>JASVEL010000837.1:0-502507 GCA_032618575.1 Nicotiana noctiflora | reverse complement strand
AATCGCCATTCCTTTGCTTCCTGCACCACTTTCTTCTTCCTGCATCGCTTCTTGGGCCATCCTTTCTTCCGAATTACCTTGTTTTGGAATTGCTTTCCTCCCGGGTCGTGTTATTTTTCTCTTGACTGCTGGGGATGTCTTTGGAACTAATTACTTACCTGCTGGGGTAATGCTGCTGGGGAAAATCTTCTTTATTTCCTCTTTTCTACTTCCTTCAAAACCTATCTCACGAAATCGCTGGGGATTGAAATGTCATCAGCTGGGGATTACCCTGTCCGGGGATCCCTTTTCCTTCTTCCTCTTTCCAAACCTCCTTTGGGGCTCGCGCTTTGCTCCCTTGAGAACTTGTAGGATATAATGCTGCCGGGGAAATCTCGAAATCAGTGTTTCATTTTTCCGAGAATTGCTGGGGGTGATACCGGCCTCTTGCCTTTCTGAACGCAAGCTTCCTTGTTTTGGTCTGTCTGCTGGGGGTATAATTTCCTCTATCACAGCTTGTTGTTTTCTTTCTTTCAAAGCTGCTGGGGACAACCGGGTTCAAAGATCATTTCCTCGCGTTATCTGGCTTTTTTCCCCAACCAGGTATTTGGTTTCGAGAAAATTTTCGCAACGGGAGAAAATTTTCTGCCCCAGTTTGAGAATCTTCTTCGTGGCATGCTTTTCCGCTAACAACCCCTTTTCTTCCTGTTTCAAATCAAAGAAAAATTAGTTAGTTTTAAAATGTGGTGGCTGGTTGTGGTGCTCCTGCTGGGGATGGTTCTCCTCCTCTTTCCCTGCTCTGCGTTTCATTATCAGAACTTGCTGGGGATATTATTATTTGATGATATTCATGCCGGGGATAGCTTTCTCCTTTCTTGCTTCCCCGCCTTCCTTGACGGTTCTTTATTCGCGAACCTTTCCACGTGGTTTTCCACCGACCACCCGAATTCCTATGATAGTGACCCTTCGTGAAGACCTTGCATGTTTTACTGGTGAACCATTTTCTTTGTTCACCCTTGTCACTGAAAATACCTTTCTGCTTGGGATATCTCTCCTTTTGCGGCATATCTAAGGACTGGGCATTTCCCGACCTTTGAGTCTCATTAACCTTCCTTGAGATATCCTTAGTGACACCGATCCACCCCTTTGTCGATTTCCTATTGCTGGGGAATATCTTTCTGGACATTGGCTTTGCGCTTAATCCCTCCCCACTTATACCACTTGGGTGTACCAATCAAATTCCGTCTTGCATAATTGGAAAGCTGATGGAAAATTTTGAAGCCATTTCTTACAAACAGACTCTATCGGGGAAATTTTTTATGAAAGGAAACAGAATAAAAGACAAAGATGAGGACGACTCTCTAAGAAGAAGAAAAAATTATAAAATAACCCTATCGAACGTGGATACCAACTCTAATGGACATGACATGCACATATAGCCTACCATCCGTCGTTAATCCGCCTTTTGTAATCTTCTCCTGGGGCTTTCCTATCTCATTTTCAACCTTCGTTCGACTTGTAGTGCCCGAGGGGTTTTCACTACCAAGCCTCTCTCATTTCGGTTTTCCCTCAGCTTTCATCGCCTTATGGTGCCTGTGAAGGTTTTCACCGCTAAGACTCTCTCATTTGTGTCACTTTTCCGCTGGGGATTGGTGGCACTACCGCTAAGATTTTCTCATATTTCTTCTACCGCAGATCCGAGTCTTTTCCGATGGGAATCGGAGTGTTATGTTCTGATAAGACTTCTCTCATTTGCCTGACTTGGCCTCTTTTAAAGATTGGTCAAAAGGTCTTTCTTTGGACCGTAATGTGGATTTGGATAAGGCTAGAAAGAAATGGTATTAAAGGCTCAAAATAAAACAAATTGGGTTCAAAATTACAACCTTCGGAATCCTATATTTTCCTTACATTTTTTTTTTTTTTTTTTTTGCCCCTGTTTCTTGCTTGGGGATTTTTTGGTTTTTATTTACACTATGACCGAGCTGTGAAGCGCCTACGTATCCTCTTTGAGGAATCAGGTCAAACGTAGTTCCCATTTCCTCTTTTCAAATTTCTTTTTCCACACATTTTTTCTTTTTCTTTTCTTTATCTCTTTTTGTTGTTTTCTTTTCTTTACTTTTCTTTATCCCTTTCTTCTTTTGCCTTGCAAACTTGTGTTTCTAGTCTTTGCAACTAATTCCGAAGGAGGGATATGAAAGAATTTAAATTCAGGCTCAAAGGGTTGACGATGGATAAAGTGTTTGGATAGCAGAACAAAATGCCTTTGTCATTCCAATCTTCAAAACATGCCAAGCGTAAACGGCACAATTAATATTCATCATATCTTTAAAGCACTATTGGGCAACACTCTCATTATGAACGACCCCATGTCAATTTTGGCCAGCTTGCCTTTGACTGTTTCCCTTTTTACGTGCCCCGGTTTCAGATGACTCAGGATCCAGATAGTCTCAAGTTGTTTTTGTTTCCTTTAGATGACCCGATCATCTTCCAATTGCTTAATGATTAACTTTTAGAATTAAGCCATAATTATGTGTGCGCATGTTGTGTCACTAGATTCGGCGTTTGAGCACAAGACAAATCTAAAGGGTAAAAGAACTAAATAAAATGACCGGAAGTAACAAAAGACCGAAAGCTTCATTAAACTAATGACGAAATGGTTCAATGACAAAACAAGCAAAACAAACTAGAGTACCGCCCTGAAACAAAACTGGGCAAGACCAAAGCAAACCGCTAGGACAAAAGGGTTTGACCACAAGCAAACCCTGGAAATAACTCGGACAACAAAAATGACGACAAAAACGAACCACCAAAGCTCCATCTAGCTGACCAAAAGATGGAGTATCTTCCCAATTACCAAGCACAACATTTTAGCCACTAAGTTCTGCATCAATATTGCCAAGGCTGCCATCTGCTTCAACATTTTTAGCTCCAGTCAATACACCCCCCAGAGGGTTTGTGTGTCCCATGTCATCATCATTGACCACAATCAACCACCCTTTTTGAATCATTCTTTCTATTTCCTTTTTCAAGGTACGACAACTCTCAATATCGTGCCCTCTGACATTGGAATGGTATGCACATCGTGCAGTAGGATCGAAGCTTCTTGCACGTGGATCGGGAGTGTATTCGGGGAGCGGCGTAATCAGGCCGACATGTTTTAACTTTTCAAACAGACTTGCATAGGACTCTCCGATAGGGGTGAGCGCCTTTTCTCGCTTCAGCAACCTTTCCTCCCTAAACGCCTTATTTGGCTTGAAACCTGACCCGGGGGGTTTCCGGTATGTTCGTGGGGGTTGGTAAGCCTTTTGTGGAGCTGGGTACCTGGAAGGTGAAGTACGATTTTGGTTGTCCCGGGGAGAGTAGTGGTGTCGGGGACGGGAGTAGCGTTGTGAAAACATAGTTGGGGGACGAGTAATTGAGTTACTCGAATGGCTGGAGAAGTTGTGATAGGCGGGTATATATGGAGAGTGCGGGAGATCATCCGGCATCGGGTTCATGGTACGGGTAAGGACAGAGTCCAGGAAGCTAGGTGGTGGCGGAGGTGGTGCTTTTCCATCCATCCACGCCCGATACATATCAGCCACGTGTTGTCTCAATATCTTGACCTCCTCTACTAACCCGTGGTTCCGTTCAACCAGCTGTTGTCGGGTACCTGTACCAACCCACTCAGTCTTGAGATTATCTGCCATTGTCCTCCGACTTCGTCTTACGGGGAAGAGTTATTTCAGAACCACAACCAACCACCTTTCTCGAAATGGACACAACAAAACAAAGCCAGCATGTCAGCATTAAGGTATCCCGCTTATTGATCATTCTTCTTTTTTTTTTTTTTTTTTTTTTTTTGGTTATGGAAATGGTCGAATCCTATGTGGATTGCCTACGTATCATGACCCCGCACGAATCAGGACCGAGCGTAGTTCTTGCAAATTAATGCAAGAAATAAAGAGATGTTTATTCGATTTTTTTTGATTTTTTTTCTTTTTCTTTGAAAGAAAATTATAGAAGCTGATTCCGACTACAAACTCGTGTAGGAGATTTCTACAAGAATGGGAATATTTTTTGGTGTCAATTATGACTATTTCTACAAAATTGGCCACATAATGGCTTATTTGACAAAATGACTATTTTTGCAAAATTTATTTAAGAAAGATAAACTTGAAATTTTTTTTTTTTTTTTTTTTTATCCTGTGGCTCATGGGGCATCGTTCGGCATCACCATAAACCAACACAAGACTATTTTTCATAAATTGGCCATGTAATGGCTTATTTAAACAAAGTGGCTCTTTTTGCAAAATTTTATTTAAGAAGATGCAAATTCAAAAAATTTTATCCTGGGGCCTATGGGGCATCGTTCAGCACCGACACAGGCCAACACAAGACTGAGGAAGTTAAAATGCAAAAATGTGGCTATTTCAGCAAAACTCCGGCCATGTAATGCCTTATTTGATAAAGTGGTTATTTTTGTAAAGTTGAGTGATGACTCAAAACTTGATTTTTTGCGGATACAGCCTTTCGACATTTCCGCGAGGGAATATTTCCAGGATGTGTCCAAAATTATTTCCAAACGACTCAAAGTGGCTATTCTTGCAAAAACGGCCTTCCGGCGTCCTTTTGAGGGACATTCGGCTAATTTTAAGCAAGAATAGCATCACCCGACTTATCTATAACAAAATCAAAAATTTGACATTTTTTTTTTTGGGTTATTTTTGCAAAAGGGGTGTGAACCCGGACTTGATTTTGCGGCTATGGCCTTGCAACATTTCCACAAGGAATATTTCAAGGTTGTGCCCGCAAATTATTAAAAATAATTCAAAGTGGCTATTTTTGCAAAAAACAACCTTCCGGTGTCCTTTCGGAGCATTTGGCTATTTTCAAAAACAGCGTCACTTTGATTTATTGACAAAATTAAACACACACATTTTTTTTGATTTTTTAAAGGGGTGGTTGAACCCGATGAGGGTTGCCTACGTATCTCACCTAGTGGTGAGAATCAAACCTGCGTAGTTCGGTCAAACAAACTACATCTGTAAAGGAAACAAACTATTTATTATTTTTTCACACATTTTTTTTTTAAGTTTAAAACAAAATTTTTTTTCTTTTTTTTTTTATTTAAGTAAAAAAAAACAAACTATTTTGAAATCACATATTTTTTACTTTACAACAAACGTTTTTTTTTTCTTTTTAAGTAAAAAAAACAAACTATTTTGAAACTATTTTTTATTTTATTTTAATCACACATTTTTTTTTATAACAAACACTTTTTTTCTTTTTAATTAAAAAAACAAACTATTTTTTTTTCATTTTTCTCAATATAAAAAAAAATGGTTAGCCTGCAAATCTGAAGCAAATATATGCGTAAAACAAACAGGATGCAGCAGGATGGTCTTTTCATTTCAGGTCACCTGTCCTAGACGGACCCAACCCCTGTGTTGAGTCCCCCAAGTCAAATGCAACATGATGCAAATAAACGTTCCTACTAGGGATCCGGCATGAAGCTTTGTTATTCTAGGTTTAAAAACCTGGGTTTATTGTTCTAGACCTGGCCTACCCGAGCGGACAACTCGAGCCGAGGAGGAGGCAGCAACCCGGGAATACAGAAGCTTCACCGGTTTTGCAACTTATCCAAACCTCGTTCTAAAATGGGAATTAGACACTACACAGAAAAGAAGTCACACGAAGTGCACCCTTCTTCATGATTTAGAAGACTCGAAGAGGAGATTGGTTTCGGCACAATTTATATGTACAGTTCAAAAATATCAAAGCAGTAAAACAATATTTAGCACATTAATATAAACATAAAATCAGATAATAAATAAGCCAAATACAACAACTATTCCAAGCTCGAATTCTTAAACCCTGAACCAGTGGTTCTGGGTTTTAATCCCCAGCAGAGTCGCCAGAGCTGTCACACCTCTTTTTTACGCACATGCAAAGAGTTTTTCCAATTAAAGGACAATCGAGGCGGGAATTATTTAATTATTTCAGAGTCGCCACTTGGGAGATTTATAGTGTCCCAAGTCACCGGTTAAATCCCGAATCGAGGAAAAGAATGACTCTATTTAACAGTCCGCGAACCAGAAATCTGGCTAATGAATTCTATTAACCCGGGAGAAGGTATTAGGCATTCCCGAATTCCGTGGTTCTAGCACGGTCGCTCAACTGTCGTGTTTGGCTTATCTATCTGCTTTTTACAGTTATGTACTTAGTGCGAATTAATATCCCTTTACCGCTTTATTATTGATTATGATTTACGAAAGAGAAAGTTGCTTAAAAATATGCTTCCGAATCACGTCACATGAAATGCACCCGGATCCTCGACATATTCTTATTCAACATTTCGGGGTTTGGATTTGGGTCGCATGAAATGCACACCCGTGTTTAAGAAGGTAGAACTAAAATATGCGCCCGGATCGATTACTTATTTACACTGTTGAGAAGGACGTGATATTCGTTAAGAAACGACACATCTCAAAATCTAAGTATTTTATATATACATTTACGAAGGCTGTGCGATTAGTGTAACTATTGGGCGAGGCGCACCTTTGATTCAAATCTAAAGCGAACTACATCCCACTGTATTTTACTTAGGAGTTGATTCCAAATTATTTAAAACTTGCTATGAACCACACCACATGAAATGCGCCTGTGGTTCCTGACACGCTTTATTTGCTCTTGCCCGAAATTGGGGGTCGGGTCACATGAAATGCACCCCCGACTCCTTTAATCTAGTTACGTCATTCAGTTGAGTAATAACTCCCTAGCTAATCTTGCTTTTAACATAAGATCTAACGTTAACAGATTTGGAGATTACACACATGAGTAGAGAAGATTGAACAGAGATACAACAGACTAATTCGGGTTTACGTGCATATCTAATGATAGTGTATCTTTGGTCTAGCTACACTTTTCCATAACCAAAACTAGCAATACAAACTTAATTAGAGAATAACAGAACGTAATCAAACATAAGAACTTTGGACGACTACATGATTCAACAGACTTCAAACATAAGCTTCAGGCTTCATTCTTTTCGAACCAAGGAATTACAACAACAGAGATGTGTACCTGGAATGCGGAAGAACAAAGATGAGTGAGCAGTGGCAATGCAGCAACAGTAACAGGAGAAACAACAATAGACCAGTAGCAACACAGTAAACACAGGCCAGCAGCAACACAGTAAACACAACAACAAATACACTGGACCAGCAGCAACCCAATAGACCCAACGGCAACACAATAGACACAACTACAATAACAATGGACCAGCAGCAACACAATAACCAGTGGCAGTTACAGCCACAATATGCACAGCCACAACAACAACACAAGAACAACACTGGACCAGCAACAATATGCACAGCAACAACACTGAACAGCAACAATATGCACAGCAACAACAATCAAACAGACCAACAGCAACCACTAAAACTTTAATGAAGCAGTGGCCAGGATCTATGTGTGAATGACTATATGCTTTCAATATCTCTCTATGTATTTTTCGAAATGGATCTTTGCTGTGTCTGTTTCTCTATGTGTCAAAGTATCCTCTCTTCCTATTTTGTTTCAGAATGTTCTCCCAAAAATCTTTCTATTCTCTATCTTTTGTATCCCCTCCTCTCTGTATTTTCCAGACCCCCTCCCCATTGTGTGTCTCCTATACTTATAGTTAAAAGAACCCCTAAAAGCCAAAAGAATCAGACCCTATCTCTGCTGCACCCATTAGATTCCCTGGGCAGACCCCACTCAGATTGTCTGGTATGGGACTTGTTATTAAACAAATCCCTGAAGGCAAGTATGGGGGACTGCTGTTAGCAGGTTCCACCAATATCTACTGTCCAGTAGATGTCATGTGCTTGGCACCCCTCTTTGTTACCCTTAATCAATGCTAAACTGGACAAGACCATACCTAATCCTGATTAAGTCATTAGCAGTTATATCCAGAATATCCCTAATTCAAGATTAAACAATTACTCATAACTCTCAATCCAAGCAATGGCTCGGATGTAATTGGGTAATACTAATGACATTTTTGTCATTCATGCTAACAGTCAATTTTACGACGACATTCGTTTAATCAATTACGAACTATATAATCGATAACGAATAATCGATATTCAACTATAGCCTACGGGCAGCATCAGGGCAGATTTGCAAACAAAAATTCATTTCAACTGTGCTAATATTGTTTGGTATAGTAAAGTCTACGGATTTAAACGACGATACTCAATATTGCATACAATTTAACAAAAATAACAGAGAAGTTTGACCAAATAAAGGTCGGATTGGAGAAGAAGAGAAAAAATTGAAATTAACATAAAATTAGATAAATGAACACTACACTAATGTAACGAGCATATCAACAATACAGAAAGAGAAGAATAGAATACCTCCGAAACAGAAATTGAAATGAGACGGACTCGGCTCCAATGGATTAAATTCTGCACCTTTTGAAGTAAACGGAGTCTAATTGAAGTGTTTTTCAAACGAAAAACACTCCAATTAGAGTCCGTTGCCTTCCAGTGCCGCCGACTCGAACACAATCCCTAATTTTTAAAGCTAGGGTTCTTGAGGCTCGGATTTGGGGTTTGAGTGTTTGGGCTTGATTCGAACCAAGGGAAGGCTGGGAGGGGTATGAGGGAGGCCTAGGGATGCTATGGTGAGAGGTTGGGGCGGTTTGGTGTGGGTTGGAGTTTGACTCGAATCTTCAAACGAAGATTCGAAGATTTCCGGAATGATTCGAGGCAAGGGAAGGCTGGATTCGTAATGGGGGAGGTGAGGGGAAGATTTGGTGTTAAAATGGTGGCCGTTGGCCTACCGGAACCGTCGTGGGGCGATTTCCGGCAGGCGGAGCAACGGTGGCTCACGGCGGCTTAGGGCGTTTATTTCGTCTCTGATGAGAGACGAGGAAAAGGGTGTGGGGGAATGAAGGCACGCGTGGGAGTTTGGGGGGGGGGTATGACATTTTGGTATATTAAAAATGTGATAATCAATCTCAGCCGTTAGATTAAAATATCCAACGGCTGTGATTGATTTGTCAACAAAACGGGGCGGGGCCGACGGGTATTGGGCCTATTTCTGATGGGTTTATGGAATTTGAGTTTGGTTAAGCTGGGCTTGAAAAATACACTAAGCCCCATTTCGATTTCCTTCTCTTTTATTTGATTTTTTTTTTCTTTTATTTTCTTTTTAATTCCTAATTTATTAAAACCCAAAAACTCTAAACTACATTACCAAAATCAAATTAGTTTTATAAGAATACTAATTAAGTTCTTATTATAATTAAATTAAACTAAAAATCACACAATTGGGACATTAAATGCTAAAAATACAAAAATACATATTTTTTTGTGATTTTCTATTTTTGTCAAATAAACTTGATTACTTTCAATCGTAAATTAAAACCTAAGAATGCAAACGCAATATATTTTTGTATTTTTCTTAATTTAAACAGTCAAATATGCATACACAAAGGGTACAGATAATAAGAAAATTAACACAAAAATCCACAGATATTACAACGATATAAAACAAATTTTGTTTTGAATTTTTGGGAGTAAATCTCATGTAGGGCAAAAATCACGTGCTCACATAAACAACCAGCTAATACAAAACAGTTTCCGTCCATTAAATTCCGACTAACACGTCCCTAATTGTTAAAATAGTTAAACTAAGCTGAAAATTCCAGGCCAAAGCAAACAGTTTTTCATCATTCAACTTCAATTGTGTGTATACACGTTGATTCATTATCCAATGTCACTTGAGTCTAACGACATACCTGGAAGTAGAATCGAAATAAATGAGGAGTTAGCAACAATATGCAGCAACAACCAACCAAACTCAAACTATCAGCAACATCAGTAGCAAATCTCGGCCAAGAAAACCCAGCAGAACCAGCAACCAAACAATAGAGAATTCCACGGAATAGTTTGACTCCAACGAAAAATTGAAAACAAAAGCCGCAAAGTGAAAACCAATAGTGCAAAAGAAGAACCTTCAGGTTACTTGAAACTTCAAATATTAGACCAAAACAGGGCAAAACAGTTTTATGGACAGAATTACCAACTCAAGGCCTATTTTCCTCTCTTAAAATCAGTGTTTCTTCTCTGTTTTTTAATGTGAAGAATCTGTTTTTCTCAGAGTCTAAGCTTTTGTATCTCAAAATCTGTTCTTCAAGGGTGTAAGTGTGTATCTAATGTTCTGCCAGATGAAAGATTTGTGAATGTGTGTTTTCCAAATTTTCAAAAAAAAAAAAAACTCTTAAGCTCTCTCTGTTCTCCAGTAAGTTATTGTATGAGTGTATGTATTTTTTCAGAGAATGTTCTCTGTGAGTGTGTCTATGTATACTGCCAGTGTGTGTGTGTCCATTTTTCTAGAGAATGTTCTCTTTACTTATAACAGAAAGATCCCCTAGAACAACTCATTGTCCAATTAAAATAAAACTCTGCCCAGCCCATCATATTCCCACTGTTAAACCACTAAATCCTGTCTAAGTATGGGATATTGATACAAAATGCTAAACACATGGTGCTGATGGGATACCCTGCTGTACAGCAGGCTCCACCAAGTTGTACCATGTGCCTTGCATCATGACTATTAGCTTTTTTTCTGATTTTCCTAAGCAAACTAAACAGCTATACCCAAATCCACTCAGATTTTAAAGTTACAGGTAGGCTGAAATCTGATCTAACAGTGATTCAAAGATTTAAACAAACCAATTCCAATTTACTGCCACATTGTTCTGGAACTATTCTCATACAACTAGTTGTGGATACTTTAACATAATCAATTATCGGTTATAACAAACAAACCAACATCTAACTCAATGCACAAAACAAACAATAAACAGAGAAAGTTCAATTCAAGCAAAACAAAACACTGCCCGAGGTTTTTTTACACAACAACTTCTACGAGATTAGACGAACATTCAATTAAACACAACATGTATCATTGATAACGAATTAAACTGAAAACAGTGATTCTAAAAATCTCGGCCAAGAAATAGAATTAAGTATTCGACGACGCTAATCGAAGCGAATACATATTTCATAACACACACATTCGAAATAGAAAGAACAATGGACCAAATAAAAAGGTCTTTGAGGGATAGGCAGAAAACAAAATTAATCAAGCAACAAAAAGTCAAAAACTATATTGGCCAACGAGTATAAAAATGAATAAAGACTGAAAAAGGAAGAGAGAATACCTTAAGAAGATAAATTTGGAAACTGAAGACCTGGGATTGAATGGACTCGAACTTTTGAGGCCAAACGGGCTGTAATCGAGTGTTTCTCGAATGAGAACGACTCGGCTAAAACCCATTGGAGACTCAAAATCTTCTAAACAGACCCCAAAATTTTTTAGGGTTCTTTGAGGTTCGAATTTGGGGTTCGAATGGCTAAGGCTTGAATTGATGGAAACTAATGGTAGTTTGGGAATGAGGGAGGTCTGGTGAGGGTAAGGTGTGAGTTTGGGGTCAAATGGAGGCGGCGCCGCCACTAGGAAGCAGTGGCGGCTAATTAGAGTTCATGGCTACCAATTGATATTCGAAAGAATCTGGTATGATTCGAAGTAAACTAATAGAGGGATTGGAACGGGGAGGTTGAGGCGAGTTTAGGGTGTAAAAATGGTGGTGTTTGGCCACCGTCCGCCGCCGCAGGCGAATTCAGGCGGGCGGAGGATGGCGGTGTGAGGCGGCGTTACAGGGGAGCTCTGGGTAAGGGTCGTTTGGGTGAAATGAAGGCGGCAGGGGTTTTGGGGGTATTTTGGTGTATTAAAATAGTGGTTTTAATCTGGACCGTTGGATTAAGTGATCCAACGGCCTAGATTAAATGGGGCTGACCGGGTATGGGCAAATAACGGGTATTCGGCGGGTTTTTTTTTCAGGAGGGTTCGTTTGGGCTTGGTCCAATTTTTCCAAATGGCCCAATCCATTTCAACTCTTTTGTTTGTTTTTGTTTCCCTTATCTTTTTTTTTTTAATTCAGTTTTCTAATAAAAATAAAAATTTCTAATTACATTACACAATCAACTAAATTATAAGAAATATTAATTAAGTTATATTAACAATTAACACACTCAATTTAAACATCAATTAAATATAAATCAAACAATTGGGACATTAAACACTAGAAAAGCAAAAATACATATTTTTGTGATTTCTTTATTTTGTAAAATAAACTTAAATTATTCCTAATTGCAAAGTTAAATAAAAATGTAAATATGACCTATTTTGTATTTTTTATTAATTTAAACACATATAATCGTGCATATACAAATGCAAACAATTACCAAAATAACACGAAAATTCACAAAATACACAACGTAAAAAATAGACAATTTTTGTTTTGATTTTGTGGGAGTAATTCATGTTAGGCAAAAATCACGTGCTCACAATAGCTAATATGGAATCCATTTGACTTGTATTGCTATAGATTAAGTTGAAAGGGTTGACAAACATTATACTACGCTCAAGAGTCGAAAGTTAATGTATGTGAAGCTAACTATCTATATTTGGGAATTTTAATGATTCCCCGTACACTACATTTTTTTTATGACGTTACCAATTGCCTCAGAATATAGTTAAGCGTAATTCTTTGAATAGTTGTAGAACTTCTATTCTCTAGCTTCATAACTCGTACACCACTTTTATTATGAACGTTGTGAGCTCAGTGCGTATTCAATATAGACTTGTGTTTGATGTCCCCGAGTATAGATTACTCAGTGTGCCATAGACAGTAGAAATTTTAGTGTTCATAATCAGTTCAAGAATACATGTCTCAGTCTAATCCTATTCAGTATTCTGGTATTATGTAACTTAGTGTGATCCAGTATTTCAGTATCATGTAACTCAGTCTGATTCAGTATTTCACTATAATGTATTGCAGTTTGATTCTCAGTTCCATAATGTTGAACACATGTATTTGGGCCTGAGGCCATAATTTATATGCTTTATGCTACTTGGGCCTTAGACCGTAGTTTATGCATTATGCATGTTTGGGCCTGAGGCTGTAGTTTATACTTTATGTATTTTTGGGTCTGAGGTTGTAATTATGTATACGTATACTTGGGCCTCAGACGTAGCTTGTGCACATATATATTGGGCCGGAGGCCGTAACTTATTCAAATAAAGAAGTTGTTCATCATTCAGAAGAGAGAGTATTCATATCCTTACTTCTTTTATCATTTCAGTTATCAGTATCCTTACTTCCTTTATCATTTCAGTTATCAGTTATCAGTTCAGTTATTAGTTATCATTTCAGTTTCAGTTTCAATAGTTGTCATTTTAGTTATCAATTATTAGTTCTCATTTATCAACTTGGTTTTAGCTTTAAAATTTTTAATTTTTTCTTTCAGTTGCTTTACATACCAGTGCAATTCAAATGTACTAATGTCCGTTTTGCCCGGGGCCTGCATCTCACAATGTAGGTAATGATTTACATGTTGACGATTCAGAGCGCTAGGATTCTCGTACCAGCTATTTGGTGATCCACAATTCTTCCAGGGCATCATCATTACCTTATAGTCTTCAGTATTTTCAGACAGATAGCATTTTTAGTACTTTATTAGAGGCTTCATAGATTAGAGTAACAATTAGACAAAATCTCGGGCTTTTCATGTTAAGCAATGTTGGCTACATATATGTTTCAGACTTGTTTTAGTATCTCCGCACTTTGATTTATATCATCAAGACTTTCAGTATACCAACATGTGTTTAGTTTATCTTTCGCATTCGGTATGTTATGATATCACGTGTTGATTCAGTCAGCCACTTGGCTCGCCCGGTCACATGTAGTTAGGCACCGAGTGTCGTGTACGTCTAGGCTCATGTTCGTGGCGTGACAACTACCTCCTAACCCATAACTTTAATGCTCAACATCCACAACTTCCTATCTAAGGTTCATGTCCCGTATATAAGAAAAAGAAATATTAATAATATTGGCACAATATTTTGCACAGCTGATTCAATTTTTGTTTTGCAACATAAAACTATATACGCATTATCGATGCAATTTCTACATAACTAATATAACATCTGGATCTTTATATAAGTCTGGTTATTAATAATGTTTTTGGTTTAAGATCTAGCACTGCATAATTTATGAGGAAATCAGTGTAATTAGTTTGTAGGATAAACATATAGGAACAAAAAACATGTAATAGCTTTAAAAGATTTTTACTTATCTATATCATATATCAAATTTTATTATATTTATTGTTTAAGGATTGTATTAATTACATTTAAGTATACCAAATTACTATTTATATATCATAATTTAAATCAAATGTATAATTATTTCTTCATTTATACTAGGCATGATTTTGGAGCGTATATTCTCCAATTTTAGTTTACCCGCCTCTCTCTCCTCCCACCCCCATACCCCCTCAAGGATTAATATAATCCTTGAGACAGATGCTAATTATTCTATGAGTCCAAACACTATTTTTTGAGTTATATTCTATGAGTCCAAACACTATTAAAGGCATCATTTGTCAGAAGAAAAAAACTAAGTATATTCTATGAGTCCAAACACTATTTTTTGAATCCAAAACGTTATTTACACACTTTTATCTTATAGCTACCTGCCGTTACTAGTAATAGCAGATAATAGACCCATTATTCAAACCAGAACGAGCAGGGCAACACATAAATGAGCAATTAAATTTGTTTCCTTATGCCTACTTTCCCCTTTAAAAATGGTGTTTGGACTCATAGAATATAATCCTTGAGACAGATGCCAAAAAAGTTTGTCAATAGTTCACTTAAAGGAACAGGACACCAGTCCCTCTACTAGTACGTCGTGATGGAAGACAATAAAGTTGACAGTGTGGGTGCAATTGTAGTTTATTTGTAATTTTTTTGTAGAAATTTTGTTGATGAAGAGCAAATTTTGTTGTCAACTTTTTTTCTTTGACATAAGATTGTAGTTTAGTTGTAGTATAAATGTTGTAATTTTGTAGATACTCTTAAAAACAATACAATTTTATACAATACTTAAACTGATTTGTAGTTTATTTGTAGAAATTTTATCTACAAGATATCTGCAAACTGAATACATTGAATTTTAACATCCCAATTCTCATTCAATTGTAGCATAATTGGCATTTTCGACATAATTGTAGAAGACTTGTAGAAGTTTTAGTCTTCCCAATCTACTATATCTATAATTTTTGGAAATATGTCTTCTTCTTCTTCGACGAGTTTCAATCTGAAATTCAATCAAAACCATGTCTAATCTTTACCAAAGTGAAATCAAAATTGAGATATAAACTCCTAAATATATTCCGAATTATTTACAACAACACTCAATCCAAACAAATAATAATTTTTGAAAACCCAAATTTGAATTGAAAAGCTTTCAAGTTTTTTAATGGCTATCAATGGTGAAAAATATATGGAAGAACAGATTTTTTTCAACTTTGAGTCGTTGAAACTCGAAAATTTGAATTGTTCATTCTTTATTTTTCCGAGAATTTGAATTGTAGTTCATTAGTTCTAGAGAAAAATACGTAGATGAAAAATTTTCTTTCCTTTTTTAAAATTAAATTTAATGTAGAATCAATTAACACCAAGATTCTCTCCTTAATTTTAGCCCGTTTTTAGGAAATATTCTGCCCTTTTAATGCCTAATAATCGAATGGTACAAAATTTATAGGTAAAACGTGAATTAAGCGGGTAATTAACAAACTATGCACATTTAGGGTAATAAAAAAATCCCTAGCTGTAACTGGTACAAATACAGTATAGTTCAAATGCCCGTAAACTAGGTAATTATATTATTATTCACAAAAATACATTTTTAGCGCTTTGTAGGTTGACCGCGTTAGTAAAGATAAATGCCATGAACCAAACCTCTTAAATTATTATTATGCGCCGCATAACAATCTAAATATTATCATTCACATGCATAATTCTCCATATACGAATCCTAGCACAAAGATGAGTACTTAGTACAAGTTGGATCAAGGAACTGAGAGAGGGAGATTCAACCATATATACAGTATCAAAGTAGGATGAATTTAAGGAAAAGATGATTAGTTTTTCTCACCTCCAAAAACACAAGGTTAATAAAATAGATGTTTTTTCCAGCTATTTTGAGCATTGACAAAACTTTAAGAGGATAATGAAAAAACATTTTCTTTTCCATATACCAAAATGGAAAAGGAGAAAGGATAAATTAAGTCCAAATGAGGCAACTATCAGAAGTAATATCTATGAGCTAATAACTGGTTAGGAAAATTTAAGGCAGCAGAGTTATTGAGCATACATGCATAAATAGTGCAACACAGTTTGTTTAGAATGACTTTCTGTGGTTGTATTTTAAGGTGATGGCACCACATTCTAAGATAAGTTTATACACAAGGCTGGTACAAGGATCAAGATTCTTGATGAAGATCCTGAAGCTCAGATTTACCATTTGAGCCTCCAGAATTGGGACAATCACCATTTTCTAAGGATGCTGAATAGGAGAAGCTCCACACAGAAACACAATTTTCATCACCTAAACAAGGAAAACGCAATCATATTTAGAACTTCTCATGTTGACAGGAGAAATTGAATGGTTTTTTGTAATCAAGCAGACAACTATAATAACAAAGAGCATTTCATACAACAAATGCAAACATTGACTTGATCTGAGCAGATGATCTAAGCATTTTAGCAACTTAATTACGAAGGGAAGCAAGTAGGACTAAGAAGCATGACAACAAGTTTGTTTCTCAGAACGTTGTAAATGGGAATGAGGAATCAGACATATCAAAGCATATAAGGAGAAGATATGGCATCAACAATGAAGATAATTCATTGCAGACGACTACAAAAGTTTGAAAGCATAACACTTTGGGGCAATATTCCAACAATGTAATGTGAATAAATTTACCAGTAAGGAGCAGATCCTCGCAAGCGTCATCTAGAACTCCAAATCTCCGGTGGCCTGACGAAGAGGCAGCCATTGGCAAGAAAGGATGAAAGGAAAAACCATTCACCGTGTCTGAAATGGGAAAAGCTGAGTAAGAAAATAGGTAGACCTTCTTCCAACATAAGCTTTCTGTAGTTCATAAAGAAGTACCTGATGCAGCTCGGAAGCTGGACACCCACTGTCCAGTTTGAAGATTATAAATGTGAACTGAGCCATCCTAGACAGACAAGCAAGTACACAATATGAGATCTTGAATTTAATACTGAAAGTTGATGTAATTTTTAACTAAGTAGAAGATTACCTGTCCTCCAGAGCCAAGATGCTGACCTTGAGGTTCAATATCAAAATATATGCGCTGATTGGTAGTTTCTGATGATCTGTACAGCCTTGTTAAATGAAATAGAAAAGGGAACTTTAGAAACTTGATCACTGAAGAACTCAGTCACCAACTCACCATGATTTCAAACTTGCACAAGTATCACTATAGCTAATTATTGAATTCATGAAATGGATACTCTCAACATGGATAGCTCGAAAATCTGTGACTATTGGCTGGACAATCGCTATAATACCAAGATAATATAAATTGATCTTCCATTTTATAGAATGTTGAGCATGTAATCTTTTGGAAGAGTTATGGCCCATTCATGAAAAGCACTTCTTCAAGTGTTTGCCCTCTACCATTCCTTTGTACCCAAAATTCGGTATCATGCAATGGAAAATAAAAGTGTAAATGAGCAAGTAAAATCACATTGAAGTAGTAGAAGATTTACATTACTTCTTACACCAGTCGTACCAACTAACCACTATGCACCTTCTCCTCCTTAGGTTATCTGCAGTCAAAACGGCTTCCATACCACACACCACATCAAAAATGCAACTTTTGTCGGGGCCGTAGATTTTGATAATTCTCCACAAAGATCTAGGATCTTCTCCATTAAATAGAAGGATATAGGAAGTTCATTTCGACCATGATTCTTTCGATACCATCAACTTCCTCAAATTTTCTATGATTGTACAATCCCAGCAGGATTTCCACCTAAATGCCTAATTCTATAGAGGTATATTCTAAAGGATACACACACGATACCTGAGAACTATCTTTCTTTAGAACCTCAGCTACCGTGATCATCTCCAATGAGAATAGAGTAGGAAATCATCTTTTGGACTATTATCTTGGCACCATAAATTCCACCAATATCATCTTCTACATCCAGCTGCCACAAAGAATCCCATGAATTTTGTGATTCTTTCTTCCTCCGTGATTACTTTCCAAAAGCTTGTCCCACAAGAGGAAATGAACCTGTTTAGTATACTAATATATCGATAACTTCCGCATTTCACATTAATGATTTTCTTTTCTTTTCTACATGTCATTTAATAATCAGATTTCCTCTAATCCAGGGTGAGGTAGCTTAGTGAAACCAACATAATACCAAAACAAGAGAAGCAGATTTCTACAATTTTTAATAAATTGGTCTCCAGATAACGCAAAAAGTATATTCTTGTGAGCACATCACTTTGCATGTAAACACCACATATACAAAACAAAAAAGACACTCAAACAACAAGGTACCAATTTCCCATGAAAACATTTATCAGGCCTATGGGGCAAAAGAAAGAAAATTCGAGCAACATGGCTGTCCAAATAATAGTTGTATCTTTTGCAGGTTCGGCATCAAAAAAGCTTCTTCTTTTTTCAATGAAGTAAGTGAAATATTATTAAGACATCAGGGGATGCAGAGATACAAATGAGGCAAACTGCCAGCTCTGAAAATACAAAAAACTTATAAAGCTAAGGAGCTGACAAACTTCGGGAAGTGATCTAAGCATATTCTTTAAGGGAGAAAACCAATGAATAATGTTTGAATCTCATGTAATCATCCCGCCTGCTGAATATGCAAGAGCACGGAAAGAATACAGCGATGATTTCAGAATATAGACAGGATTTCAATACTTTCAAGCAATAATCATCTATTCCACCTTTAAACAAAATAGACCACCTCTTCAGATTATAAAAGAATCCCTCTCCAGGAAAACATCATAGCAGCATATATAGTGTTGTTTTACAGGACAAGGAAACTGCTAAAGGATTATCACGTTTCAAGCAAGAGAGTGAGACGTCAGACACAAGAAAGTTGAAGAGGAATGCATTTCATTAGTTTCTACATTGAACAGAAACAAAACCATCCAGTCAATCGTTCCAGCACTCTTGTTCCCTCAATATCCAGTCAGTAGAAAGGAACTTACTTGTAAACAATTTCAACGGTCTTCCGAATGTCCCAGCACAATATGTAAGGGTCCTAAAACAAGTTTGAGATGAACTTGGTCAAACATATGCTTAATATAAGATACATGCATGATAGGGTAGCACTAGCGCATGTGGCGATATAGAAGAAATGAGTCCAAAGAGGAAATAGTCAAAGTTTGGATCATAAATAGACAAGTGAGGGAAATCAACAAGTAGAAGACATGCCTTTTAGCTAAACAGGCACAAAGTTTATATTTCTGAATAAGGAAACAAATATAGATCTTATTTTAATTTTATAACTCAAGAGTAACAAACTGCACACTTATAAGTCTAGAAGACAGAAGTTCGCAAATCTCTGACATAGCTGACATCACATGAAGGCTTCCCTGATGAACTTTAATCAAAGCTTACTATGAAAAGCTTATAAGGGTCATCTACAGCATGGCAAGGGCCTCCCTTCCCTAAACCAGCAAATATCTGAAAGTTCCGGAGTGGGTTGAAGCATAAATTTGCGCTCACACACAAACACATAAACTGAACTATAATAACCAAAACAATAATCTGAAGACTTGTAAAACCCACTAAATTTGTTATGTGTGTGTGTGTGTGAGAGAGAGAGAGAGAGAGAGAAGGAAACCTATTAAATCGATGCTATAAATTTAAAGGCAATGTCGTCAATTATACATTCGCCTGGAACATCATACGCTTGCCGACTTTGTTTTGCATTCTCCCTTCTAATATCTTTGGCACTAACTCCACGGGAACACTAAAGTCATAAATTGCTTTCAAGATCTCAACTCATTTAAAGTCTTAACAGAAGAGGGGAAAGAATAAAAGGAAAAACAAAAATAAAATAAAAGAAATAAGACAGAAGAGCAGGTGCTAGGATCATTAATACAGCAGTATCCAAGTCCGAAATATGGTTACCACTAATTACAAATGAGTAATCAAACTCATTCTCTTGCTCTAATTTTGACATTGTGCAAAGCATTTTCTGTTTAGTAATAACTTGCAAAAGAGCTAATGAGGTTGTTATATTTAACTTTGGGAAACCACAGTTGAAAATGGTAATTGAACTTCAACAATTTTGTAAAACCAATTAATATTTTACCTTATCAAAAAGATTTTGCAAAACCATTGCTCAGTAATTGACCTTAAGATTTTCTCTGATTATTATTTTTTTCCTATTTTAAGAATCTCTCATATTATGTGGAGTTATTAGAACCTAAATCACTTTCTCAAAAATTAAGCATAGCTACTTTCATTTGTGTATTACTTTGTTAAGAAAAAGTATGCCTAAACTATTCCAGTTAGCTGTTTATCCACTGAAACAGTTTTAGGTCCTGATCTGCCCCAACGCTATCCCAACCAAATAAAAAGCCTGCATAAAATATGAAAATCGACTCAAATGGATAAGTTCTTCTTTTGAGCTGTCTCTACATTCTGGCTTCTTATTTGCTAAAGATCAGAAATCCAGAATCCATTTCTTTCTTTTTCTTTTTTTTTTTTTTTTTTTTTTTTTGAGAGGTAACTGAAAGAGTATTATTGATGTAAAGAGGGGACCAACTTTAAGAAAAAGTTGGATAGGAGTACATCTCAAAGATAACTCTACAGAGAGGGTAATGAACTAAGAAACTCAGCCAACGCCTCCGACTCTAAAACATTTGACAAGGTTATGTTGCACCAAAAATTAAGCAAAAATATACAAAAATCGAGAAACCATTTAAGGCGGCAAGTGCATAGTTCCATCATTTATGATAGATAAAATGAGATTCAGATCCAGCACTCTCTTCAGTCTTCACAAAGGAAGGCATTAAAAATGAAGGACGAGCATCTGTTAAATAGGCATTAAAAATGAACAGTACTGTACCATCATTCAAATTCTTACCTTCCTGCCACCAGTGTACAAGTAGTTTCCATCTTTTGAGAATTGAACCTGATAAGTGAATGTTATGGTTGAAGAATCAATTAAGGATTTGCGTATAAGAAAAAAAATGAATGACAGTTCTACCAACTTACATGTGTTACCCCACCTTCTTGACCATGCAATACATAGAGAAGTTCCATGTTATCTTCTCTATGTATGGCAGTACTTTGGCTATAGGAGCCTGTAGCCAGCAATCCTGAATGGCTTGGGCAGAAAGCAATTGAGGATATAATGCCTAAACAGATAAGGTAAAAGGTGTCAGAATAATAAATGTATAATGAGGAATAATGTTGGCATCAGAAGGTAGGAGAATTAATTAACTTCAACTGCATTATCTAGTTTCACTTTGATAGAACTATCAGATTGATGTGTTTGACACAGATGATCGTCCGCTTCTTGTCTTATTTATAGAGCTGAGTGCTGAAATGTTGATCATAGAGAGAAGCAGCTAGTGGAAAATACCTGATTGCCCTTCTTTATTTCCTTGAAGGGTGGAGTGCTGGGTGAAATCTCTACCAGGCCGATGAATATCAAATATTCTTACGGATTTGTTGTATCCAGCAAATATCCTAACTCAAAAAGAATAAAGAGTCAGTGAAAACTTTCTTTTGTATCAGTTACCAGCTAATACATAAATAAAGAAAATGAAGCAGATCACAATGTCACAAAAGAACTTAGCATCGTAGTGCAAATGAAGTAAGAAGATACTCAAAGAAAAACTGAAAATGCATTAGTCTTAAAGTCTATGTAACAAAATGAAAAAACAAAAGGGAAAAGCATCTTTTGGGAGAGCGGAACGTCAAGAGATTCATTAGCAACCACCGAAAATTGACAACTAGGTCTCATTTCTGTCTTTCTGATCATAGATTACAGTTTTTCAATAAATCAAAAGAGTTCATTTACGCTTCACTGAGATGGTGTGATATCTACAAGGGCATTGTGATCATACAATACGTTTCCAGATGTCTTTATCAAAAAACAATGCACTGTAATCATACAACACTCCAGCCAACCCTCTAGACAAGTTGGTATTTGCACTTTGAACAAAAAATCAACAAAAGAAATACAACAGAACTTGTGACCCTCAAGAATGCACTCTTTACCTTCAAAAGATCTCCTATCTTGCCTTCCACGAAATATAAAAGATAAAATAAGGAGTTGTCTTCCATAGCTTCTTTTTCTTTGCATCTATTTGAAGGAGCGTCTTTTTCTTCACATCCATTTTGAAGATTACCTTACTTGTACTTTGTTAGTTCCATTTAACATGGACATGTGTTTTTTCTTTTGGTTTGTTCTGAAAAAACTGACACCTTTCATATTTAGGCCTCATTTGTTTGCACTTAATGGAGATCTGAATCTTAATCATTCATATCTAAGACATTAAGTGTATTTGTTTTTAAAGACTGAATCTTAATTATTCAGATCTTAATCATTAAGTGCGTTTGCTTTTTTTACTTCACAATCACTTAATGGCCTCATTTGTTTTTTTTAAGATTAAGATTAAGACGCCTGAATCCGAATACGAATATTAATATGTGTATTAAGATTGAGATATCTGGATCTGAATACACATCTGAATATATTAAGATGTGTATTAAGATCTGAATAGAAATAATTAAGACTGTTTGATTTTTAACATCTGAGTGTATAAAATTTATCTTTATTTGAAAATTAATAAACATAAAATTCAAATGAAATACTAACTAATCTAATATTCTATCAATAAAATATATAATTTTTTAAAATATGATAGTTGTTGGTGGTGATGGCTAATGGGTAATGCCGACTAGAGGCGGTGGTTGGTGGTAGTTTTGGTTGATGATGGTGGTTTATGCTAGTAGTTAGTAGTGATTAGTAGTGGTGGCGATTATGATTGAGGATGGTGGTGGTGGGTGGTGATAGTTAATAATGTCGGGTGGTGGTAGTAGTTGTGATTGAGGAAGGTGGTAGGTGGGTGGTGGTAGGTTATAACGATGGGTAGTGCCAGTTGTGCTTGTTGATGGTGATGGGATGGTCAGTTGTGATAGTTGATGCGGATGAGTGTTAATTGCGGGTGAGAACGATGGTGGTCGGAGTGGTGGGGATAGTAGGTGATGATGGTCGATAATGGAGGCTATGATTAAGGATGATGGTGGCGTGGTGGTGGTGGAGGTGGTGGTGGGGGGTGTGTGGGTGGTGGTGGTGGTTGAGTATGGTGGTGGTGGTGACATGGTGGTAGTTGATAATGGTAGGAGGTGACATCAGTTAATAATGAATATGTGATAGCATCTTAATGAAATTAAGTCTCTGTTATAGATCTTAATCATACAGACCTATTCAGACCCATTAAGTGGATGTGAAGTGAAAAAACAAACACACTTAATGATTAAGACCCGAATAATTAAGATTCGGACTTTAAAAACAAACGAACTTAATGTCTGACATCTGAATGGTTAAGATTCAAACCTCCATTAAGTGCAAACAAATGAGACCTTAGTGCATTACAAAGTGATTCTCATAACAAATTTTGTCGAGATTAGAAAGTTATAATTTTCATAACACTATTGATTATTAATTGCCGCCACTGCCTACTATTATCAACTACCACCATGCCACTACAACCACCATAGTCAACCACCACCACCACCATCATCCTCAATCATAGTCGCCATCATTATCAACCATTACCATCCACCATCCCTACCACTCCGACCACAATTATTTTCACCCACATTCAACACTTTTCCACCTCAATTACCACAACCAACTACCCCATCACCATTAACAACTACAGCCGGTACTGCCCATCATTATAATCTACCACCACCTTTCTCAATCACAAACCACCACCCGTCATTATTAACTATTACCACCCACCACCCACCACCCACCACCCACCACCACCATCCTCAATCAAAATCACCACCACTACCAATCACTACTAGCTACTAGCATGAACCACTATCATCAACCAAAACTACCACCAACCACTGCCTCTAATCGGTATTCATCCGTTATCCATCACCATCAACAACTATCATATTATTAAAAACTATATATTTTATTGATAGAATATTAGATTAGTTAGTATTCATTTGAATTTTATGTTTATTATTTTTCAAATAAAGATAAATTTTATGCATTCAGATGTTAGAAATCAAACGGTCTTAATTTTTAGTATTTAGATCTTAATACACATCTTAATATATTTAGATGTGTATTCAGATTCAGATGTCTTAATCTTAATACACATCTTAATATTCAGATGTATATTCATATTCAGACGTCTTAATCTTAAAAAAAACAAATGAGGCCTTTTAATTTTAACATTTCCAACTTATCCTTAATAACATGCTCTTATAGTAATTGGCATTGCATGTCGAAAGCCACTAGATACTAGTGGTACTTTTGGTTGTTATTAGTTTACATATACCCGCGCGAGTATGCAAGCACACGCACATATTATATATGTACATAGCGAGAGACTTTATGTGATCAAAGTCTTCCTTTCTTTTTTAAACTCTGTGTTCAGTCAATCACCACCATATAAAATGAATAAGAGGTATATGTATTTGCCAGGATAGCTGAAAATCTCATTTTGATGGCCTCTCTACTAACTCACAGATTACAGCTCAATTGAATCTACCGATTAGATGGATTATCCAACAGTCTGGGCCGTCTGGCAGCAATTATATTGACTAATCTGGAAAATGTAAATCATGTCCGTGGAAGTAAACCCTTTAATCAATCATATAAGCAGAAAAATATTTTGCGCTAAACACGCTTAACCTAGTAAACTAATGAATTCAGAGATCACGCAGCATCAGTCATATCTATAATGTCATTGACTGCAAATAAAAACTTATACCTAGTGTGCTAAGTTTCTTGTTTTCTTCTTTTTTCTTCAAAACAAAACTAAGATACTACAAATAAAATTAAAGAGAAAGGACCAGGTCCCTCTACATGAACTGTGACCTACGAGGGAGGAAAGGGAAATGCTTACTTAGTCCCTGCTGGGTTGAAAGCAATTGAGAAGGCAGCAGTGATCTCGTCCATGGCATCATAAGCACGGTAAGTACAGCGTAACTGCAACCACCCAAGAAAAGATAATGTAGGGAAGAATATCTTCCTAGCTAAGCTTGTTGAGTAGCTACACAAATCATGGGCAGGTAGCAACCCATCAAAGAGCAAGCGAGAGGAATAAAATATATGTAGCAACAGTTCTAAAGACAGATGACACACCTGTCCAGTAGTAGCATCCCAAAGATGAATAGGGTGATCACGGGCAGTACTTGCAAAAACACATGTCTCTGGACCTGGGTCATGAAAGAAAACTCTAGTTAATTTTTTCTTATCACAGTCAGCATTACCACAAATAACAAGGCAATTGACATACTTGAAGAAGACATATATGGATACCAGCAATAGTCATATACAGACTCCCCCTCACTCATGACAAGGCTTGCAGCATAAGAATCTGCATAATCAGTCACGGACTTAAACACAATAAACAACAACAACATGAGAATGGCGAATCAAGTCAAGTTTAATACTGAACACACATGATCAACATTCAAACCTAAATATACTAACAGCATATAAATTTACCTGTATCAGCAGCTGATGAAGAAGTATCAGCAAGCCATCCACTTTCATCATATGGCCTATCAACGAAGTAGAGCCAAACTAAGAAAGCAACTCAATGACAATGGAAATGCTAGACTAACTATGTACCATTTCTTACTATGTGCTTCATATTCAGCCTCATAATAAAACCAGAAACGAATCTATCTATCTGTCAATCAATCAATTATTTTCCCTAATTCACAAACTCATAACGGTCAGCTATATGAATTCCCTCTCTATTTAGATAATTCATTATATCATGAATATTTCTATGCTGGTTTTCAGCTTACCACAACCTTTCTCCTTTTATAAAGGCTTGGGCCAGAATTGCAAAGCTCACACAGCCAGTTTTAAGTGAAACTTCATCTACCAATAAAATTTCAAGCCCCAGATATCCAATCGCCAAAAGATGAACTAATTCAAAGTACAAAAATTAATACTTTACACTTATTCAAGACTTAAAATTTATAAATTTCACAGTTGGCCGGGGTAAAAATTATCATTATTTATAGTTGTGGGGAGAAAACTTACAAGGTAAAGGAACAAAAGGTATTATCATCAGAGCAAGTGAGGAAGCAAGAGCCATCAGGGGACCTACAATTCATTAACAAAAATAGAATTAACCATAACATATATAGAAAATAATAGAGAAAACAGGGAATAAAAGAAATGGAAAAAGTTACAGAAAGGAAAAAAGGCATACCATTTGACACCCTTTAAGAAATTGTTAGAGTTAGAAGGAGTTCTGAAATGGTTGAAGAAATGATAGGTTCGATATGGGGGAATATCATATTGAATAACCGGCCAACGGTAAGAAGATTCTTCCGATGGTTTTTCTACAGCTTCAGTTGGGACTTCCATCTGGTCTACAGCATCTTCTTCACCCATTGATTCTCTAATGGGCTGCTGCTCTGTAGCTTCTTCTTCTCCCATTTGATTGATTCACTAAAAATGGCTGCTAGCGTTAGTCTGTGAATAGTGTTAGCGCCAAAAAAAGAAAGTGTTTAGGTGGGGTTTTGGGTTTTGGCTTTGGCTATTTGAGAAAGACACTGCCACTGTAAATTGTCATGAATACCAAGTTGGCATTGCTAAGGGGTTGTTTTATTAGTAACGCACGGACTAATAAAGTATGTATTTATAATACTAAGTATTAATTATGTAGAGATTATTTTTTATTTATTGTTTAGTATGGTGTATTAAAATTAAAATTTATTACATAATTTTTAAGAAAATTGTGTGTACAAAAATACCTTCCATATTCTTTAGTTTTAAGAGACTTTAAAGTTAATTTTACCTTTAATTATGTTAATGTATGCATTCGTTCATTGGTATTGTTAATACCATGATTTCTTTGCATTAGCTATACATAAAATAATACCAAAAGGGTATATAACTAATGTTTGTATTAGTTATACATAAGTCTGAAAAAAATATACCAAACAAGATTTTATTAATATGTAAAGTTAATGCATATATTATTTTCTACAATACACTCTAACAGGTGAACCCTTATTGAGTTGCAAGTGGCCAACGTGGTCATATGGTTGCTTTTGATTTGTAACCATTCGAGAAAATGTCCTTAGTGAGTTAAAATGTCCTTATTGCGACTTTTTTGTTTACGTAAAAATTGTAGGGTATGTACTATTTGGCCGTTCTCATTTAATCTATATTTTTTTAAAGCTTTAATTTGTACCTAGTTTTTAAATAACTTTAGCTCTCTTTCTCCTTGTATGGGTCAAAATCCGACCCTGTAATAACCAATAACGATAATCACAAATCTTGATTAATTCAAGGTTAATAAGTGGCACGACCAATCATAATTGACGGTAATTAACAATCGCCCAATATAATTAATGAGGCTACGGCCCATCCGTTATCCAGAAGAAAAACTGCAATATGATCCCAGCCACCAACTGTCATCTCATACAGCTCATACCTATAAATACCAAGAAAGGAAACCAGAAAGGGGTTCCTCTCCTTCCCCATGGGGACTCTCCAAACAGAGAGAGTGAAAGGTGACAGAACAACAGACGAGAGATGTATGATCTCAGATAAAAAGATAACATGATTGTAAGGCTCTGAACCTCTACATGGAGAGGCAGACCGCCCCATTATCATCAATAAAAATTGTCAATATCTTCCACCCTCATTGGGAATATTCTTAATCATTCTTTTCTTACTTGGTTCTTGAATTATTATGACTGGCCCGTAATCTGTGTATGTTGTTTTGTATTCATTGTGAGCACGTGATTTTTGCCTTACTTGAGAAGTACTCCCAGAAAATTCAAAAATAAAAATAGTTTCGTGTTGGGTATGATTTTTGTGATTTTGTGTTATTTTATCTTTTTGTGTGCACGTTTATTTATTTAAATTAAAAAATACAAAAAATATATGCTAAGTTTTGCATTTTTAGTGTTTGATATCGAAGTCATGTGATTTACATTTTAGGTGATATGTAATTGTGTACGTTAATTGTAGTAAAAAATAGCGGTGTTATAGGTTAGTATATATACATATGTGTGTATATATATATATATGTATATATATACATATGTGTGTATATATATATATATGTATATATACACATACACATATAATACATCATGAAGATCCGATCTGGGCCAAATTTAGTCTAAAAGCCAGGCCCAAACGAATTTCTTCTAATCCAGCCCAAATACCCGTCCAAGCTTCAGCCTGTGTAACACTTGATCTGGACCGTTGGATTTTATTATCCAACGGCCCAGATTAATCCTTTAATTCCAATATACACTCAGACTATATCTTAACCAAACGACGTCGTTTGGTTTAAGTGAGGAGATCCTGATCGTTGATCGTAAATGATCCAACGATCAGGATTCAATCTCATATCTCGTATATAAGGCTCATTCCATACCCCGCCCCCCCAAGCCAGACCCCCCCTCTCCCTTCATCTCCCTCAGGAGCTCTCAAAGACCTAGCGTAACGCCGCCGTGCCCCGCCTGCCGGAAATCGCCTCACGGCGGTTCCGGTAGGCCAACGGCCACCAAACCAATGCCAAAATCTTCCCCTCACCTCACCCGTTACGAACCCGGCCTCCGCTAACCTCGAATCACTCCGGAGCTCCTCGAATCTTCATTTGAAGATTCGAGTCAAATTCGAACCAATGCCAAATCACCCCAAACTCACCCCAAACCCTCACATGGCCTCCCTCGTACCCCCGCCGGCTTTCGTTTACCTCGAATCTAACCAGAAATGCAAAAGCCCCAAATCCGAGCCCAAGAACCCTAGTTTTGGAAAAACCCAATTCGAGCCGGGTTAGCTGTAATTGAAGTCCAAGGGACTTTAGTCTAGGTGTTCTCAATCGAGAACATCTTGATTAAAGCTCGTTTGGCTTCAATAGTTCCCAAATCTTGGTTCAAAGCTTGGGTCGGCAGTTTTCTTATGAGGTATCCATTTCTTCTCTGGTCGATTCAATTCAATTGAGTGAACATGTGTGTTTGTTTTGTTTGTGTTTCAATTTTTATCTGTTATTAATTTCTCATATCGATTGATCTATTCTCCTCCTTCAACAGACCTTTTATGTGGTCGATTCCTATTCTTTACCAATTCTTGTTTGAATTCAATGCCACAACAGCTTGTATGCCCAGTTCGTTTAATGTCGTCAACAATCCAATTTGTTTGTATAATTTGCCCTGGCCTGCCCGTATGCAATGCACAAGTGTGGGATTTGATTGCTTGTTTAATTCTGGATTAAGAGTTAATTGTTTACAGAGTTAGGATTTAATTGAGATTGTTTATTTAATCACTTGCCCATAAAGGGGCTAGTGGAACCTGCACAGTAGGGTATCCCACTGATGCCCTGCCCCCAGCCTTATTGTTTAATGCTGGAGTCCATACCTTGGACAGTAGATAGTGGGTTTGCAGGGAATATGATGGGTTGGGGAGTCAGGGTAGGGGGTAACCCTAGGAGCTGCTGGTCAGCTATAAGAAGGGGAATACCTTAGTAACTAGAGGGGGGATAGACAGTGATAAACAGGAGAGTACCTGGAGAGCAAACACAGTCATAACTGGAGAACACTTAGAGAAATATAAGCAGCAAAGATCCATTCTTGAAAACCAGAAAAGAAGATAGATAGAAAGAGCTGAGAGAGGCTACTGTTTCATTAGTTTCCAGGCTACTGTGTTGTGGTTGTGCTTGTCTGTTGGTGGTATTTGGCCATTGTTGTTGTAGTGCTCGTTTGTGTGCTGTTGGTCGTTTGTGTTGCTGTGCACATTGTTGTTGGTCCAGTGCTGGTTCTTCTGTTGTTGTGTGTTGCTGTGCTATTGTGGCTAACTGCCACTGTTTGTGGTCGTGTGTGTTGATGTTGCTGGCTTGGTTGTTTGTTGCTGCTCTTGGTCTGTTGGTTGCTGGCTGGTTTGTAGTTGTTGCTGCCTGGGTTGATTATTGTTGTTTGTTCCATTGTTGGTCGCTGTTTGTGTCTATAGTGGTGCTGCCTGGGTGGTTTTGTTGCTGTCAATCCAGTTTGTTGTTGGCTGCTGTGGTTAACTGCCATTGTTTATTGGTCTACTGCTTTAGCTGGTCTATTGTTGTTACTGTGGTGGTCATTTGTTGCTGGTCCAGTGTTTGGGGCTATTTGGTTGGTTATCATTGTTGCTGTGGTGTCTGTGTGGCTGTTGGTTCACTGTGTTTATTACTGGTGTACTGTTGCTGTTACTGTTCTTGTTACTGTTGCTGCATTGCCATTGCTCACTCTTCCTTGTTCTTCCGCATTCCAGGTACACACCTCTGCTATTGTAGTTCCTTGGTTCGAAAAGAATGAAGTTTGAAGCTTATGCATAAAGTCTATTGAAACATGTAGTCGTCTAAAGTTCTTATGTTTAATTACATTCTGTTATTCTCCAATTAAGCTTGTATTGCTAGTCTTGGTTATTAGAAAAGTGTAGCTAGGCCAAAGATACACTGTCGTTAGACAAGCATGTAAACCTGAATTAGTCTGTTGTATCTCTACTCAATCTTCTCTGCTTATGTGTGTAATCTCCAAATCTGTTAACGTTAGACCTTATGCTAAAAGCAAGATTAGCTAGGGAGTTGTTACTCAACGGAATGACGTAATTAGATTAAAAAGAGTCGGGGGCGCATTTCATGTGACCCGACCCCAATTTTGGGAAAGAGTAAACAAAGCGTGTCAGGAACCACAGGCGCATTTCATGTGGTGTGGTTCGTAGCAAGTTTTTAATAATTTGGAAACAACTCTTAAGTAAAATACAGTGGGATGTAGTTTCGCTTTAGATTTGAATCAAAGGTGCGTCTCACCCAATAGTTACACTAATCGCGCAGCCTTCATAAATGTACATATAAAATACTTAGATGTTGAGATGCGTCGTTTCTTAACGAATATCACGCCCTTCACAACAGTGTAAATAAGTAGTCGATCCGGGCGCATATTTTAGTTCTATTTTCTTAAATACGGGTGTGCATTTCATGCGACCCGAATCCAAACCCCGAAATGTTGAATAGGAATATGTCGAGGATCCGGGTGCATTTCATGTGACGTGATTCGAAAGCATATTTTTAAGCAACTTTCTCTTTCGTAAATCATAACCAATAATAAAAGCGGTAAAGGGATATTAACTTGCACTAAGTACATAATTGTAAAAAGCGGATAGATAAGCCAAACACGACAGTTGAGCGACCGTGCTAGAACCACGGAATTCGGGAATGCCTAATACCTTCTCCCGGGTTAATAGAATTCCTTATCCGGATTTCTGGTTCGCGGACTGTTAAATAGAGTCATTCTTTTCCTCGATTCGGGATTTAACCGGTGACTTGGGACACCATAAATCTCCCAAGTGGCGACTCTGAAATAATTAAAATAATCCCGTCTCGATTGTCCTTTAATTGGAAAAACTCTTTGCATCCTTGCGGGTGCGTAAAAAAGAGGTGTGACAGCTCTGGCGACTCTGCTGGGGATGATAAACCCAGAACCACTGGTTCAGGGTTTAAGAATTCGAGCTTGGAATAATTGTTGTATTTGGCTTATTTATTATCTGATTTTATTATATGTTTGTATTAATGTGCAAAATGATATTTTTATCGCTTTGATATTTTTTTGAACTGTACATATAAATTGTGCCGAAACCAATCTCCTCTCCGAGTCTTCTAAATCATGAAGAAGGGTGCACTTCGTGTGACTTCTTTTCTGTATAGTGTCTAATTCCCACCTTAGAACGAGGTTTGGATAAGTTGCAAAACCGGTGAAGCTTCTGTATTCCCGGGTTGCTGCCTCCTCCTCGGCTCGAGTTGTCCGCTCGGGTAAGCCAGGTCTAGAACAATAAACCCAGGTTTTAAAACCTAGAATAACAAAGCTTCATGCCGGATCCCTAGTAGGAACGTTTATTTGCATCATGTTGCATTTGACTTACGGGACTCGACACAGGGGTTGGGTCCGTCTAGGACAGGTGACCTGAAATGAAAAGACCATCCTGCTGCATCCTGTTTGTTTTATGCATATATTTGCTTCAGACTTGCAGGCTAACCGTTTTTTTTATATTGAGGAAAATGAAAAAAAAATAGTCTCAAAATAGTTTGTTTTTTTTACTTACTTAAAAAGAAAAAAAAACGTTTGTTGTAAAATAAAAAAAATGTTTGATCAAAATAAAAAAAAATAGTTTCAAAATAGTTTGTTTTTTTACTTAAAAAGAAAAAAAACGTTTGTTGTAAAATAAAAAAAATATGTGATTTCAAAATAGTTTGTTTTTTTTACAAAAAAAAAAAAAAAAAATTTGTTTTAAGCTAAAAAAAAAAAATGTGCGAAAAAATAATAAATAGTTTGTTTCCTTTAAAGATGTAGTTTGTTTGACCGAACTACCCAGGTTTGATTCTCACCGTTAGGTGGGATACGTAGGCAACCCTTATCGGGTCCAACCACCCCTTCAAAAAATTAAAAAAAAAAAAAATGTCTAAGTTTTAGTTTTTAATAAAATAAAGGTGATGCCATTTTGAAAAATAGCCGAATGTTCCGAAAGGACGCCGGAAGGCTGTTTTTGCAAAAATAGCCACTTTGAATCTTTATAAACAATTTTTGGGCACAACCTTGAAATATTCCCTCGCGAAAATGTTGAAAGGCCATAGCCGCAAAATCAAGTTCGGATTCACACCCCGTTTGCAAAAAATAAAAAAAATATATAAAAAATCAAAAAAAATGTGTGTGTTTAATTTTGTCAATAAATCGAAGTGACGCTGTTTTTGAAAATAGCCGAATGTTCCGAAAGGACGCCGGAAGGCCGTTTTTGCAAAAATAGCCACTTTGAGTCATTTTAATAATTTGCGGGCACAACCTTGAAATATTCCTTGTGGAAATGTTGCAAGGCCATAGCCGCAAAATCAAGTCCGGGTTCACCCCCTTTTTGCAAAGATAACTAAAAAATGTCAAAATTTTTATTTTTGTTATAAATAAGACGGGTAATGCTATTCTTGCTTAAAATAAGCCGAATGTCCCTTAAAAGGACATCGGAAGGCCGTTTTTGCAAGAATAGCCACTTTGAGTCATTTGTAAATAATTTTGGATACAGCCTGGAAATATTCGCTCGCGGAAATGCGAAAGGATGTATCCGCAAAAAATCAAGTTTTGAGTCATCACTCAACTTTACAAAAATAACCACTTTATCAAATAAGCCATTACATGGTCGGAGTTTTGCTGAAATAGCCACATTTTTGCATTTTAACTTCCTCAGTCTTGTGTTGGCCTGTGTCGTGCTGAACGATGCCCCATAGGCCCCAGGATAAAATTTTTTTTTGGCATCTTCTTAAATAAAATTTTGCAAAAAGAGCCACTTTGTCTAAATAAGCCATTACATGGCCAATTTATGAAAAATAGTCTTGTGTTGGTTTATGGTGATGCCGAACAATGCCCCATGAGCCACAAGCCACAAGATAAAAAAATTTCAAGTTTATCTTTCTTAAATAAATTTTGCAAAAATAGTCATTTTGTCAAATAAGCCATTATGTGGCCAATTTTGTAGAAATAGTCATAATTGACACCAAAAAAAATATTCTTTTTCTTGTAGAAATCTCCTACACAAGTTTGTAGTTGGAGTCGGCTTCTATAATTTTCCTTCAAAGAAAAAAAAAAGAAATCAAAAAAAAAAATCAAATAAACATTTCTTTATTTCTTGCATTAATTTGCAAGAACTACGCTCGGTCTGATTCATGCGGGGTCATGATACGTAGGCAATCCACATAGGATTCGACCATTTCCATAACCAAAAAAAAAAAAAAAAAAAAAAAAAAAAAAAATGGTCAATAAGCGGGACACCTTAATGCTGACATGCTGGCTTTGTTTTGTTGTGTCCATTTCCAGAAAGGTGGTTGGTTGTGGTTCTGAAATAACTCTTCCCCGTAAGACGAAGTCGGAGGACAATGGCAGATAATCTCAAGACTGAGTGGGTTGGTACAGGTACCCGACAACAGCCGGTTGAACGGAACCACGGGTTAGTAGAGGAGGTCAAGATATTGAGACAACACGTGGCTGATATGTATCGGGCGTGGATGGATGGAAAAGCACCACCTCCGCCACCACCTAGCTTCCTGGACTCTGTCCTTACCCGTACCATGAACCCGATGCCGGATGATCTCCCGCACTCTCCATATATACCCGCCTATCACAACTTCTCCAGCCATTCGAGTAACTCAATTACTCGTCCCCCAACTATGTTTTCACAACGCTACTCCCGTCCCCAACACCACTACTCTCCCCGGGACAACCAAAATCGTACTTCACCTTCCAGGTACCCAGCTCCACAAAAAGCCTACCAACCCCCACGAACATACCGGAAACCCCCTGGGTCAGGTTTCAAGCCAAATAAGGCGTTTAGGGAGGAGAGGTTGCTGAAGCGAGAAAAGGCTCTTACCCCCATCGGAGAGTCCTATGCAAGTCTGTTTGAAAAGTTAAAACATGTCGGCCTGATTACGCCGCTCCCCGAATACACTCCCGATCCACGTGCAAGAAGCTTCGATCCTACTGCACGATGTGCATACCATTCCAATGTGAGAGGGCACGATATTGAGAGTTGCCGTACCTTGAAAAAGGAAATAGAAAGAATGATTCAAAAAGGGTGGTTGATTGTGGTCGATGATGATGACATGGGGCACACAAATCCCCTGGGGGGTGTACCGACTGGAGCTAAAAATGTTGAAGCAATTGGCAGCCTTGGCAATATTGATGCAGAACTTAGTGGCTAAAATGTTGTGCTTGGAAATTGGGAAGATACTCCATCTTTCGGTCAGCTAGATGGAGCTTTGGTGGTTCGTTTTTGTGGTCATTTTTGTTGTCCGAGTTATTTTCAGGGTTTTCTTGTGGTCAAACCCTTTTGTCCTAGCAGTTTGCTTTGGTCCTGCCCGATTTTGTTTCAGGGCTGTACTCTAGTTTGTTTTGCTTGTTTTATCATTGAACCATTTCGTCATTAGTTTAATGAAGCTTTCGGTCTTTTGTTACTTTCGGTCATTTTATCTGTTTAGTTCTGTTTACCCTTTAGATTTGTCTTGTGCTCAAACGCCGAATCTAGTGACATGACATGCGCACACATAATTGTGGCTTAATTCTAAAAGTTAATCATGAAGCAATTGGAAGATGATCGGGTCATTTAAAGGAAATAAAAACAATTTGAGATTATTTGGATCCCGAGTCATGTGAAACCGGGGCAACTAAAAGGAAACAGTTAAAGGCAAGCTGGCCAAATCGACGTGGGGTCATTCACGATAATGAAAATGAGAGTGTTGTCCAACTGTGCTTTAAAGATATGACGAATGTTAATTGTGTTGTTTACACTTGGCATGTTTTGAAGATTGGAATGACGAAGGCATTTTGTTCCTGCTATCTAAACACTTTATCCATCGTCAACCCTTTGAGCCTTATTTTAAATTCTTTCATCCCCTCCTTCGGAATTAGTTGCAAAGACTAGAAACACAAGTTTGAAAGGCAAAAGAAGAAAGGGATAAAGAAAAGTAAAGAAAAAGAAAACAACAAAAAGAGATAAAGAAAAGAAAAAGAAAAATGTGTGAAAAAAAAAAAAAAAAAGAAACTTGAAAAAGAGGAATTGGGAACTACGTTTGACCTGATTCCTTAAAGAGGATACGTAGGCGCTTCACAGCTCGGTCATAGTGTAAATAAAGAAATAAGAATCCCCAAGTAAAAAAAAATCGGGGCAAAGAAAAATTGTGTTTATTGTAAATAAATTTAGGTCCGAAGGTTGTAAATTTTGAACCCAAAATTGATTTTGTTTTGAGCCTTCAATACCCTTTCTTTCTAGCCCTATCCAAATCCCACATTACGGTCCAAAGAAAGACCTTCCGATCAGTCTTCAAAAGATGCCGCGTCAGGCGAGGGATAGAGTCCTATCATAATATAACACGTTGATTCTCGGCAGAAAAGACGTTGATTCTCAGCAGAAAGGAAATACGAGAGAGTCTTGGCAGTGACACCCCAATCCCCAGCTAAAAGTAATACAAATGAGAGAGTCTTACCGGTGAAAACCTTCACAGGCACCATAAGGCGACGAAAGCTGAGAGAAAATCAAAATGAGAGAGGCTTGAAAGTGAAAACCCTTCGGGCACTACAAGTCGAATAAAGGTGATAATCGGATGGAAATCACGAGACAGAAATCGTGAAAGGAAATTAACGACGAAGGATAGACCATATGTGCATGTCATGACCAGTGGAGTTGGTATTCGCGTTTGTTAAGTTTTTATAGATATTTCTTGCTAGAGAGTCATTTTCTTTTTCCTTTGTCTTCTATTTTGTTTCTTTTTATCTTTCTCATTTTTATCAAAAATTCCCCATCAAGGTCTGTCTAGTCAGAACAAGTGAGAAATGACTTCAAAACTTGCCACCAACTTTCCAATTATTATGCAAAGAAATGCCATTGACGGCAGAGAAGTAGGGTGCGAAGAAGATTATTAAACTGGGGCAGAAAATTTTCTTTTCAGTTTGAAAATTTTCCGGAAGTCAATACCCACTTGGGGAAGAAGGAAAGTCTTAAGGGAAATGGTCTTCGAACTAGTGTCATCCTCAACAACCTTCAAGAAGAGTGAAACACCCATTTTGAGGAAATGAAAATCTACCGGCAGTGTTATCTTCAGCAAGTTCCGAGGTGGTCGGACAACACAGAGTGGTAAAGGAAGAAAGGAAATCTCATCTTCAACAAAATAACCCCCAGCAAGTTGAGAAACACGGAACGGGGAAGGGATAAATGGAAAAACCCATCCCCAGCATGAGTATCATCAAATAATAACATCCCCGGCAAGTTCTGATAATGAAACACAGAGCAGGGAAAGAGGAGGAGAACCATCCCCAGCAGGAGCACCACAACCAGCCACCACATTTTAAAACTAACCAATTTTTCTTTGATTTGAAACAGGGAAAAAAGGGGTTGTCGGCAACAAAGCATGCCACGAAGAAGATTCTCAAACTGGGGCAGAAAATTTTCTCCCGTTGCGAAAATTTTCTCGAAACCAAATACTTGGTTAGGGAAAGAAGCTAGATAACGCGCGGAAATGATCTTTGAACCCGGTTATCCCAGCAGATTTGAAAGAAAGAAAACAACAAGCTGTGATAGATGAAATTATACCCCAAACAGACAGGACAAGACGAGGAAGCTTGCGTTCAGAAAGGCAAGAAGCCGGTATCACCCTCAGCAGTCCTCGGAAAATGAAACATTGATTTCGAGATTTCACCGGCAGCATTATATCCTACAAGTTTTTCAAGGGAGCGAAGCGCGAGCCCCGAAGGAGGTTTGGAAAGAGGAAGAAGGAAAGGGGATCCCCCGACGGGGTAATCCCCAGCTGATGACACTCCAATCCCCAGCGATCTCGAGAGAGAATAAAGGTTCTGAAGGAAGTAGAAAAGGAGGAAATAAAGAAGATTTTCCCCAGCAGCATTACTCCCAGCAGGTAAGTAATTAGTTCCAAAGACATCCCCCGCAGTCAAGAGAAAAATAACACAACCCGGGAGGAAAGCAATTCCAAAACAAGGTAATTCGGAAGAAAGGATGGCCCAAGAAGCGATGCAGGAAGAAGAAAGTGGTGCAGGAAGCAAAGGAAGGCGACATGGATGGGATGGGATTAGTAAGATGTTGTTGAAGTCAGGAGCCCGCCTGAAGAGAGGAAGGGCGATTTATTTTCAAAAGATGTTGAAGTCAGGAGCCCGCCTAAAGAGAGGAATGGCGCTTAATTTTTAGAGTTGATGATTGGAGTCAGGAGCCCGCCTGAAGAGAGGAATGGTGATTTATTTTCAAAAAGATGTTGTTAAAGTCAGGGAGCCCGCTTGAAGAGAGGAATGGCGATTTATTTTCAAAAGATGTTGTTGAAGTCAGAGCCCGTCTGAAGAGAGGAATGGCGATTTATTTTTTCAAAAGTTGACGTTGAAGTCGGGAGCCCGCTTGAAGAGAGGAATGGCGATTTATGTTCAAAAGATGTTGTTGAAGTCGGGAGCCCGCCCGAAGAGAGGAATGGCAATTTATTTTCAAAAGATGTTGTTGAAGTCGGGAGCCCGCCTCTGAAGAGAGGAATGGCGTTTAATTTTCGGAGTTGATGGTTGAAGTCAGGAGCCCGCCTGAAGAGAGGAATGGCGATTTATTTTCAAAAGATGTTGTTGAAGTCGGGAGCATCTCTGGAGAATGGAGTGGCGATTTAATTTTGAAGTTGTAGTTGAAGTCGGGAAGCCCGCCGGAGAATGGAGTGGCGAGTTAATTTTGAAGTAGTAGTTGAAGTCGGGGAGCCCGCACGGAGAATGGAGTGGCGATTTAATTTTGAAGTAGTAGTTGAAGTCGGGAGCCCGCCCGGAGAATGGAGTGGCGATCTGTTTTAATTTGGTAGAAGAAAGCGGTAGAATGTAACAGAAATCTCCGGCATGAATCCAAGTTCATAAGAAGAGAAGAAGCATCAGAAGGAACGCCAAGTCGGACAGGGTGGCAAGGAGCGCGACAAGATCAAGTTAAAAAGGATAGATAAGAACTTGTAGTACTGTAACTTAGTCTAGCTTCTTGTTTTTCGTTGCTTAGTGCGGTGTAACAAGGAAATCAGTTGAGCAGTGGTAACAGCAGTAGCAGCGGTAGCAGCAGTAACAGCGAGATCGCAACAGTCATGGTAGTCCCAGCTACCAGAACTTCCCGAACTACATTGACCCGATTCCCTTTTAGCCAGGGATATGTAGGAGACCTTTGAAGCAAGGTTCGGTCAAAACTTTTCCAAAGTGCTTCATACGGAGTACTCGAATGGGCAAAATCGCTTATATCCGCTCACTTATCTTTGCACGAAAACTCTGCGTGTTTACGCGCAAAGAGGGGCAGCTGTGAGCACGTGATTTTTGCCTTACTTGAGAAGTACTCCCAGAAAATTCAAAAATAAAAATAGTTTCGTGTTGGGTATGATTTTTGTGATTTTGTGTTATTTTATCTTTTTGTGTGCACGTTTATTTATTTAAATTAAAAAATACAAAAAATATATGCTAAGTTTTGCATTTTTAGTGTTTGATATCGAAGTCATGTGATTTACATTTTAGGTGATATGTAATTGTGTACGTTAATTGTAGTAAAAAATAGCGGTGTTATAGGTTAGTATATATACATATGTGTGTATATATATATATATGTATATATATACATATGTGTGTGTATATATATATATGTATATATACACATACACATATAATACATCATGAAGATCCGATCTGGGCCAAATTTAGTCTAAAAGCCAGGCCCAAACGAATTTCTTCTAATCCAGCCCAAATACCCGTCCAAGCTTCAGCCTGTGTAACACTTGATCTGGACCGTTGGATTTTATTATCCAACGGCCCAGATTAATCCTTTAATTCCAATATACACTCAGACTATATCTTAACCAAACGACGTCGTTTGGTTTAAGTGAGGAGATCCTGATCGTTGATCGTAAATGATCCAACGATCAGGATTCAATCTCATATCTCGTATATAAGGCTCATTCCATACCCCGCCCCCCCCCCCCATCTCCCTCAGGAGCTCTCAAAGACCTAGCGTAACGCCGCCGTGCCCCGCCCGCCGGAAATCGCCTCACGGCGGTTCCGGTAGGCCAACGGCCACCAAACCAATGCCAAAATCTTCCCCTCACCTCACCCGTTACAAACCTAGCCTCCGCTAACCTGGAATCACTTCGGAGCTCCTCGAATCTTCATTTGAAGATTCGAGTCAAACTCGAACCAATGCCAAATCACCCCAAACTCACCCCAAACCCTCACATGGCCTCCCTCGTACCCCCGCCGGCTTTCGTTTACCTTGAATCTAACCAGAAATGCAAAAGCCCCAAATCCGAGCCCAAGAACCCTAGTTTTTGGAAAAACCCAATTCGAGCCGGGTTAGCTGTAATTGAAGTCCAAGGAACTTTAGTCTAGATGTTCTCAATCGAGAACATCTTGATTAAAGCCCGTTTGGCTTCAATAGTTCCCAAATTTTGGTTCAAAGCCTGGGTCGGCAGTTTTCTTATGAGGTATCCATTTCTTCTCTGGTCGATTCAATTCAATTGAGTGAACATGTGTGTTTGTTTTGTTTGTGTTTCAATTTTTATCTGTTATTAATTTCTCATATCGATTGATCTATTCTCCTCCTTCAACAGACCTTTTATGTGGTCGATTCCTATTCTTTACCAATTCTTGTTTGAATTCAATGCCACAACAACTTGTATGCCCAGTTCGTTTAATGTCGTCAACAATCCAATTTGTTTGTATAATTTGCCCTGGCCTGCCCGTATGCAATGCACAAGTGTGGGATTTGATTGCTTGTTTAATTCTGGATTAAGAGTTAATTGTTTACAGAGTTAGGATTTAATTGAGATTGTTTATTTAATCACTTGCCCATAAAGGGGCTAGTGGAACCTGCACAGCAGGGTATCCCACTGATGCCCTGCCACCAGCCTTATTGTTTAATGCTGGAGTCCATACATTGGACAGGAGATAGTGGGGTTTGCAGGGAATATGATGGGTTGGGGAGTCAGGGTAGGGGGTAACCCTAGGAGCTGCTGGTCAGCTATAAGAAGGGGAATACCTTAGTAACTAGAGGGGGAGATAGACAGTGATAAACAGGAGAGTACCTGGAGAGCAAACACAGTCATAACTGGAGAACACTTAGAGAAATATAAGCAGCAAAGATCCATTCTTGAAAACCAGAAAAGAAGATAGATAGAAAGAGCTGAGAGAGGCTACTGTTTCATTAGTTTCCAGGCTACTGTGTTGTGGTTGTGCTTGTCTGTTGGTGGCAGTGCTCATTTGGTGCTGTTGGTCATTAGTGTTGTTGCTCCTGGTCGTTTGTGTTGCTGTGCACAGTGTTGTTGGTCCAGTGCTGGTTCTTCTGTTGTTGTGTGTTGCTGTGTTATTGTGGCTAACTGCCACTGGTTGTGGTCGTGTGTGTTGATATTGCTGGCCTGGTTGTTTGTTGCTGCTCTTGGTCTGTTGGTTGCTGGCTGGTTTGTAGTTGTTGCTGCCTGGGTTGATTATTGTTGTTTGTTCCATTGTTGGTCGCTGTTTGTGTCTATAGTGGTGCTGCCTGGGTGGTTTTGTTGCTGTCAATCCAGTTTGTTGTTGGCTGCTGTGGTTAACTGCCATTGTTTATTGGTCTACTGCTTTAGCTGGTCTATTGTTGTTACTGTGGTGGTCATTTGTTGCTGGTCCAGTGTTTGGGGCTATTTGGTTGGTTATCATTGTTGCTTGGGTGTTTGTGTGGCTGTTGGTTCACTGTGTTTATTACTGGTCTACTGTTGTTGCTCCTGTTACTGTTGCTGCATTGCCATTGCTCACTCTTCCTTGTTCTTCCGCATTCCAGGTACACACCTCTGTTATTGTAGTTCCTTGGTTCGAAAAGAATGAAGTTTGAAGCTTATGCATAAAGTCTATTGAAACATGTAGTCGTCTAAAGTTCTTATGTTTAATTACATTCTGTTATTCTCCAATTAAGCTTGTATTGCTAGTCTTGGTTATTAGAAAAGTGTAGCTAGGCCAAAGATACACTGTCGTTAGACAAGCATGTAAACCTGAATTAGTCTGTTGTATCTCTACTCAATCTTCTCTGCTTATGTGTGTAATCTCCAAATCTGTTAACGTTAGACCTTATGCTAAAAGCAAGATTAGCTAGGGAGTTGTTACTCAACGGAATGACGTAATTAGATTAAAAAGAGTCGGGGCGCATTTCATGTGACCCGACCCCAATTTTGGGCAAGAGTAAACAAAGCGTGTCAGGAACCACAGGCGCATTTCATGTGGTGTGGTTCGTAGCAAGTTTTTAATAATTTGGAAACAACTTTTAAGTAAAATACAGTGGGATGTAGTTTCGCTTTAGATTTGAATCAAAGGTGCGTCTCACCCAATAGTTACACTAATCGCGCGGCCTTCATAAATGTACATATAAAATACTTAGATGTTGAGATGCGTCGTTTCTTAACGAATATCACGCCCTTCACAACAGTGTAAATAAGTAGTCGATCCGGGCGCATATTTTAGTTCTATTTTCTTAAATACGGGTGTGCATTTCATGCGACCCGAATCCAAACCCCGAAATGTTGAATAGGAATATGTCGAGGATCCGGGTGCATTTCATGTGACGTGATTCGAAAGCATATTTTTAAGCAACTTTCTCTTTCGTAAATCATAACCAATAATAAAAGCGGTAAAGGGATATTAACTTGCACTAAGTACATAATTGTAAAAAGCGGATAGATAAGCCAAACACGACAGTTGAGCGACCGTGCTAGAACCACGGAATTCGGGAATGCCTAATACCTTCTCCCGGGTTAATAGAATTCCTTATCCGGATTTCTGGTTCGCGGACCGTTAAATAGAGTCATTCTTTTCCTCGATTCGGGATTTAACCGGTGACTTGGGACACCATCAATCTCCCAAGTGGCGACTCTGAAATAATTAAAATAAATCCCATCTCGATTGTCCTTTAATTGGAAAAACTCTTTGCACCCTTGCAGGTGCGTAAAAAAGAGGTGTGACATTCATAAAGTATATGGTTACTTTTGAAGCAAACAATATGGCGCCGTTTGTGAGAATTTCCAAGCAAGATCGCATAGTTCTTCCTAGAATCAAAAGAAAAGGGAACGTTGAAAAGAAAAACAATGACCCAGCTCGAGCAAGCCTGCTCTCCCTCTCCGATCTCTGAGCGTGCGAACAGGAAAAGGAAATTTTCCCCACTTCTAGAAGGACCCCTACGAAGCATCCCTCGCACTCCCGATGTAGACCTCGAGCCAAGAGCCACCTTAAAGCAACCCGCATGACCGGGAAACCACACATAAACCACTCAAAGTTTAAAACCAAAATCGAGTTCCGCCACTCAACCCTCCAATGCCAAGACTCGGGGTATGCGCCCTCACCTTCAAATAATTAATAAAATTCAACAACAGTTGAACTGGGACTCAGGCCATGCGCCCTCACCAACAAATTCAACTACGGTTGAACCAAGACTCGGGCTATACGCCATCGCCTTCAAATAATTGATAAAGTTCATCAATAGTTAAACTGGGACTCAGGCCATGCACTCTTGCCAATAAATTCAACTACGGTTGAACCAAGACTCGGGCTATGCCGCCTCGCATTCAAATAATTGATAAAGTTCAACACTTGAACTAAGGCTCAGGCCATGCACCTTCGCCAACAAATTCAACTATAGTTGAACCAAGCCTCGGGCTATGCACCCTCGCCTCCAACAATTGATAAAGTTCAACAACAGTTGAACTAGGACTCAGGCCATGCGCCTTCGCCAACAAATTCAACTACGGCTAAACCAAGACTCGGGCTATGCGCCCTCGCCTTCTAATAATTGAAAATGTTCAACGATAGTTGATATGACTCAGGTCATGAACCTTCGACAACAAATTCAACTATGGTTGAACCAAGAATCGGGCTATGCGCCCTCGCCTTCAAATAATTGATAAAGTTCAACAACAGTTGAACTAAGACTCAGACCATGCGCCTTCGCCCACAAATTCAACTAATGTTGAACCAAGACTCGGGCTATGCACCCTCGCCTCCAATAATTGATAAATTTCAACAATAGTTGAACTGGGACTCAGGTCACGCGCCTTCGCTAACAAATTCAACTACGGCTGAACTAAGACTCGGTCTATACGCCCTCGCATTCAAATAATTGATAAAGTTGAACCATAGTTGAACTAAGTCTCAGGCCATTCTCCTTCACCAACAAATTCAACTACGGTTGAACCAAGACTCGGGCTATGCGCCCTCGCCTTCAAATAATTGATAAAGTTCAACAATGGTTGAACTAAGACTCAGGTCATGCGCCTTCACCAACAAATTCAACTACGGTTGAACCAAGACACGGGATATGCGCCCTTGCCTCCAACAATTGATAAAGTTCAATAACAGTTGAATTGGGACTCAGGCCATGCGCCCTCGCCAACAAATTCAACTATAGTTGAACCAAGACTCGGACTATGCGCCCTCGCCTTCAAATAATCGATAAAGTTCAACGATAATTGAACTAAGACTCAGGCCACGCGCCTTGGCCAACAAATTCAACTACAGTTGAACCAAGAATCGGGCTATGCGCCCTCACCTTCAAATAATTGATAAAGTTCAACGATAGTTGAACTAAGACTCAGGCCATGCACCTTCGCCAACAAATTTAACTACGGTTGTACCGAGACTCGGGCTATGCGCCATCGCCTTCAAATAATTGATAAAGTTCAACAACAGTTGAACGGGAACTCAAGCCATGCGCCTTCGCCGACAAATTCAACCACGGTTGAACCAAGACTCGGGTTATGCGCCCTCGCCTCCAACCATTGATAAAGTTCAACAACAGTTGAACTAGGACTCGGGCCATGCGCCTTCGCCAATAAATTCAACTACGATTGAACCAAGAATCGAGCTATACGCCCTCGCCTTCAAATAATTGATAAAGTTCAACGATAGTTGAATTGGGACTCAGGCCACGCGCCTTCGCCAACGAATTCAACTACAGTCGAACCAAAACTCAGATAGGACCCCTTCTCCGATAAACTCATGGAAAACTCGATCAAGTCAAGGCACGCCGCTAAGCACCCCCGCTCTCCAAGTAAGTACGCGCGACTTGAGCTAAAATCAGAAATACGTATAATTCAGTCTCGGTCGGACTACACGCCTGTATTCCCATTATCGCGACCAGTAGTTCGACCACGCCCGAACTGGGACTCAAGCTAAATGGCACTACCCCCGAATGGGATGTTTGACTCGGTCACACCAAGTCAAGAAGAAAAGTCGCCAACATTGAAGGTTAACACACCTACCCAAATCAAATATTAAAAGCAAGCTTCCCCCTCAAACGTGGTCAAAACAAACACAAGGCAAATAACGTAAGGAAAAATTCCTTTTCATTCATAAAACAATCGCGGGTTATTCCCGCTTACACCCGGCCTAAAGCCGTTCAATGAAAATAAAAAAACAAATGCCAAACGGCGAAAAGAGATAAAAAAAGAGGAAAAAGCTACTCCCTATTCGGCGCCATCTGCGATCCCGCCTACGCCGTCCCCGTTCCCACCTATGCCCTCCACCCTCCCGCCTGTGCCCTCCTCACTCCTGCCTGTACCCTCCGTGCTCCCACCGGCATCATCGTCGACCCCTGGCATCGCTACATCAAAACTGTATTCCATACGAGCCTCCCGAGCCTTTTGATGTGCCCCCTCAAAAGCGGTTTCGGTCACGATACCGGCCTCTCACATATTCGTGTACACGTTCCACTGGGCCTCAGCATAAACCCAATTTCACGGGCCTAACCAAAGAAAGCGGATTGCTCTCGAACATGCCGGTTCTCTTCCTCTAGGATCGCAATCTGCCCCGTCGCAACCTGAGCATCCCGCTCAAGGACATTTTTCCGCTCATCGAGGCCCACCTCCTTGAAGGCAGCAGTGGCCCTTACCAGCGACAACTGGGACTCACCAGCACGGAGGACCCCCCGCAACTCCTCAGCTCTTGCTGCTGATTCCTCAAGGCCACAATCTCCCATTCCATTGCGGCCACCTTTGCATTCCGTCACCTTGGCCAGACATAGGCACTCACACTCAACTGAGGTCCTCTTATCGGCCTCAATCTCCTCATCCTATGGTAGCTGCTCTTCCAGGGCTCTCACCCCGGCCAAGCGCTTGTTGTGCCTGAAGCGCCCTCCTCGCCAGTTCCTCAACTAGAGCTCGGCTACGAGGGTCATTCCTCAAGCGCACACGCATCTCCCTGCACCTATCCTGGTAGCGGTGATACTTTTTCAACACCCGCAAAAATATCGCTGAGCAAACATTAGCTCGGTGGATGCTCTCCACCTCTAGCAAATAAGCCTACAAAACAAAGACGGCGGTTTAAGCGAAAAATAAAATAAGGTAAAGAGAAAATGAATAAAACCTTTATCTTCGAATACGTACCCTCATACCCATAACGGTCACTTCGTTCATTAGTCCGATGTTCGTGACTTCCCTCAGCGACTCGTTCTCTGTTGCCAATCACAGCTGCCCAAATTACGACACTAGACTCGAGCCTAGTAACAATAAATTTGAATCCATGGGAACCTCGATGAGGCGCCACCTCCCATCCGAGTGGACAGTAGCATTCATGAAGGCATCTCGAAATATGCGGACGTCCTGAGGGTCGAAATCCTATTCGGACCCAAATCCTTCTCCCGCAGTTTCTCCGCCTCCTCCTCCCGTCGCATCTGTCGACGAGATACACAATCCACCTGTGAGCACGTGATTTTTGCCCTATATGAGAATTACTCCAAAAAAATTCAAAATAAAATAATTTTTTTGTCGTTTGCAATTATTGTGGATTTTTATGTTATTTTTCTCTTATTGTTTATGCCTATGTGTGCGTGCTTACTTGTTAAATTAATAAAATACCAAAAAATATGGCATTTGCATTTAGGATTTGATTTGTACACTTTTTGTTTAATCAAGAAAATTTTTGTTGTATCAAAAATGAAAAAAATCACAAACAATTAATGCAATTTATATTTTTTTAACATTTAAGGTATGATTGTGTGATTTTATATTTAATTGCTATTTAATTGTATGTTAATTGTTATCAAGAGTTAATTAATACTTTTTATAAATTAATTTAGCTCTATAAGTTAATTTAGGATTTTTAAAATTTTTAGTTTTAAGAAATGAAAATAAAAAGAAGAGAAAAGGAAGCAAATAAGAAAGGAAAATTGGAATTGGGCCATCTCCAATCCAGCAAAAGTCAGGACCAGCCCAAACCTACCCAAGTCCAACCCAAAAATCCGGAGACCCGTCCAAAACCCGCCCATTACCCATCTCATTAAAACCAAAACGACCCCGTTTCAGAGCAGCTCCGTTGATCTTAGTCGTTGGTCGTTGTGATCTAACGGTTGAGATTAAAAGCTTAATTCTAAACCCCCCAAAACCCCCGGTTACGTTTTCATTCACCAAACAACCCCGTTCACACCCCCCGTCTCCCTCAGTGACAAAAAAACCCTCCGCCTCACGCCGCCGTCCTCCGCCTCACGCCGCCGCTCTCCGCCCGCCTGAATTCGCCTATGGCGGCGGACGGTGGCCAAATGCCTCCAAACTTACACCCCTGAACCTCCAAGACCTCCTCAATCCAACCCCAAACGTGGTTTGTCTCGAATCGAGCCGGAGCTCCTCGAATCTTCAATCGAAGGTTTGAGCCCAAAACCAATTTACACCACTCGCCCCCAAATCGATACCATATATCCCCCTGACCGTCCTCACAACCAAACCAATCTCGATTTGGTTCGAATCTAACCGGAAAACTCCGAACCCCAAATCAACCGTATGAACCCTAGAAAATCTAGAGTTGGATTTCCGGTCAAATTCGACGGATAATTGAGGTCTAATGGACCTTAATCCGGGTATTCTCAACTGAGAATACCTTGATTAATGTCCGCTTTGCCTCAAAAGGTTTCGAGTTCAAGTTCAATTCGAGTTTGTCTCTTTCTGAGTTTCTCTGAGGTATTTTCCCTTTCCTTATGTTCTATTTCTGTTCTATTAGTATCTGTTTATGTGTTTAGTTAGTTTTAATTGATTTTTCAATTTCGTATCAATTGTTATGGCCATCTTCAGTGGACCTTTTATTTGGTCGATTCTTTCTGTTGTTTGTTAATTGTAATGAATTGTGCGTCTAATTCATTTAAGGTCGTCTAATAATTAGTACGTATTTCTTGATCCCCTGAGTCTTCCTATAAAATATGAACCACAGATTTATTTGTCGATTATTCGTTATCAATTATATGTGTCGTAATTAATTTAACGAATGTGGTCGATTGGTTGTATATGTTTGTTTGGTTAAAATAAGGTGACAGTGATGTTGTCAATACTGCCTAGTTTGATCTGAATCATCAATTGAATTGAAATTTGAGTTGTTTATGGCTAAGTTTAGAAATCTGAATTGGTTATAGTTGTTACGGTTTGAAAGGGAAGGGGTAAGACAATAAGTTCAGTAGGTTTTCAGTGATTCGAGGGGTTAGTTTGAAAATTAAGTTATTCAGCAATTAATTAGAGGCTGCTAATAATATTAGGGTAATTAAAGAGTAGTTTAGGGGTTTGTGTAGGAGTCTGCTAGTTTTAGATAGGGAGTACACTTTTAATTAATAAGAATTAATTGAGTGGAAATTAGGTACTCATTTAATATTTAAGAAGGGACTAGCTGGCACCAATGGATGCCTGTTAAAAGGCAGTAGACAGTTTTATGGAGGACAGAGGGGAACACACTGGAAAAAAAACACACACAGAGAGGATCAGTGGGAAGGGATTAAGAGTGAGGTTGAGAGAAAGATTTGAAAAAGTCCAAAGCCTAGATTTCACTTTGAGAGTGAGCTTAGGAGAGTATTGATTTTAAGAGCTGAAATCCCTACTGTTTCATTGAAGCTTTCTCTTGTTGCTTCATTTATTTCAGTTCTTTTCCTAATTTAAATGCACTGAGACTATTTTTGGTCTGACTCTCGTGTATCTTTGAGTTCATTTAGCTTGTGTTGAATATCGCTGTTGGTTTTTCAATTGGTGCTGGTGCACTTCTGAACCGTCATTTCTCTTCCTTGTTTGCTGCTGGTTGTTTGCTGTGTGGTACTACTGCTGACTTCTTCCTTATTCCTCTGTTCATTTCAATCTAGGTACACAACTGAGTTCAATTTGATATAGCCTGGAGATGTAAATTTGAAATGAAAGTACTTGCCCCCTTTTAATCATTTGGTATTGCAATCTGTAGTTCAACAGTTATAGATGATAAGTAGTGGTACAGTCCAATTTGATCTATAACTCGATGTAATGTAGACTGTGAAGTTTGTATCTAATTGAAATCTGATTTTATATGAAGTAGAATCTCCACGTATATGCTTCTTGTTCTTCATATGGTAAAGCCAAATGTTTTCTGGACACTGTGGAGGCATGTGCAATTGATGCCTGGCCAGATTTGAATGAGCATTTTCCTTTAATTTACTGTGTCGAAAGTCTAGTCTACCATAAGAATCATACCTAGTAGGAAACATGTTTTGAAAACTGAATTTGAAGAATATTCTGTTTCTTCTGTTTAAATTTCATATTTTTGTTATCAAATTATGGAGCTTGTTTGGGGTCGTTTTGGTTCGAGAATTTCGGTGCCGACTTGAGTTTTCATCGCTGGTTCGGAGTTCTGATTAGCAAGCAGTTCATGTTAATTGTTCTTTTTGGTGCAGCTCCTTTGTATACATATCAAGTTCAACATTAAAGGTCTAGACTCTTTTCTCTTACTTTCACACTATTATTGGTTCATGTTACTATTTTCCATTACTCTACTGGTTCTACGGATGATATCATGATAAAGCAAAACTTTGTTAAAACTATAAATTATAAATATTCGGTGTTGTGTTGTTCTCTTCGTATTGTAAATGGCTAGACCCATATAGGTTCATATTTTGTTATTTGGTTCTATCTTCTATTAATAAGTGTACAAGGGTGAATTTTAGTTATTAAGTTTGTGTGGTCAGTGGGGAGTAAAGTTATATAGAACAGTAGCTTCACGTTAATCAAGTTGGCTCTTTTATGTATTTTATCAATAATTAACGTGATGGTAATGGACTTTTCCCTTAATCTATGCATTTGCTCAAATGGAGTTTTCTCTTCTCGAATTGTTTATAGGATGAACATCCGTAGTTCATTTAGTTGAATGATTTTACCTAGAATTCGAGGTGTGCCATTTAACAAATTTCATGGCCCTCGCAAAGTCCAAGCGCGTAGTTGCTTTAAGCGTGCGTTTAATTAATTTATCTTCCTAACTACGGGTGCACATTTATGTGACCCAAATTCAAATTTCAACAAAGTCGGAATGTGTCGATAATCACGAGTACATTATATTGATTGTGACGTGGGTTGAGATGCATTTTCATGATGTTACAATTCTTTTATTTATTAAAATAATGAATATATTAAGGGCAGTTAAAAGTTAAAATTTGCACATAAGTTAAAGCATGTTATGAAATCAGATAAATAAGCCAAATATGATAATTGAGCGACCGTGCTAGAACCACGGAACTCGGGAATACCTAATACCATCTCCCGGGTTAACAGAATTCCTTATCCGGATTTCTGGTTCGCGGACCGTTAAATAGAGTCAAACATTTCCTCGATTCGGGATTCAACCGGTGACTTGGGACACCATAAATCTCCCAAGTGACGACTCCGAATCTCTTAATAAATGAATCTCGTTTCGATTGTTCTTAATTGGAAAAACTCCTTCTACCACGCCCTTCACGGGGTGCGGTAGCACCAAAAGGAGGTGTGACACCACCAACCTCAACGACCACCAAAAAGCCCCCCATCCCATCTCAGCCATAGGGGTTGATGACTGAGCCGCCAAAGTGGCAGTCCCTTCACGGCCCAAGTTGGCCTGGGCGCCATCCGCCCTTGATCCATCCTCAGGGGTAGGCGTTGCAGCCGTACCCTCCCCTGCCTCCAAAGGGTGGGAATCCACATTAATTACCACAGGGGGAACATGCGCAGTCACTGCGGGAGGAACCGGAGTAAATGCAACCCTACGCCTGATCAAGGGCCTCTCCTTCTCTTCACACGAGGATGACTCATCTCGAGGGCGAACGGTCCTCGAGAGCCCCTCATCTCAAAATATGGGCCGTGGGGGGGATGGAGCCACAGAAGACTCAACCGATGCCGCCCTCGGTGCATGACATGGCACTGGCACTACAAAAAATCTAGCAATCACACCTAGCCGTCGGAAGACAAGCTGAGGGGCCCTGCCACGACTCACCCTCCTTGTAGCAGAAAAAAAATGAAGTTAGTAAGAGGAACCCTGAAACCATGAACCAAGCATAGTAAGGGACGAGCTTCTCACCTGCGGCCATGTCTCTCTCAGAAAAACACCCACGTGCGAATCTTTTCGGTGTGAGGGAGCACGGCTTTGAGCCACCCACGCTTCCCAGCTAACAAGGTCGGTGGCGACCTCTCAGTTGCAGAGGCAACAACAAGGCAGTATTTGCATAAATAAAACAAAAGGAGAAGAAAGGAACGGAACCGATTATCTCGGTAAAAGGGACTCACGTGCATGGTTCCAAGCCTCCGAGAACCCTGAATGGGACACCACTAAATGCTTGGTTCTAATTTAAAAGAAGTGCTCGAAAGGATGGGGCTCGACTTCATCTTCCAGCGCATCTGTCAGCCCCCTTGACCTATGAGGGCACGCCCGAAGCATGATGCCCCGTACTCGTTGAGGAGCATACAAGGCGAGTACATGTTGCAACGTAAGCACCCTGCCAACAAGTTCCCTGTATTTCACGAACATCACCAATAGCTTGTATGGAGAGGGGGTGAGTTGTCCAGGACAAACCCCGTAATACCGACAGAAGTCCACCACCAAGGTAGGAAGCGGAACCCTAAATCCCAGCTTGAAGGTGTACACGTAAAAGACACAGTACCTTGCGTGATTGGTATGGACCCTTTCCTCGCTCCGGGCAAGAACTATATCGGTGTGGGTAGGTATAACCCCCTGTTCTCTTAGTCGGCCATACCAACCTCTCACATTAGCGAGGCTTCATCCATGGGGTCCTCCCCTCTATTGGCGGTGAAATCTATCACCAGACCTCCGGGCAGGGGGAATACGTCATCCACTGATTGAACTCATATGATTTCTGCCTGCTCCGCACCTCCCATTGCCGGAGATGGCCCTTCGATCGCTGGGGGATTAACCGACAAATTCACTAGAAGAGCTTCGTGAGAAGAATTGTTTGTCATCACTTAGTTGTTCGAAGAAGGAAGGACCAGATTTGGTAAGAAAGATAAAGCTTATCGCAATCAAGAAAAAGAAAAAGTGAATTTGCAGAAGGAAAAGCTTCAGAATCACTCAGATGAACAATGAAGTAACAAGAAGTTGATACCCCAATTCAGCTTTATAGGCAGCATAAATGGTTTCGGGAAAACCAATGGAAATCATTAACTGCATATCCAACTGTCAAAATGGTTCGATTCTACCAAGATATGTGCCATCATGAAAAGCACCACGAAGTGCCCACTCGACCTTAGTCATCATCCCGCTAACCGTAGCGAACACAGAGTCCTTCCAATACAGGCGAAATATACCATACGCCCTCAAAAGTCTAAACACACTGCTTACACCATACTCGGGCACGTTGCATACGGCCTGTCTCCCATCACTGATGACAGTTACATACCAAAGCGAACCCAAGGATCAGAACGTAATCGATTCCTAACCTCACCTGAATCATATTAATGACATCATGTGTCCTCATGATGAGTGGATACCCAACGACTTGATTATATGAAAAAGTGATGTTGAAAAACTCTATAAAATTTGGACCGTCGCCATGAAAGAACGACCTCGACCAGAGCGACGGGCATCCGATCCTTATTCAAAGTCTTTTAGATCGCGATCGACTAAATTCGCTCATAGAGCTCGTGCAAGGAACGGCCTAAATAAGCGGAGGGACAAACTGCATGGGTCAGAATCCGGCCATGTAATAACCAACAACGCTAATCACCTTTCTTGGTTAATTCAAGGTTAATAAGTGGCAAGACCATTCATAATTGACGGTAATTAACATCTGCCCAATATGATTAATGAGGCTACGACCCATCCGTTATCCAGAAGAAAAACTGTAATGTGGTCCCAACCACCAACTGTCATCTCATACAGCTCATAACTATAAATACCAAGAAAGGAAACCAAAAAGGGGTTCCTCTCCTTCCCCATGGGGACTCTCTGAACGGAGAGAGTGAAAGGGCAGAGAACAACAAACGAGAGATGTATGATCTCACATAAAAAGACAACATGATTGTAAGGCTCTGAACCTCTCCATGGAGAGGCAGACCACCCAATTATCATCAATAAAAATTGTCAATATCTTCCACCCTCATTGGCAATATTCTTAATTATTATTTTTTACTTGGTTCTTGAATTATTACGACTTGCTATGATTGGCCCATAATCTATGTATGTTGTTTTGTATTCACAAAGTATATGGTAACTTTTGAAGCAAACACTCCTCATGTTTCTCCTCTTTCATTTTCTTCTTCTTCTTCTTCTTCTTCTTCTTCTTCTTCTTCTTTTTCTTTCTTATGCTATTGTTAGTGCTGCTATGGAACTTCGGTTCATGAGATGATTGCCATAAGTATGTTAATCAGATTATTTAAAAATAAATTATAAATAATTACATAAGTTAGTAGACATTAATTTTTGAATATTTTCACTTAATTTTGTTCTTTGACATTTATTGTTTCCATATGGTTTAGATATTGTTGGCAATCTGATTATTTTATAGTAGTAATACACTATGAAAGAATAAGGTGGGTATTTATCTAGTATGTTAGAAAGCTTTTCCAAAAACTTCAGCTTATATAGTACTGAAGTTTTTACAAACGAACTAAATAACTTGAGTATCTTCTGCTGAAGTTTTTTAAAAAGCTTTATGACAAAACTAATGAATCCACGATTTAAAAAAAAACTTCAGTTTAAATAGTGCTAAATTTTTTACAAATGAACTAAATAACTTCAACATCTTCTACTAAAGTTTTTGAAAAGGTTTTATGACAAAACTAATAAATCCAGGACAAAAAGACTTCAACTATTTTAGTGCCAAAGTTTTTACAAATGAACTAAATAATTTCAGCATCTTCTGCTGAAGTTTTTTGAAATATTTTTGTATGACAAAACTAATGAATTGAGGACAAAAAACTTAGCTATTTTAGTGCTGACGTTTTTACAAATGAACTAAATAACTTCACCATCTTATCCAGGACAAACACTTCAGCCCCATATACTAGAATGCTGAAGTTTTGGGTCTGCCTTTGCTACTTCAGCCTGTATGCTGAAGTTACGCAAAAAAGTGGGTACGCATGTATTTTTTTTATTAAACGGACACAAGTTAATACGTGACCCAAAAAACGAGTATAAATGCAAATCGGCTTTGTTTACTTGTAAGGGATTGTCCATGAGCTGCATTGGCATAATGCGCTATGCTAAATATTTTTGTCACGACCCAAACCCGGTCGTGATGGCGTCCAACCCTAAAGCTAGGCAAGCCAGACCAACAATTGTTTTCACATTTAAAGATCAATCCCAAAACGACAGATTTAAGAAGAATATATTTGAATTAATAATAATACTCCAACGATAATAGTAGAATAAAAATATTGAGAAGTGCGGACATCGAAAATAACACTCCCAAAAGATCTAGGATTACGAGTCTAGAGCCTCTAAGCAAAATCTGAATAGTAATAGGAATACTGAACAAAATACTCAAGTCTGGAAGTATATAGATAATAAACTGAAATAAAGAGAGAAGCTAGGTCCTGCGAACGCCAACAAGTACCTTAGCAACTCGAATACTCTGATATAAGCTGGACTGCTCGTCTAACCCTACCTGAATCTGCACACAAAGGTGCAGGGAGTAGGGGTGAGTACTAAGTACTCAGTGAGTAAAAAGTATATTAAATAGCTGAAAACAGGAAATCCACTGAACAAAGCTAAAACTACAGTCCGATACCTACCACGAACTAACAACAACACCAAACCACAAATATCACATGTAATTTACAATGCATGAATGCAATGCAATGCACATGACAGCTACGGCGCGTAGCCCGATCCGTTTAACGTCGACGACGCTCACTGGGGGTGTGTACAGACTCCGGGGGGCTCCTTCAGCCCAAGCGTAATATTCATATCATTCGCTGCGGTGTACAGCCCGATCCATACTCAGTCCACAATATGCATATGAGTCACACAACAGTTCAATTTATTTATTTCCATGTTCCAGTTCACTAACAATGAAAAATACTTTAAGTTTATTTAATTGTCCAAGAACATGTGAGTTAGCATTTCATTATAGTGATTTCAAGCCAAGACTGAGATCAATAATTTTACAAATCTTGCTATCACAATATTCATCCTCTAAGGATACTACAGGTCGGCACAAGGCCCCAAATATGGCTTATATCCCACATATATACTTAATACAGTGTGCGTTTCAATCGCTAATATAATATTATTCTTATTCGAGATGGACCAAGTCTAAAGCAGTCATAACCGATCATGCACCTGCCATGGGGTGCGAGTCACGCCCTAAATAGCGTCACAATGTGATAAGCTGGGGTTTCATCGTATGGGGGTTAATGCGATCGCATAGAAGAAATTTGGAGCCGAGGAAAATGCTCTATGTGATCGCATAGAGGTCAGTGCGATCGCATAGACTTAGGACTTTACACAGTGCGCTAGCATAGACTTAGGACTTTACACAGTGCGATCGCATACAATTTATTGCGATCGCATAGAAGGAAAATGGACATGGAAAACTTTACTCTATCCGATCGTATGGAGGCATTGCGATCGCACAGAAGGAAGCGTCACTGACAGAACAATTAAGTTAAAAATTTCAGACGAGAACCCTCATAATTTTACACCACTTTTACTTCGTCAAGGGAGGGTTTTGAGTGATTTGAAGAGAGAAATCAACGGGTAATCGCTGGAGGTAAGTTTCTTGACTCAAAAATATAATTTTATGCTAGAACCAACACCGAAATTCATGAAATTGGGTAGAATTTATGAAGAAGTGGCCTAAATTATGAAACGAATTTTTGGGTTTTGAAAGACCATTCGAACTCCGATTTTGATAAATTTTATATGCACGGACTCGTGGCGAGACGAGGAATCCGCTGGTATGATTTTTGGAATTTTTTGAGAAGTGGGCTCGGGGCTTGGTTTTTTCCAACTTCATGAATTATTGCGTTTTTCGAGTAATTTCGATTGGGTTATATTGCTTTGTCCCATATTTATGTATTTACTGTGGTTTTAACTAGATTCGACCCACGAAACGGCAAATTCGAAGGTAAAAGGCATCGCGAACGAGTCCACAGCCGGTTAGAGGTGAGTAGTTAGTGTATATGATAGCCTGAGGGTTCCCCAACCTATGCGATCGCACTTGACTCTATACGATCGCATAGAGTAAAAATTCACTCCTCTCCAGGTCTTCTATGCGATCGCAATGGCGCTATGCGATCACATAGAATAACATCTAACTGCAATATTTCAGGTGCAACATCTAAGTTCAAAACCTCCAGTTGGAGATCCGAAATAATCCCGAGACCCTCGGGACCTTAACCAAATGCACATATATGTCACATTACTTTATTCAAACTTGCTCGCAACATAAAAACACCATCATAAACATCAAGATCATTAAATTCTCACGGATTCAAGCTTAAGTTTCACTACAACTTTCGAAACTTGATCTAAAACCCGACCTAAACACCTTCGAATGATCTAAAATTTTACACGAATATCTAAAATTACCTAACGGAGCTATTGCAACTCTTGGAATTTCATTTCGAGCCCCGGATCAAAATCTCGCCTACCGTCCGAATTTCGCCAAAATTCAACCTTAGCCAATTCAAGCCTAAATCTACACCGGACCTCCGAATTCGATTTCGATTGCTCTCCTAAGTCATAAATCATCCCCCGAACCTAGTCGAATCATCAAAATTCCATTTCGAGCTGTCTAACTCATTAGTCAATATCCGATTGACTTTTCCAAACTAACCTTCCCATAAAGAGGTTTATTGCCTCATTTCTAACTGGATTCCATCCGATTTACTTCTAACTCTCCGAACACATATAAATGAACATATTAAAGTATAAAATAGAGAAAATGGGGCGGTAACTCCCGTAACGACGGGTCGGATCGTTACAATTTTTTATTATAAAAGAACGCTTATCTTAGAGGTCATCCCTAAATAATCCTAAAGTTAATCTTAGATAGCCTAATATCAGTAAAAAAAAAAATCATAGTATTATCAGTCCAAACTATTAGTTATAAATTAAAGTTTAAAAGGAACTTATTTCACAATAATATTGCACTAATTAGCCTGAGTAAATATTTTATTTAACTATAGATATTGACAAAATAATTTTCATTTACAATGTGAAGTCATTAATTAAAAATTTTGCGCAAATACTCAGATACCACAAACTCTTGTTCTTGGTTTTTCAAAGTTACATATATTTTTACCAAAATTGATTTAGCTAAAATGTCACTTACTTTCGATAGGTATGCATATATAAAAAATAGGTGAAATACATAGATTACCACATGAGCTTATCTTCAAATACGAAAATAATTTTATACACTTAATATTTCAAAAATATATTTATGATACACTACTTTTGTGTTTGATCACTTCTTTAAATAGGTATATATCACATACCAATTAAATCGTGACACGTGTCATGAAGTTAAATGAAAAAAAAATCCATCTTCTTCCTCGATGAAAACCAACCACCATGGCTGGCTACATTCTTTATCTCAGTGTCAAGATCAGAGAACATGAATACAAATCAACAATTAAAGTTTTCAACATCAACCTTAGATTTCTTCAAGTTTAACCCAACTCAAAAATGTCTTCGTCATTCTTAAACAAATTTCGATCCAACTACTTAGTTCATCTCCAAATGAGTTTTCATTTAAATGGAGCTTCTAATATGCAACTAATTCAATCATCAAACACCAATTTCAACAAAAAAAAAATATTAATTATCAATTTCTGGGTATTGCGCAAGTTGTAGAAACAACACGGATGAGAACGGACGAAAAAAAAATCTTAAGACGGTTTTATATTGGAAAACAACCTCCCCTCTCCCCCAAAAAATAAATAATCAAAGGCCAGAGATAGGTGTAGAAGAAGGTTAAGGGGTCTAGGATTGCATCGGGCTAGGGTTGAAGGGCAATATTAGAGAAAAAAAATACTTTATAATGGATTTGGGGTGAGATTCAGGTTCACAAGTTAGAGGAGGAGTTGTTGAAGCTATTAGATTTTTTTTAAGCATCATAGATACATTTTTTAAATGTTGGGCGTGTAAAGTTATTCTCGTAATTAACAAGTGTATAATAAGAATTTGGGGATAAGGTCAGATGATATTTTATTTATTTCGCCTAAAAAATAATATTATGGGCAAGGTGATTGTTCTTTTTCAAGTCAAGTTGGACTCTCATTTACTCTTGCCAAAATTATTTCCCAAAAATAAATTCCACATGATTTTTATACAATTGAATATATTATGATGGAAAAGAAAGATCACTTTTAATTTATAAGATCAATATTTTGCTGTAATTGCTTCGATCCACCTCTTCGATGAAAAATTATAATATGTCCCGAGGAATTCGTACGAGCAAACTTCCCTGTATCAATGAGCTTCTTTTGTTTACTTAGAAAAAGAGCTCTACTATTATTATTGTTCAAAGACGGAAGGCCTAGTTAATTTCTTTATTTAATTCAGCCATATATGTTATATAATCTTTATGAGTTCCGTTTATTGCATATGTTCTCAAAAATTCAGTTATGACCCTTTGAAAATCATACAAAGCTTCTTCTATGTGTTGGAAATGAAAACTATTTTCTCACGTTTAAAGTAGGTAGTTTGATTTTTTTTTTAAATAGATTTTGTAAAAGACTAAATGAAAGAAGAGGAGCGCCTATTGTTATCATTTTTATAAGGAATTTTTACCTGCTATAGCAAATGTTAACATCTTATTTATTTTAAATAAATATCATTAAAAAATTATATTTAATAGATACTCTTTAAGGTTTATAGAAAAATATTTAATTTTGGTACCTCTTAGCCCTAAGTCACTAATACGGTTACACTATTTTCTTTTTCTCTCTACTTTGATAAATCTCATTCTCTTCCCCTATTCCCTAACAATATGATGCTAAATCTAAAAATTCCTCTTACCCACACTAGTTTTTTTTTATTCTGATCAATTCTTGCACTGAATATTGAATTGCGATTTAAAAGCAAATCAAATTCCTTACCAAAACTAACTGATTTGCATAAGGGAGTTAACCAACGTTTGAACTTTGATAGGTTTTAACTTAGCGGAGGCCTTGGATATAGTGGTCGATGGAACAGCAGTGTAGAACAACGAACAGTGGACGACCAAGATTGAATCTGTTGGGTAGCAGATAATGAAACGAAGAAGCTTGAACCTGGAATTAATCGCTGAACCAAACAGAGAAACAACCAATGCCATGAACTATGAAGAATCTTAGATAGCACGGAGAAGAAAGAGAATTAATTCAATCTGAACATCGACAAAATATAAATCCTTGGATATAGTGGCTGATGGAGCAGTGTCGACGGAACAACAGACAGTGGACGGCCAAGATTGAATCTGCTGGAAAAAGAGTCACGTGTTGTACCTTCAAATCTCAAAGGTGTCGCGTATTGTACCTTCAAATCTCAAACGTGTCGCGAGTTGTACCTTCAAACGTTGCTACGACGGATTCGCCGGAAATTAGAGTTTGTTCTTGAACAAAGACGACGGAGTTTGGGGATGAGCAACTTGATTTTCTGTTAATATATCTTTCCAATGTATTTTCATGTATTTTATTGTATTTATGTCTTTTTTTCATTGTAATTAAGTGTATCTCGTTGTATTTCATGTATTTCGGTCACGACCCAAATCCGGTCGTGATGGCGCCCAACAATCAAGCTAGGCCAGCCAGACCAACAAACGTTTTTCACAAAGAATATCAGTCCCAAATGGACATCCCAAGAAGAATATATGAGTCAAAGAACTCCAATAATAATAATAATAATGAACAAAATATCGAGAAGTGCGAAAACAACTAACACTCCCAAAGATCCGGAGTCACAAGTCTAGAGCCTCTAAACAAAACCGAACAGTGTTAGAGAATATTGTATAAAATACTCAATCTGAACATAAAGTAATAACTGGAAAGAGATGTGAAGCTAGGTTCTGCGAACGTCGGCAGCTACCTCAGCAACTCGATATGACTCTGTAAAAGCTGGAATGCTTGTCTACTTCTCCTGAGTACCTGAATCTGCACACAAAGGTACAGAGAGTAGGGGTGAGTACTAAGTACTCAGTGAGTAATAAATATATTGTCACGACCCTAGTTCACCAATTGTGAACATGTCGTGATGGCACCCAGTCCCCACGACTAGGTAAGCCTAACACGTTGCGGAATCTATAAGTTATAAATACTTAAATAAGAAACGGCGGAAAATAACATAAAAGATATGTAATCCGTGCCGCTTGGCACATACATCCGTCACACAATAAATAAAACACTACCAAGATCCGGAACCCCACGGTAACACAGACTAAAAGAGAAATACAACTGGGGCTCTACGTGTAAAGAGTATCTAACAACGAAATGAAGAAAAATGTCAACTAGTAATACTAGAATAGAAGGGAAGCCTCCGGATCCGCGGACGTAGCAGATCATACCTCGAAGTCTCCCAGAAAACTGCAGAATCACCTAGTACGAGCCTGCTCTGATGTACCTGGATCTGCACAACAAAAGTGTGCAGAAGAGTAGCATGAGTACACCACGGCGGTACTCAGTAAGTGCCAAGCCTAACCTCGATGGAGTAGTGACGAGAAAGGTCAGGGCCCTACTGAGAAACAATAATAATATGATGATAACAAAATAAACAGTTTAACAGATAATAACAATAATTTCCGAAATAACAACATTACGATGTTTACTGAAACTGTCTACAATCAAGCTAATAACAAATAACCAACTCAATAAACGAATCCAGGATCTGTGGGAATTGAACCCACAGTCCCATTCTCAGTACCTCTGGGTCTCCGGGAATCGAACCCGCGACCCATGTCTCAATAATATCTCAATAGCTCAGGATCTCCGGGAATCGAAACCTGCAGTCCCTACCAATAATCTCAGGATCTCGGGAATCGAACCCGTAGACCATATTTCAATAAATCTCGGGATCTCGGGAATCGAACCCGTAGACCATATTTCAATAAATCTCAGGATCTCGGGAATCGAACCCGTAGTCCACATTTCAATAATCTCAGGATCTCGGGAATCGAACCCGTAGTCCACATTTCAATAATCTCAGGATCTCGGGAATCGAACCCGTAGTCCACATTTCAATAATCTCAGGGATCTCGGGAATCGAACCCGTAGTCCACATTTCAATAATCTCGGGATCTCGGGAATCGAACCCGTAGTCCACATTTCAATAATCTCGGGATCTCGGGAATCGAACCCGTAGTCCACATTTCAATAATCTCGGGATCTCGGGAATCGAACCCGTAGTCCACATTTCAATAATCTCGGGATCTCGGGAATCGAACCCGTAGTCCACATTTCAATAATCTCAGGATCTCGGGAATCGAACCCGTAGTCCATAACCACAGCAAGTAAAGGAATACACGGAGAGAAGTATAATATGCCTAATGATAACTTCGCCGATGAACAGCGCCAGCGATTACCAAGAAAACTCAAGTAAGTCAATTAAGCAACTGGACAGTTAGATTCTATCTAATCACGCTTTTATAACTACTACCGGGTAGGAATATCGAATTTAACATCTAAAAACAGTCATATCACTCATTGAACATTTTGAGTAAAGTATGTGTTCAACAACCAGCGCATGTACACGCCCGTCACCTCGCGTACAAGGCATTTAAAGTATCACAATAATATCCTAGGGGTGAAACTCCCCCACACGAAGTTAGACAAGCCACTTACCTCAATTCCGGTACAAAAACCGCTAAGAAATAACCCTCTTGCCGTGAGAATCAAGCTTCGCACGCGTAGAATCTGATCAAATACAGTAGAAACACAACAAATTAGGCCAATGGGACTACACCCAATCAATACAACTCAATTTACATCAAAATTCCCAAAGTTGTCAAAACCCGACTTTCGGTACGCTTATCGAAAAATCACGAAAGTCACATATTCGGAACCCTCATCTCAATACGAGTCTAAGCATATCAATTTTACCAAATTCGGACTCCATTTGCCCATTCAAAACCTTAATTTTCTAAAGTTCAAGCCTAGGGCTAAATCCTCCATAAATTACCCCAAATTCCTCCATTTTCATAATATAATTGTATAATATTATCAATACTAATCATAGTTTAAGTCCATAGTTGATTACCTGATGATTTCCTTGAATTTCTCTTCAAAATCGCCCAAATCGCCTCTAAAGCCGAGACCCAAAATGTGTGAAATGTTCTAAAATTTTTCTAACTTCTGATACACTTACTTACAGCGATTTTCGCTTCCGCGGAATATTTTCCGCTCCTATGCACCCGTATCCGCGACCAAAGGGTCGCTTCGGCGGTTCCAGGGGCCTAGCCGGCCATTTCCGCTTCTGCGAGCGAAGGGCCGCTTAAGCGGGCCCGCTTCTGCGACGAAGCTTCCGCTTCTGCGGAAACATCCGCCTCTGCGAACCATTGTCCGCTTCTGCGGTCTCGCCCGAGCGGTCAAATGTCCGCTTCTGCGGACCATGCCCCTTTTTCTCCCCTTCGCCTCGCGATCACCGGCTCGCACCAGCCGATGCCGCTTCGGCGGAATGACTTCCGCTTCTCGCGTAACCAGCCGCTCCCGCGCACCTCGTCCGCTTCACGCGGACACGCTCCTCGCGTCCGAAATTCCGCGGAGAGCGGAAACAACGAGCGAGGATCCCAACCCGCAATTTTTCCACAATTTTTCTCCCGTTTAACCATCCGAAAACACCCCGAGGCCCCGGGACCTCATCCAAACATACCAACACATCTTAATACCTTATTCGAACTTGCTCAAATCCTCAAAACACGTCTAACAACATCAAAACCCATAATTCACATCGAATTCAAGCCTAAATTTCTTAAAACTTTCCGAATTGCACATTCGATCTAAAACCCGACCAAACGACGTCCGAATGACCTGAAAATTTGCGGACATATCCAAAATCACATAACGAAGCTACAGAAATTGTCGGAATTCCATTCCGACCCCCGGATCAAAATCTCACCTATCGTTCGGATTCGCCAAAATTTCAACCTTCGGCATTTCTAGCCTAATTGAGCTACGGACCTCCAAAATACATTCCAAACGCGCTCCCAACCCCGAAATCACCTAACGGAGCTAATGAAACCATCGGATTTCCGTTCCGAGATCGTCTTAACACTGTTCCGGCTACGGGCCATTTTCTAGCTTCAAAGCTCTTATTTAGGGACTAAGTGTCCCAAAATGCTCAAATTTTCGGAACCGACTCTCCCGGCAAACCACAATAGTAGAAATGAACTTAGGGGAACAGTTAAATTAGGGATTGGGGCGTAATTTTCTAAAACGACCGGTCGGGTCGTTACATCTTCCCACACTTAAAGATTCGTTCGTCCTCGAACGAGCATAGAAAACATACCCGGAGTAGTGAAAAGATGAGGGTACTGGCTGCGCATATCCTGCTCGGTCTCCCAAGTCGCCTCCTCGACCGGCTGGCCCCGTCACTGAACCTTTACCGAAACGATGTTCTTTGACCTTAGCTTTCTGACTTGCCTGTCTAGAATGGCTACTGGCTCCTCAACATAAGACAGATCTTTGTCTAGCTGAACCGATGTGAAATCCAACACATGCGACGGGTCACCATGGTATCTCCGGAGCATGGAGACATGAAATACGGGGTGAACTCCGCTAGGCTGGGAGGTAAGGCCAACTCATAAGCAACCTCCCCAACACGCCTCAAAATCTCAAAAGGGCTAATAAATCTAGGACTTAGCTTCCCTTTCTTTCCAAACCTCATAACGCCCTTCATGGGCGAGACTCGAAGCAGAACCCGCTCACCAACCATAAAAGCCACATCGCGAACCTTCTTGTCCGCATAACTCTTCTGTCTAGACTGGGCCGCACGAAGTCTGTCCTGAATCACCTTGACCTTGTCCATAGCCTCCTGAACCATATCAGTACCTAGCAACCTGGCCTCGCCCGGCTCAAACCAACCCACGGGAGACCTGCACCTCCTACCATATAGGGCCTCGTACGGTGCCATCTGAATACTAGACTGGTAGCTGTTGTTATAAGCAAACTCCGCCAGTGGCAAGAAGTGATCCCATGAACCTCCAAACTCAATCACGCACGCACGGAGCATATCCTCCAAAATCCGAATAGTGCGCTCGGACTGCCCATCAGTCTGGGGGTGAAATGCTGTGCTCAGCTCCACCCGAGTACCTAACTCCTGCTGTACAGCTCTCCAAAACCGTGAAGTGAACTGAGTGCCTCTATCTGAAATGATAGAAACTGGAATACCATGCAGCCGAACTATCTCCTCGATATAGATCTCCGCCAGTCGCTCCGATGAATAAGTAGTGCTCACCGGTATAAAATGGGCGGACTTGGTCAGCCGATCCACAATAACCCAAATAGAATCAAACTTCCTAATAGTCCGTGGAAGCCCAGATACAAAGTCCATGGTGATGCGCTCCCATTTCCACTCGGGAATCTCAATCTGCTGCATCAATCCACCCGGACGCTGATGCTCATACTTCACCTGCTGGCAGTTGAGGCATCTAGAAACATAATCAACTATATCCCTCTTCATCCGCCTCCACCGGTAATGCTGTTTCAAGTCCTGATACATCTTCGCGGCACCCGGATGGATGGAATACCGCGAACTATGGGCCTCTCCTAGAATCAGCTCTCGAAGATCATCTACATTGGGCACACAGATACGCCCCTGCATCCTCATGACTCCATCATCCCCGATGGTAACATCTCGAGCATCACCACGCCGAACTCTATCCCGAAGGACAAGCAAATGAGGGTCGTCGAACTGACGCTCCCTGATGCGGTCAAATAGAGAAGACCGAGAAACCACACATGCCAGAACCCGGCTGGGCTCCGAAAGATCCAGTCTAACAAACTGTCTGGCTAACGCCTGAACATCCATCGCCATAGGCCTCTCCGAAGCTGGTAGATACGCCAAACTCCCCAAACTCTCTGCCCGACGACTCAAGGCATCAGCAACCACATTAGCCTTGCTTGGATGATAGAGAATAGTAATATCATAGTCCTTCAGTAGTTCCAACCATCTCCTCTGACGCATATTCAGGTCCTTCTGCTTAAGCAAGTGTTGCAAGCTCCGGTGATCAGTGTAGATCTCCGAAGGAACCCCATATAAATAATGACGCCAAATTTTCAAGGCGTGAACAATGGCAGCTAGCTCCAAATCATGAACAGGGTAATTCTTCTCATGCACCTTCAGCTGTCTCGACGCGTAGGCAATCACCCTACCGTCCCGCATCAATACCGCACCGAGTCCAACTCGTGAGGCATCACAATATACAGTATAGGACCCCGAACCTGTAGGCAACATCAATATAGGGGCCGAAGTCAACGCTGTCTTGAGCTTCTGAAAGCTCGCCTCACACTCGTCTGTCCACCGAAAAGGGGCACCCTTTTGGGTCAATCTAGTCATAGGTGCTGCAATCGAAGAGAACCCCTCTACGAAACGACGGTAATAGCCCGCCAAACCAAGGAAACTGCGAATCTCAGTAGCGGAGGAGGGTCTGGGCCAACTCTGCACGGCCTCCACCTTCATCGGATCTACTCGAATACCATCACTCGATACCACGTGGCCCAAAAATGCCACTGAACTCAACCAGAATTCACATTTAGAGAACTTGGCATAAAGCTGCTTCTCCCTCAGGATCTGAAGCACTATCCTCAAATGCTGCTCGTGCTCTTCCCGCTCCGAGAATATACTAGAATATCATCAATGAAGACAATCACGAACGAGTCCAGATAAGGCCTGAACACACTGTGCATCAAATGCATAAAGGTTGCTGGAGCATTTGTCAGCCCAAAAGACATCACGAGGAACTCATAGTGACCATACCGGGTCCTGAAGGCAGTCTTCGGGATATCTGGCTCCCGAATCTTTAGCTGGTGATACCCGGAGCGCAAATCAATCTTAGAAAACACATGTGCGCCCTGTAGCTGGTCAAATAAATCATCAATACGGGGCAAAGGATACCGGTTCTTCACTGTAACCTTGTTCAGCCGACGATAGTCAATACACATACGCATAGAACCGTCCTTTTTCTTCACAAACAATACAGGAGCACCCCAAGGCGAAACATTGGGTCGAATAAAACCCTTGCCCAATAACTCCTGTAACTGATCCTTCAACTCCTTTAATTCAGGAGGAGCCATACGGTACGGTGGAATAGAAATGGGCTGAGTGCCCGGCAACAAGTCAATACCAAAATCAATATCTCTGTCGGGCGGCATGCCCGGGAGATCAACTGAAAATACATAAGAGAAATCACGTACCACTGGAACGGAATCAATAGAAGGAGTGTCAATACTGACATACCTCTCATAAGCTAGATAAGCAGCACACCCCTTCTCAACCATACGCTGAGCTTTGAGAAAAGAAATAACACGGCTGGGGTTGTGATCTCGACTACCACTCCACTCAATACGTGGAATGCCTAACATAGCCAGCGTCATGATCTTGGCGTGACAATCAAGAATAGCATAATGGGGCGACAACCAGTCCATGCCCGAAATTATATCAAAATCGACCATCCCGAGCAACAATAGATCCGCTCTGGTCTCAAAATCACAAATGGTAACCAAACACGACCGATATACACGGTCCACGACCAAAGAATCACCCACCGGAGTGGAAACATAAATGGGGGCACTCAAAGAATCCCGAGGCACACCCAGATGAGAAGCAAAGTAAGAAGACACATATGAAAAAGTGGAACCAGGGTCGAATAGAATCGATGCCTCCCTGTGACTAACCATAATAATACCTGTGATAACAGAGTCAGATGCAACAGCCGCAGCGCGATCAGGAATAGCATAGAATCTGGCCTGTCCCCCCTCTCGAGGGCGGCCTCTGGAACCCTGACCCCCGCCCCTGGATGACTGGGCAGGTGGAGTGGCAGCTGGGGCTGGAATGATAGCCTGCTGGCCCTGAGAACCACGCGAATGCTGTGATGACTGATGAGGGGCTCCTCTCCTGCGCCTGGGGCACTCCCTAACCAGGTGGCGAGTATCCCCGCACTCAAAACAAGCCCTGGGAGGACGCGGTGGCTGTGACTGACCGGCCTCACCCCCACTAGTCTGACCCCTGAACGGACCCCGCGCAGGAGGTGCACTAGAAACTGGGGGAACATAATAAGGCTCCTGAGATGCTGGAAGGCCTGGAGTACTACCGGCTGCGGGTAATGCCGAGTGAACTGGTCGACCAGAATAACCTCTGCCAAAACGACCGGCTGATGAAGTGCGGGCACCACAGAAATGACCCGACTCACGAGACCTCTTGGCCTCTCTCTCCCTCCGCTCTCTAGGGAGCATACTCTCGATCCTCTTGGCAATGCTAACTGCCTGCTGATAAGATATATCTATCTCAAGCTCTCTGGCCATGCTGGATCGGATAGGCGGAACAAGGCCCTCAATAAATCTCCGCACTCGCTCCCGAACCGTGGCTACCAAAGCCGGTGCATGCCTGGCTAGGCGGGTGAAACTGATAGCATACTCCGATACTGACATGGAGCCCTGTCGCAACCGCTCAAACTCCGAGCGCCAAGAATCCCTAAGGCTCTGTGGAACAAACTCCCTCAAAAACAGATCTGAAAACTGCGTCCAGGTCAACGAAGCGGACTCCTCCGGACTATCCAACTCATACGTGCGCCACCAATCATAAGCGGCCCCACGAAACCGAAAAGCAGTGAAGGAAACCCCGCTGGTCTCCACAATCCCCATAGTACGAAGAATACGATGACACTCCTCTAGAAAACCCAATGCATCATTCGAAGCCAAACCACTAAACACTGGAGGGTCATATTTCTTGAACCTCTCCAATCTACGCTGCCGTCCTCAGAGGCAGCTGGTCCACCTCCGGGCTGTGCTGGGGCGCAGGAGGCATAACCAAAACATCCGGAACCTGTCCCACCGGCACACGCCGCTCCGGTGTAACGGCCGCGGGAGTCCGGGCCCCTCCCCCGACCCGAGATGTAGCCGCAACAAGAGGAAGCAGGCCCGCCGGGCTAAAGTGGTATACATACTCGTGAACCGAGCCGTGGTCTCCTCGTAGCGCCGAGTAGTAGCAGACCGTAGTCGGTGTACCGGTGCCTCGCGCTCCAACCTCGGTCTACCGGTGGCACCTCGGCGGCAGCGCGCGCGAGGGTGCTGTGGCTACACCTCCGGCGCGTCCTCGTCCTCTACCTCGGCCCCGGCCTCGAACGGCGGCAACAGGGGGCGCGGGTACCTGATCATCGTGGTTAGCTCGTGTCCTCACCATCTGTGAGAGAATAGAAAGCAGATAGTTTAGATTTTTGATGCCAAAAATGTCGCACGACAAGGAATCCAAAAGAAATGAAGAGTTTCCTAAACGGTTACATAGCCCCTCGTAGATAAATACAGACGTCTCCGTATCGATCAGCGAGACTCTAAGTAACCGGTCTGTGTCCCGTGACTCCTACGAACCTAGAGCTCTGATACCAACTTGTCACGACCCTAGTTCACCAATTGTGAACATGTCGTGATGGCACCCAATCCCCACGACTAGGTAAGCCTAACACGTTGCGGAATCTATAAGTTATAAATACTTAAATAAGAAACAGCGGAAAATAACATAAAAGATATGTAATCCGTGCCGCTTGGCACATACATCCGTCACACAATAAATAAAACACTACCAAGATCCGGAACCCTACGGTAACACAGACTAAAAGAGAAATACAACTGTGGCTCTATGTGTAAAGAGTATCTAACAACGAAATGAAGAAAAATGTCAACTAGTAATACTAGAATAGAAGGGAAGCCTCCGGATCCGCGGACGTGGCAGATCATACCTCGAAGTCTCCCAGAAAGCTGCGGAATCACCTAGTACGAGCCTCCTCTGATGTACCCGGATCTGCACAACAAAAGTGTGCAGAAGAGTAGCATGAGTACACCACGGCGGTACTCAGCAAGTGCCAAGCCTAACCTCGATGGAGTAGTGACGAGGAAGGTCGGGGCCCTACTGAGAAACAATAATATAATGACGATAATAAAAATAAGCAGTTTAAATAACAATAATTCCGAAATAATAACAATGTAATGATTTCTGCAACCGTCTACAATTAAACTAACAACAAGTAACCAACTCAATAAACAAGTCCAGGACCTGTGGGAATTGAACCCACAGTCCCGTTCTTCGTACCTCTGGGTCTCCGGGAATCGAACCCGCAGCCCATGTCTCAATAATATCTCAATAACTCAGGATCTCCGGGAATCGAACCCGTAGTCCATATTGCAATAAATCTCAAGATCTCGGGAATCGAACCCGTAGTCCATATTTCAATAAATCTCAGGATCTCGGGAATTGAACCCGTAGTCCATATTTTAATAAATCTCAGGATCTCGGGAATCGAACCCGTAGTCCACATTTCAATATCTCAGGATCTCGGGAATCGAACCCGTAGACCATATTTCAATAAATCTCGGGATCTCGGAATCGAACCCATAGTCCACATTTCAATAATCTCGGGATCTCGGAATCGAACCCGTAGTCCACATTTCAATAATCTCGTGATCTCGGAATCAAACCCGTAGACCATATTTCAATAAATCTCGGGATTTCGGAATCGAACCCGTAGTCCACATTTCAATAATCTCGGGATCTCGGGAATCGAACCCGTAGTCCACATTTCAATAATCTCGGGATCTCGGGAATCGAACCCGTAGTCCACATTTCAATAATCTCAGGATCTCGAGAATCGAACCCGTAGTCCATAACCACAGCAAGTAAAGGAATACACAGAGAGAAGTATAATATGCCTAATGATAACTCCGCCGATGAACAGCGCCAGCGATTACCAAGAAAACTCAAGTAAGTCAATTAAGCAACCGGACAGTTAGATTCTATCTAATCATGCTTTTATAACTACTACCGGGTAGGAATATCGAATTTAACATCTAAAAACAGGAATATCACTCATTGAACATTTTGAGTAAAGTATGTGTTCAACAACCAGCGCATGTACACGCCCGTCACCTCGCGTACAAGGCATTTAAAGTATCACAATAATATCCTAGGGGTGAAAATCCCCCACACGAAGTTAGACAAGCCACTTACCTCAATTCCGGTACAAAAACCGCTAAGAAATAACCCTCTTGCCACGAGAATCAAGCTCCGCACGCGTAGAATCTGATCAAATACAGTAGAAACACAACAAATTAGGCCAATGGGACTACACCCAATCAATACAACTCAATTTACATCAAAATTCCCAAAGTTGTCAAAACCCGACTTTCGGTACGCTTATCGAAAAATCACGAAAGTCACATATTCGGAACCCTCATCTCAATACGAGTCTAAGCATATCAATTTTACCAAATTCGAACTCCATTTGCCCATTCAAAACCTTGATTTTCTAAAGTTCAAGCCTAGGGCTAAATCCTCCATATATTACCCCAAATTCCTCCATTTTCATAATATAATTGTATAATATTATCAATACTAATCATAGTTTAAGTCCATAGTTGATTACCCGATGATTTCCCTTGAATTTCTCTTCAAAATCGCCCAAATCGCCTCTAAAGCCGAGACCCAAAATGTGTGAAATGTTCTGAAATTTTTCTAACTTCCGATACACTTACTTACAGCGATTTTCGCTTCTGCGGAATATTTTCCGCTCCTATGCACCCGTATCCGCGACCAAAGGGTCGCTTCAGCGGTTCCAGGCCTAGCCGGCCATTTCCGCTTCTGCGAGCGAAGGGCCGCTTAAGCGGGCCCGCTTCTGCGGAAACATCCGCCTCTGCGAACCATTGTCCGCTTCTGCGGTCTCGCCCAAGCGGTCAAATGTCCGCTTCTGCGGACCATGCCCCTTTTTCTCCCCTTCGCTTCTGCGATCACTGGCTCGCACCAGCGATGCCGCTTCAGCGGAATGACTTCCGCTTCTGCGTAACCAGCCGCTCCTGCGCACCTCGTCCGCTTCTGCGGACACGCTCCTGCGTCCAAAATTCCGCAGGAGCGGAAACAACAGAAGCAGGATCCCAACCTGCAATATTTCCACAATTTTTCTCCCGTTTAACCATCCGAAAACACCCCGAGGCCCCCGGGACCTCATCCAAACATACCAACACATCTTAATACCTTATTGGAACTTGCTCAAATCCTCAAAACACGTCTAACAACATCAAAACCCATAATTCACATCGAATTCAAGCCTAAATTTCTTAAAACTTTCCGAATTGCACATTCGATCTAAAACCCGACCAAACGACGTCCGAATGACCTGAAAATTTGCGGACATATCCAAAATCACATAACGAAGCTACGGAAATTGTCGGAATTCCATTCCGACCCCCGGATCAAAATCTCACATATCGTTCGGATTCGCCAAAATTTCAACCTTCGGCATTTCAAGCCTAATTGAGCTACGGACCTCCAAAATACATTCCAAACGCGCTCCCAACCCCGAAATCACCTAACGGAGCTAATGAAACCATCGGATTTCCGTTCCAAGATCGTCTTAACACTGTTCCGGCTACGGACCGTTTTCTAGCTTCAAAGCTCTTATTTAGGGACTAAGTGTCCCAAAATGCTCAAATTTTCGAAACCGACTCTCCCGGCAACCCACAATAGCAGAAATGAACTTAGGGGAACAGTTAAATTAGGGATTGGGGCGTAATTTTCTAAAACGACCGGTCGGGTCGTTACATATATACAAGTAGCTGAAAACAAGAAATCCACAGAATACCACAAAATGAAGCTAAACTGCAGTCTGATCCTCCTACGAACTAGCAACAGTACAATAAAATTATCACAGATAATTCAACAGATAAAGATGCAATGCAATGCACACAACCGCTACAGCGTGTAGCCCGATCTATTTAACATCGACGGCGCTCACTGGGGTGTGTACAGACTCCGGAGGGGCTCCTACAGCCCAAGCGCCAAATGCTGCGGCGTGCAGCCCGATCCCCATATCAACTGCTGTGGCATGCAGCCCGATCCATCCTCAGTCTACGACATGCATATGAGTCACACAACAATTCAGTTTATTTAATTCCAGGTTCCAGATCATTAATTATAAAAATAGTTTAACTTTTATTTAATTTTTCAAAAGCAGGTGACTTAGTATTTCAACATGGCGATATCAATCCATGACTGAGATCAGTGATTAGGCAAATAGAGCTATCACATATATAACTATCCCGTAGGGATACTACAGGTCGGCACAAGGCCCCAAACATGGCTTACAGCCCACAAAATACATCAAACACAGTGTTTTTCAACCACATATATCATGTTATTCTTATTCGGGATGAACTAAGTCTCAATCCCCAGTCACAATCAATCCCGCACCTGCCACGGGGTGCTAGCCACGCCCTACTAGCGTCACAATGTGCTAAGCCGGGGTTTCGAACCCTCAGGCTACCATATACACAAACTACTCACCTATAGCCGGCCGTAGACTCGTCCGCGATGCCTTTTCCTTTTGAATTTGATGCCTCATATGTAGAATCTAGTCAAACCACATCAATTATGTGAATTACGGGTCAAAGAAATATAACCCAATTCAATTTACACGAAATACGCATAAATGTACTAAGTTGGTAAAATCCGACCCCGGGTCCGCTTCTCGAAAAATTCCAAAATTTATACCAATGCGTTCCTCGTCTCGCCACAAGTCCGTACATATAAAATTTATCTAAATCGGAGTTCGAATGGCCTTTCAAAAGTCAAATATTCATTTTCAAAACCTAGGCTATAATTCTTCACAATTTCTACCCAAATTCATAAAGTTTGATGTTAATTCTATCATATAATTATATTTTTGAGTCAAGAAACTTACCTCCGATGTTACCCCGTTGATTCCTCTATTCACATCACCCAAAACCCTCTCTAAACGAAGTGGAATTAGTGAAAAACTAATTAGGGTCGCGACTGGTTTTTAATTAAACTGTTTCTGCACAGACGTCCCTGCTATGCGATCACAGGCCTACTATTGCGATCGCATAGAGCAAGTTTTTCCATGCCTCATTTTTCTTCTCTGCGATCGCAGGCCTAGCCATGCGTTCGGATAGCTCCGCATTTTTACCCTTCGCGATCGCACTCGAGCCTACGCAATTGCACTGCACAAATTCAGCAACCTATGCGATCGCAATGCCCTTCACGCGATCGCATAGCGTTAACTCTTCGCCCCTTCAGACTTTTCTATGCGATCGCAATCCTGTCTATGCGATCGCATAGAGTAACAACTGTCTGCAATTTTCTGCACAAATTTATGATCAAAACCTGCCGTTGGCCATCCGAAATGATCCCGAGACCCCCGGGACCTCAACCAAAACCACCAATACATCACATTACCTCATTCAAACTTGCTCGTAACATAAAAGCACCATCGTAAACATCAAAATCACCCATTTCACACGGATTCAAGCCTAAGTTTCTTCAAAACTTCCAAAACTAACATTCGATCCAAAACCTGACCTAAACACCTCCGAATGACCTGAAATTTTGCACGCATATCCAAAATCACCTAACGGAGCTACTGCAACTCTCAGAATTTCATTCCGAGCCCCAGATCAAAATCTCACCTACCGTTCGAATTCCGCCAAAATTCAACCTTAGCCAATTCAAGCCTAAAACTACACCGTACCTCCGAATTCGATTTCGATTGCTCTCTTAAGTCATAAATTATCCCCCAAAACTAGTCGAATCATTAGAATTCAATTCCGAGCTGTCTAACTCACAGGTCAACATTCAGTTGACTTTTCCAAACTATCATTTTCATAAAGAGGTATATGACCTTATTTCTATCTAAATTCCTTCCAATTTGCTTCTAACTTTCCGAACACATATAAATAAGCATATTGAAGTGTTAAATGAAGATAACGGGGCAACAACTCCCGTAACGACGAGTCGGGTCGTTACAATCTCCCCAACTTAAACAAACGCTCGTCCGCGAGCGGGTTAAGAAACATACCTGAAGACTCAAATAAGTGTGGATATCTGCTCTGCATCTCCTGCTCGGTCTCCCAAGCTGCTTCCTTCACGGGACGACCTCTCCACTGCACTTTCACTTAAGCTATGTCCTTAGATCTCACCTTACGAACATGTCGACCCAAAATGGCTACCGGCTCCACATCATAGGTCAAGTCCTCATCTAACTGTATCGTGCTGAAGTCTAACACATGTGACGGGTCTCCAACATACTTTCGGAGCATAGATACATGGAACACCAAGTGAACTCCCGACAAACTGGGTGGCAAAGCAAGCATATAGGCCACCTCCCAACTTTCCTATGCACCTCAAATGGTCCAATGAACCTTGGGCTCAACTTTCCTTTCTTTCCAAACCTCATAACGCCCTTTATATGCGAAACCTTCAGCAACACCTTCTCGCCTATGAATAAGACACATCTCGGACCTTCCGGTCCGCATAACTCTTCTGACACGACCGAGCTGTGCGAAGTCTCTCCTGTATCACCTTCACCTTGTCTAAGGCATCCTGAACCAACTCTGTCCCCAACAACCTAGCCTCGCCGGGCTCAAACCAACCGACTGGAGACCTACACCACCTCCCATATAAAGCTTCATACGGTGCCATCTGAATGCTGGACTGATAGCTATTATTATAAGCAAATTCTGCAAGAGGCAAGTAATCAGCCCATGAATCACCGAAATCAATGGCACAAGCACGCAACATGTCCTCCAGTATTTGAATGGTACGCCCAGACTGCCCATCCGTCTGTGGATAAAATATTGTGCTCGGCTCTACCTGTGAATCCAACTCTCGCTGAAATGTCCCCCAGGACTGATAAGTGAACTGGCTACCTCTGTCTAATATGATAGAAATGGGAACTCCATGCAATCTCACAATCTCGCGGATGAATATCTCCGTTTGCCGCTCCGAGGAGTACGTAGTACACACTGGAATGAAGTGAGCTGACTTGGTCAACCTATCCACAACCACCCAAACTGAATAAAACTTCCTCGCTGTCCGAGGGAGTCCACTAACAAAGTCCATAATGATCCTTTCCCACTTCCACTCGGGGATATCAATACGCTGGAATACACCACCAGGTATCTGATGCTCATACTTGACCTGCTGACAGTTTAGACACCGTGCCACATGATTCACAATATCTTTCTTCATCTTTCTCCACCAATAATGCTGTCTCAAATCCTGATACATCTTTGCGGCACCTGGATGAATTGAATACCGCGAGCTGTGGGCCTCCTCTAATATCAACTCATGAAGGCCATCAATATTGGGCACCCATATCCGGCCCTGCATCCGCAACATACCATCACTATCAATAGTGACATCTCTGGCATCATCATGCTGAACTCTGTCCTTAAGTATGTGTAAGTGTGGATCATCATACTGGGGCTCTCGAATACGGTCATATAAAGAAGACCGAGCTACCACGCAAGCCATAACCCGACTGGGCTCAGAAATATCCAGCCTCACCATCTGATTAGCTAACGCCTGAACATCAAGTGCAAGGGGTCTCTCCCCAACCGGAATGTACGCCAAGCTGCCCATACTAATAGCCTTCCGGCTCAATGCATCAGCCACTACATTGGCCTTCCCGGGATGGTACAAAATGGTAATATCATAGTCTTTAAGCAATTCAAGCCATCTCCACTGCCTCAAATTTAGATCTTTCTGCTTAAACAAATGCTGGAGGCTGCAGTGGTCTATATATAAATAACAAGATGTACCATACAAGTAATGCCTCCATATTTTCAAGGCATGAACAATAGCAGCTAACTCTAAGTCGTGAACAGGGTAGTTCTTCTCGTGGGGCTTTAGCCGACGAGAAGCATATGCGATCACTCTACCCTCCTGCATCAATACACAACCGATCCCAACTCTGGAAGCATCACAATACACCGTATAAGATCCTGAAGCTGATGGTAACACAAGTACTGAAGCTATGGTCAAAGCCACATTGAGCTTCTGGAAGCTCTCCTCACATTCATCGGACCACACAAATGGGGCATTCTTCTGTGTCAACTTAGTCAAAGGTGAAGCAATAGATGAGAAACCCCGAACAAACCAGCGATAATAGCCTGTCAAACTGAGGAAACTCTGGATCTCAGTAGCTGAGGAATGTCTGGGCCAATTCTTCACTGCCTCGACCTTCTGTGGGTCAACCCTAATACCATCACTGGACACTACATGTCCCAGAAAAGTCACAGTATCAAGCCATAATTCACACTTAGAGAATTTTGCATAAAGCTTTTCTTCTCTCAACCTTTGCAATACCACCCTCAAGTGTTGTGCATGCTCCTCCTGGCTGCGTGAATACACCAGGATATCATCAATAAACACGATCACGAAATAATCAAGGTATGGCCAGAATACACTGTTTATCAAGTGCATGAATGCAGCTGGGGCATTAGTCAGCCCGAAAGACATCACCAGAAACTCATAGTGCCCATATCTCGTTCTGAATGTTGTCTTCATAATGTATGAATCCCTAATCTTCAACTGATGATAACCCAATCGAAGATCAATCTTAGAGAATACACTAGCTCCTTGGAGCTGATCAAACAAGTCCTCGATACGAGGCAATGGGTACTTATTCTTCACTGTTACCTTGTTCAACTGCCTGTAATCAATGCACATTCTCATTGTGCCATCTTTCTTCTTCACGAACAATACCGGTGCACCCCAAGGTGACACACTCGGGCGAATGAAACCCTTATCTAAGAGTTCCTTTGTTCTTTCAACTCTTTTAACTCAGCTGGTGCCATGCGGTAAGGAGGAATAGAAATGGGTTGAGTGCCCGGCACCAAGTCAATACCAAAATCAATATCCATGTCAGGCGGCATGCCCGGCAGGTCTGCTGGAAATACATCCGGGAAATCCCTCACAACAGGGACTGAATCAAGACTGGGTGTCTCAGCCTCAACATCTCTAATGAAGGCCAAATAATATAAACAACCCTTCGCAATCATTCGTTGGGCCTTTATATAGGAAATCACCCTATCAGTCACATAATCAGTCGAGCCACACCACTCGATCCTCGGATTACCTAGAATAGCCAGTGTGACCGTCTTGGCATGACAGTCCATAATCGCATGGTAAGGAGATAACCAATCCATGCCTAGAATCACATCGAAATCCATCATGCCCAATTGTAACAAGTCAACTCGGGTCTCCAAACCCCCAATAGTAATAAGACATGATTGATATACCTGATCCACAACAATAGTATCCCCCACCGGGGTAGACACATGCACGGGCAAGGTAAGAATACCACGGGTCATACCCAAATGATGTGCAAAATATGAAGAATCATTGGAATAGGTGGATCCGGGATCAAATAAGACAGAAGCATCCCTGTGGCAGACTGAGATAATACCTGAAATGACAGCATCTGAGGCACTAGTGTCCTTCTTATCCGGAAGAGCATAGAAACAAGCCTGGCCTCCGCCAGTACGATCCTCGCCCCTTGGGCGACCTCTAGCCACCCGACCACCACTCCTAGTTGACTGTGCTGGTGCTGAAGAAACAGGAGTAGAAGATGAGGGTTGATCCCTCTGCTGAGACCGCTCCTTGCGAAGGCAAGGGCACTGCCTCCTGATGTGGCCAAATTCACAACACTCAAAACAACTGCATAGAGCTGGAGAAGGGGACTGAAGGGAACCCCTCTCCGCAGATGAACCTTGGGCCGAAGAAGAAGGTGCGGAACTCTGAGCTGAGAGGGCGCTGAGTGAAGACTGGCCCTGCTGAAAACCATGACAGCCACAGCTGACCCTGATGGCCCTGACGACCACGATCTGCTGAAGCTCCATTTGACTCTGCACGTCTTGACTGAGGAGACCTGAAAGAACAATCCCTGCCATGCTGAGGCTGGCCCCTGGATAGAGTACCATTGTAACTACCAATACCACGAGGCCTTTTAGCCTCCATCTCCTCACACTCTCTGCGGCGATCTATCTCAATCTAACGGGCCGCATCAACCACCTCCTCAAAGGTAACTATCAAAGCTATCTCTCTGGTCATCAATATACAGATGGGATAGATGAGACCATCTATAAATCTCCTAATCCTCTCTTTGTCCGTCGGAATCATCCACATGGCATGACGGGTTAGCTGTGTGATTATCAACTCATACTAAGTTACCGACATATCCCCATACTTCAGCCACTCAAATTGATGACGCAACTCCTCTCTCTGGGACTGAGGCACATACTTCTCCAAAAATACCGTGGAGAACTACTGCCAAGTGAGGATCGCTGCCCCAGCGGGCCTTCTCCTCTCAAAATCCTCCCACCACTGAAATGCTGGACTTGTGAACTGAAAAGTGGTGAAAGAAATACCGCTGGACTCCAAAATACCCGCGGTGCGAAGCATATGCTGACATTTATCAAGAAAACCCTGGGCGTCCTCACCCTCAACACCACTGAATGCCGGAGGCTGTAGCCTCTCAAATATCTCCAGACGACGCTGCTCATCGTCAGGCATAGCTAGGATCACATGAGCTGGGGCTGGTGCGACTGGTGCAGCCGGCTAAACTAGCTGAGCTCGAGATGCCTCAGGTGCCTGTAAATCCTGAACTACCGGCTCTGGTGTGCGAGCAACGAGGGTCTGGTTTCCTCCCCTGCCTGTGAAGAAGCTGCTTCAGTGGAGGCCGCAACCACCTGAGCTAAGCGAGTACATACTGATAGGATCTATGCTAAGGTCTCTTGAAGACCCGGTATCTCAATAGACACTGCCGGTGCCTGAACCTGAGCTGCTGGGATGCCTGTAGCTGGAGCCTGATCCTGAACCTGATCCGCTGGGGCTGGGATCTGACCCTGAGTCTGATACTTGGATCTGATACGTGCTATCACTGCTGCCCTACCTCTACCACGATCATGGCCTCCGGGTGCCACTAATGGTCGTCCACCACGTCCGCTAGCACGTGTTCTCGCCATCTGCGAGAGAATAGAATACGGAAAAATTTAGTTTCACGATAACACAAACCGCATGATATAAATCTAAGAAAAGTGAGATTTTTCCTAAAGTTTCTGTAGCCTTCCGAGGATAGATACGGACGTCTACGTACCGATCCGTGAAAGCCTACTAAACTGACTCATGACTCGCGAGTCCTAATAAACTAGGCTCTGATACCAACTTGTCATGACCCAAATCCGGTCGTGATGGCACCCAACAATCAAGCTAGGCCAGCCAGACCAACAAACGTTTTTCACAAATAATATCAGTCCCAAATGGACAACTCAAGAAGAATATATGAGTCATAGAAAATCCAATAATAATAATACAAACAAAATACTAAGAAGTGCAAAAACAACTAACACTCCCAAAGATCTGGAGTCACAAGTCTAGAGCCTCTAAACAAAACCGAATAGTGATAGAGAATACTGTATAAAATACTCAATCTAAACATAAAGTAATAACTGGAAAGAGATGAGAAGTTAGGTTCTGCGAACGTCGGCAGCTACCTCAGCAACTCGATATGACTCTGTAAAAGCTGGAATGCTCGTCTACTTCTCCTGAGTACCTGAATCTGCACACAAAGGTGCAGGGAGTAGGGGTGAGTACTAAGTACTCAGTGAGTAATAAGTATATACAAGTAGCTGAAAGCAAGAAATCCACAGAATACCATAAAATGAAGCTAAACTACAGTCCGATCCTCCTGCGAACTAACAACAACAGTACAATACAATTATCACAGATAATTCAACAAATAAAGATGCAATGTAATGCATATAACCGCTATGGCGTGTAGCCCGATCCATTTAACATCGACGACGCTCACTAGGGATGTGTACAGACTCCGGAGGGGCTCCTACAGTCCAAGCGCAAAATGCTACGGCGTGTAGCCCGATCCCCATATCAACTGATGTGGCGTGCAGCCCGATCCATCCTCTCTCCACAACATGCATATGAGTCACAGAACAGTTTAGTTTATTTAATTCCAGATTCCAGATCATTAATTATGAAAATACTTTAACTTTTATTTAATTTTCCAAAAGTAGGTGACTTAGCATTTAAACATGGCGATATCAATCCAGGACTGAGATCAGTGATTAGGCAAATAGAGCTATCACATATATAACTATCCCCTAGGGATACTACAGGTCGGCACAAGGCCCCAAACATAGCTTACAACCCACAAAATATATCAAACACAGTGTTTTTCAACCACATATATAATGTTATTCTTATTCGGGATGAACTAAGTCTCAATCCCTAGTCACAATCTATCCCACACCTGCCACGGGGTGCGAGCCACGACCTACTAGCGTCACAATATGCTAAGCCGGGGTTTCGAACCCTCAGGCTACCATATACACAAACTACTCACCTCTAGCCGGCCGTAGACTCATCCGCAATGCCTTTTCCTTTTGAATTTGATGCCTCGTGTGTAGAATCCAGTCAAACCACATCAATTATGTTAATTACGGGTCAAAGAAACATAACCCAATTCAATTTACACGAAATACGCATAAATGCACTAAGTGGGTAAAACCTGGGCCCGCTTCTCAAAAAATTCCAAAATTTATACCAACGCGTTCCTCGTCTCGCCACAAGTCCGTGCATATAAAATTTATCAAAATCGGAGTTCGAATGGCCTTTCAAAAGTCAAGTTTTCATTTTTAAAACCTAGGCCATAATTGTTCACAATTTCGACCCAAATTCATGAAGTTTGATGCTAAATCTATCATATAATTGTGTTTTTGAGTCAAGAAACTTACCTCTGATGTTACCCCGTTGATTCCTCTCTTCACAGCACCCAAAACCCCCTCTAAACGAAGTGGAATTAGTGAAAAACTAATTAGGGTCGCGACTGGTTTTTAATTAAACTGTTTCTGCACAGACGTCGCAGGCCTACTATTGCGATCGCATAGAGCAAGTTTTTCCAGGCCTCATTTTTCTTCTCTGCTATCGCATAGCTCCGCGTTTTTACCCTTCGCGATTGCACTCGAGCCTACGCGATCGCACTGCACAAATTCAGCAACCTATGCGATCGCAATGCCCTTCATGCGATTGCATAGCGTTAACTCTTCGCCCCTTCAGACTCTTCTATGCGATCACAATCCTGTCTATGCGATCGCATACAGTAACAACTGTCTGCAATTTTCTGCAGAAATTTATGATCAAAACTTGCCCGTTGGCCATCCGAAATGATCCCGAGACCCCCGAGACCTCAACCAAAACCACCAATACATCACATTACCTCATTCAAACTTGCTCGTAACATAAAAACACCATCGTAAACATCAAAATCACCCATTTCACACGGATTCAAGCCTAAGTTTCTTCAAAACTTCTGAAACTAACATTCGATCCAAAACCCGATCTAAACACCTCCGAATGACCTGAAATTTTGCACGCATATCCAAAAATTACCTGACGGAGCTACTACAACTCTCAGAATTTCATTCCGAGCCCCAGATCAAAATCTCACCTACCGTTCAGATTCCGCCAAAATTCAACCTTAGCCAATTCAAGCCTAAAACTATACCGTGCCTCCGAATTCGATTTCGATTGCTCTCTTAAGTCATAAATGATCCCCCAAAACTAGTCGAATCATTAGAATTCGATTCCGAGCTGTCTAACTCACCGATCAACATTCGGTTGACTTTTCCAAACTATCCTTTTCATAAAGAGGTATATGACCTCATTTCTATCTAAATTCCTTCCGATTTTCTTCTAACTTAACGAACACATAAAAATAAGCATATTGAAGTGTTAAATGAAGAAAACGGGGCGATAACTCCCGTAACGACGAGTCGGGTCATTACAATTACATTGTATTCACTGTCTTTGTTTCCTTGTATTTCAATGTATCCTGCAATATTCCATGTATTTTATTGTGTTCACTTTCTCGCTATATGTCATGAAATTATTCATATAGTTTTTAATTAATATAATTTATGTATTCCGATATATTATATAATTTTTTCCGAAGATTGCTATGTCTTTTGGATATTTTTCGGTTGAGTATCTCTTTTATAACTGAAAATACAATATTTGTATGTTATAATTGAGTTTGTTGAGTTATATTAGGAGTCTATTATGTTAATTGATTTACTTTCCGTTTTAAAAACAGTGTGATCCCCTATTTCACGCCATGAATACAGTTGAATAAAATAAGCTATAAATCCATGTTTCACTCCATGAATACACTCAAATACAACAACTAATTAGCCGAACTTTCCTTATTTACGTTTATTTTTGCTATTGTACTCATGAATACAATAACATAAATACATCAAATACATCTTATAACCACAAAAAACACATCTATAATTCGTAATATAGCAAATAATATCTATAAATGGCTAATTAATACTAAAAGATAGTGTTTTGTAAAATAAAAAAATTTAACCTCCTAAACTTTGAGAGAACGGAACTTTGCCAACACAATTTGTTACTCCTACTATTTACTCTTTTATATTTTCTTAAAATCTTATAACTTCAAGAATAGTAGTACTCATATTTCATTGCGGTAAATTATACCTGGGTAAATTTCAATGCTTGCGGAATAAATTGGGGTGATAAACTCTAATGAATAGTAGACATCGTCAATAGTATTAAGTGAATATAAAACTATTTTGACTGCTATTTTAGTCGATTATTACACTCTAATTTACTGCACTTTAGTTGAGTTTGCGCTTTAATCGCTTTTGCGCTAACAATGTGCTTTATGCCTTGTAGATGTGATTCCGAGCTATATAGATGTTATAGAATGAATTTAAGTGATTTGAAGCTTTGAAGTATGAGCAAAAGCTCAAGAAATTAAGCCGGGATCGTTTTCGGGGGTCAAATTTGATAGTTGAGAACAAACAAAGACTCGATGAGGTATATTGCGCACTGTCTAGTAAATTGAATATAATTTTTTTCTCAAAACTCCATTTTGGCTCCGCAATATATGGTTGGAAAGCTAACTCAAAGGGATACAACTTTAATGTTTTAGATTTTTTCAAATTTCAAACGAAACAGGGTAAAATACCGCGAATCCACCACGATCGCGGCAGAACTGCGGTAGAAGATGGTCACGGACAACTGAAGAATCAGAGGGCATATTTGGTTGCAGTTCCACTGCGATCGCGGTAAACCGCGGCAGTAGGCGACAATTTTAGGGACTTATGTGCAAAATACGGGATTTTAAGCCCTAAACCTTATATTAAACCAAGGAAGCCGGCCAAGAAAGGACACATGATATATTTGAGACATAGATTCAACCTAAGGAGACAAGATCACATTGGGAGCTAGGCGGAGAATTCTTCTATGAGTTTTTCCTTCCTTTTCCTATTTTTTTTATTGTTGGTTATGACTTTTAGTATTTTAGTTTTACATACTATTATGAATAGCTAATTTGTTATATAGAGTTTTGATAGAACCTTTCATATGATAAATTCTTGTTATGTTTTTATATAATTGAGCCATAGCTTTTCTCTATTTCTTCAACTATATTTATATTCTGGTTGATTGAAGAGCTCTCAATTAGCTGTGCCTATTTAGTATGCATAAATCGGGAGTGAGTGCATATTTAGGTAATTGTTGAACAACACCACTCCCAGAGTATATGAGGGATCAATAACCGAGGGTTTAAAGGTGAGATTAGTGATAACAAAGTCTTGGGTGCGATCTGAAGTGAGCTGTATTAAAATCCAGCTAGCGTAGCTCGGGAGAGTGCGTCTAGTAAATTGTTGTAATTACTCGTGAGAGATTTACGGTAATAAGATTGTTCATGATCGGTAAAGAATACTTAGGCGAAATTATAGAAGAAATAGCGGGAAGGATTCCGACAATTGGGAAAATCATAACTTTAGATCTCTTTAATCTTTTCTCTACCCCTCAATATCGTTAGTTGTTAATTTACTGTTCTAATTTGTTAGTTAATTAGTTAAACATAAGAATCTTAATATCTGCAATTTAGGAATTGTTCAAGCTTGTTTTCTTGGTGGTGAATAGGTGTAGCTAAACCTTAGTTTTTTATGGGATTCGACTCCGGACTTGTAAATCGGATTATATTTGTAGCGACCGCATTGTTCTTTTTAGAAGGCATAGTTAGGCGTGATCAAATTTTGACGTTGTTGCTGGAGAACTAACGATGTAGTTGTGGGTGTACATATTTATAGATTTCAAGTTTGAACTTTTATTTTATTATTTGATTTTTTTTATTTTATTTATTTATTTTAGTTTTATTTGTTTATTTGAGAAACATGACATCAAGGAATTATGAGAATTTTATTGTTGGTAATTCTTATTTTGATCCTCCTTATGCATATTGTGAAGGAAATCACCTAGGGCAAATTTATCAAAATATTCCTGAGAGCGAGTTTTGTGCACCAACTCAATATTATGTATGGAATATGTATTATATGTGTGGTGGTCAAGATGGTCACTTTAACAGTTGTACTTATGTTTCTTACCTTCCCCCAACCCCTTACTTTGATGGTTCTTCTTTTTCTGGTGAATTTAATAGGAACGAAGACCCTAGGGAAGCTGACCTAAAGAAGCTCGAAGATATGTTAAAGTGCATTTTGGAACAACAGAGTTAATTAATACTACGGATAAAGAGGCTGGAGGAAACTATTCACAACTTGAAAGTTCACATGAGTTAACTAGTTGAAGTATTTGATGCTCAACAAGCCAATATTGTGAATAGTATCCAAGAAAAACGTGAATTAGATACAGAAATTGATGAGCTAGAGGAGGATGCTAGAGTAGAACACCAACAATCAATCACACTAGATTTTGAGGATATCGATATTGTAGAAGAGATACTAGAGTCAACCAAGGATATTGAGGATACATATTTTGTTGACTCTATTGTCATTAGTGTTGAGAATGTCAGTTGTCCCAATGTTCATGTAGTTGAGGGCATTGGTCCTCACTCCAAGCATTTTTCCACATTGTGTTCAGATTATGATATGAAAATAGAGTCATACGAGCCATTTGCAGAGTTGAGGAATGAGGAACAAAGTGCTTACATTCTGGAATTCTTCTTGCCAGAAAATCGGGATTATACACATCATCTAAAGGCCAAGAAGTGCAGAATACTCCATTATTTTATTGGGCCAGGCAGATTCGTTCCACCACCCCAAGAGCATGATCATAGAGCAGAATCAAAACTTGGGGTCTGATTCAAAAGTTCAAAGTGGAGGCAGAAAGTGATTCACGTCGTGCCGCGATGTTAAATCAAGCGCTTGTTGGGAGGAAACCCAACTTTATTGCTTTCTTTTATTTATTTTTTTTAATTATATTATTTTTTTAGTATCAATATTTTATTTTCTTGGAGCATGAAAAGCAAAGGTATTGAAGGATGAACCAACAAATGCAATGGTTGGAACTAAGTGTGAGGTACCCGCACGAAGGACCAAGCTGGGAGAAGTTTGAGTATCCCATGAACTGCTAGTGCTTCGGCCTTTGGCCTATCAGGGAGTTCTTTTACCCTCTTGTATGTATGGATGTTCATTGGGGACAATGCACAACTTTAAGTGTGAGGTGAGGAGATTGTCTGGGTGGCTTTTCATGCTACTTTAGCCGTGTTTGTTTTTTTATAAAAAAATTGGACTTTTCCCGATGACGGATCTTCTAGACAGTTTTCCTGTGGGAAGTAAGTCTAAATAAATACCAAAAAGATTTTTTATTTTGTTAGGTAGTGTAGCAATTACCCCTTGGTTTTTCTTTAAACCACGGTTCTTTTCCAAGGGTTTTATTTGAACCGTATGCAGTTAGTTTTTTTTTGGGAAGTGTGAGTCATTATGTTGTGTTATGAATTGAAGCAATATCTCTGGACTCGGTTATGCCTTGAGAATAGTGAGTACTTTGGTTGTGACGCCTATGCTCAGTTTTTGACTCTTGGAGAAGTACCTTAAATTGTATTATCTTAACTTTGCTTAACTACATTGACTAGAGTGTCTATGAATCCAATCCTGAGTGAGTTATGTTTCATGTGTGTGTAAGGTTTTGCATTATTAGTGCATTGCATTTGACACCTAAAACTTGACCCGTGTTTTTGCAAAGCGAAATAGTAGTTCTGTTCAGTCTTGGAAGTGATATAGGCATTTCTTGTTGAGCCATATATACATATTTTACCCACCTAATTATTATGTAGTCGTAGCTAACCCCTTTGAGCCTGTAATCTTGTTTCTTTGGCAACCACATTACAAGTTTTACTCATTTGTTTGAATTAATCATCTATTTGAACTGTTTCACCTCTCATGAGCACTTAAATGTTATGAACTTTATAAAAGTTAAAGTGTGGGGTGGTTGGTTTGGCTTTTGAGTGGAACTAATTGAATAAGGAGAAATGCGCACTATTTTGAAAAAAATGGGAGAGCCACTTGAATTGAAAAAAAAAATATAGTTGGATTGTTGTGAAGAAAAAAAATTCCATGATAAGTGATGGCTCTTAACGTAAGTGTGCTTAAAGAAGAATGGAGTAATTTACATTGATGTGAAGGTGGAGTTTGGTTTGATATAAGTATGAGGTTTAAATATTAAAGTATATGTATAAAGTGTTTAGGGAGGTGTAATCACTCTTATATCTAAATATATCCTACCCGTCCCGTAGCCTACATTAAAACCAAATAAAGTCCTAATTGATCCAAGATTGAATGAGCTCGATTAGTGGCGTAGTACACTACGGGCAAGCTTATGGTGCATCTTTTGTAGCATATGAATGTTATTTCTGAGAGTGAGTGAATTCTTTCTATCTTGAGTTCCTAAGTGTTCTTAAATTTATTGTGTGGAACTACTCTCTTGTGTTGTGTGGGCACTTGATTCATGAAGAAAAGGTAATGTCAGTGACCTCTAGGTTAGAGTAAGTAGGTGTGTTGTGAATAATGCGTGGTACTTGTGAGTCAAATCTTGAGGTGAAGATGTTATACTTTTGTGCTTAGTCTATTTTAAATACTCTTGGTGTGATGAGTTAGGAGAACTGTTTAAAAAGGTCGTGTCTAAAAAATAAAGTGTAGTTTGATTGCTCAAGGACGAGCAATAGTTTAAGTGTAGGGTTTTGATGATAGACTATAATTACGTATTTTAGTCGATTATTACACTGTAATTTACTGCACTTTAGTTGAGTTTGCGCTTTAATCGCTAGTGTTTTGCGCTAACAGTATGCTTTATGCCTTGTATGTGTGATTTTGAGCTATATAGATGTTTTGGAATGAATTTAAGCGACTTGAAGCTTTGAAGTCTGAGTAAAAGCTCAAGGAATTAAGTCGGGATCGTGTTCGGGGGTCAAATTTGATAGTTGAGAACAATCAAAGACTCGATGAGGTATATTACGCACTGTCTAGTAAATTGGACATAACGTTTTGATCAGAACTCCATATTGGCTCCACAATATATGGTTGGAAAGCTAACTCAAATAGATACAAATTTCATGTTTTTCATGTTTCCAAATTCCCAAAGGAACATGGTAAAACACCGTGGATCTTCTCGACCACGGCAGAACTACGGTAGAAGATAGTCGCGGACAACTGAAGAATCAGAGGGCATGTTTGGCCGCGGTTCCACTACGACCACGACAAACCACAGTAGGAGGCAGAAATTTCAGGGACTTATGTGCAAAATATGGGATTTTAAGCCCTAAACCCTATATTAAACCAAGGAAGCCGACCAAGAATGGACACATGATAGATTTGAGACATAGATCCAACCGAAGGAGGCAAAAACATATTGGGAGCAACGCGGAGAATTCTTCTATGAGTTTTTTCTTCCTCTTCCTATTTTTTATTGCTGGTTATGACTTTTAGTATTGTAGTTTTACATGCTATTATGAATAGCTAATTTGTTATCAAGAGTTTTGATAGAACCTTTTGTAGGATAAATTCTTGTTATGTTTTTATATAATTGAGCCATAGCTTTTCTCTATTTGTTCAACTACATTTATATTCTGATTTATTGAAAAGCTCTCAAGTATTTGTGCCTATTTAGTATGCATAACTCGAGAGAGAGTGCATATTTAGGTAATTATTTGACAACATCACTCCCAAAGTATATGAGGGATCAATAACCGAGGGTTTAAGGTGAAATTAGGGATAACAAAGCCTTGGGTGCGATCTGAATTGAGATGTATTAAAAGCCAGATAGCATAGCTCGGGAGAGTGCGTCTCGTAAATTATCGTAATTACTCGGGAGAGATTTAAGGTAATAAGAGTGCTCATGATCAGTAGAGAATACTTAGGCAAAATTATAGAAGATATAGCGGTAAGGATTCCGACAATTTAGAAAATTATAACTTTAGACCTCCTTAATATTTTCTCTACCCCTCAGTATCGTTAGTTGTTAATTTACTATTTTAATTCATTAGTTAATTAGTTAAACATAAGAATCTTAATATCTATAAGTCAGAAATTGTTCAAGATTGTCTTCTTGGTGATAGTGAATAGTTGTGGTTAAACTTTAATTCTCTGTGGGATTCGACTCCGGACTTGTAAACCGGATTACATTTGCAGCAACCGTATTATTCTTTTTAGAAGACATAGTTGAGCGTGATCAGCTGGCCATGTAAAAAGAAGCAATTTAGTAAGGCATGTAACTTTTATTTAGTAATTGTTTTTTTTATACTTTTCCTTCTACTCCAGTTTAGTTTGTCATCTTTATCTTTTGCAACCAACTTGTACCATATATAAGATGGTAGGTCTTGTAAGTGTTTGGTAGAATTTAATTTTACTTAGTAGATTTCTAGGAGTAGTTGGCGAGGTGACCTTCTTTTAGCTTGAATTGGCCAAGTGACCTTCAGGTTTTAATTATTGTAGGATTGACCTCCATGCTTAATTAATGGTTAAGTGGTTTATAAAGTGAAATGAGGAAGTTGAATTTGTATCCCTAATGTTGCAGTTATTACACTTTGTCCCTAACTGTATAAATGTAATAGTATGATATTTAAAAAATATATATATCCATTCTTGCCTCATCTGCCGCCTAGTTCCCCATTTTCGCGGATGATTCCTCCATTGTAACTCGATTTTCTTGCATTCAACACACAGAGATCGTCTTCCTTCTTCCCTCATTCATCTTAAAGCATTGTTCTTTTGATTTAACATTTACTTTGAAGAAATCGATAAATTTGATTTTTTTATCTGATATATCAAATTTAAAAAAGAAATTGGTAGTATATCGGATTCATAATTCATTTCAAGGTGGTTTATTATGTGTCACACCTCCTTTTGGCGTTACCACACCCCGCGAAGGGCATAACAAGGGAGTTTTTCCAATTAAAGGACAATCGAATGGTATTATTAATTAAAGAATTAGAGTCGTCACTTGGAATATTTTATGGTGTCCCAAGTCACCGGTTTGAATCTGAATTGAGGAAAAAAGTGACTCTGTATTGCAGTCCGCAAACTAGCAATCCAGATAAGGAATTCTGTTAATCCTGGAGAAGGTGTTAGGCATCCCCGAGTTCCGTAGTTCTAGAATGGTCGCTCAACTGTTATATTTGGCTTAAACTATCTGATTTTTAACACATATTTTTGCCAATATCCTTTTAACTTTGAACCGCTTTTTATTATTTTAATAAGAATTGCGACGTCGTGAAAATGCATCTTGAACCACGCCGTACCAGTGCACCCATGCTTGTCGCCACATTTCGACTCCGTTGACATTTGGATTAGGGTCGCATGAAAATGCGCACCCAAATTTAGAAAGGTAAAATTATTAAAGACGCACCTAAAGAGACTAACACCTTATTATTTTGGAGAAAGCCGTGAAATTCGCTAAACAACCCGTCCCAAAAGCTAAGTATTTAATATATACATCTATTGAGGGCCCTGCAATTTGCATTTTTATTTGGAGAGCCTCGTCTTATTTATTTTAAAGGGACGATCCTTGACTACATTTTTTCTATTTTCCGTCTCTAGTAATAAGAAAAGGTCCTAATTAATTACATGCTTATAAGTTCGGGCATCTTATTAGTTACTAGATTAAGGCAAATGCAAACGAAAAATTGCATTCGAGCTTGCATAAAGGGAGACTGTTTCGTGCCATATTCTATAAGTGAATATTACTAAAGCTGAAATTATAAATAGCATACGAGATTGACAGAAATATTAAAACAAACTAACCATTCTCTAATTAATTTAAACCAACAGTATTAGATGAATTGAACCGTTGGAATTAACTATGTGTAATACAAAAGCCATTTTTTGAACTTTTTTTTTACAACTTATTGAAAAATACATCAATGCTTACAAATTGACATCATGCTAACGTTCATCACTAACATTAATTATTAACATTATTCAAATTGCTATTTAAAATGTTATTATTTACTCAAATAACCTCGCAATTTCAGAACTAGATACATTAAACCAACATGCTCATTTCCATTTGAACTATTTGAACCTGTAAACTATTTGAAACTATTTTACGACTAGCTGGAAATGCATTAAATACACTATATTTTATAACTTGTAATCACCAACTAAGAGTAATTACAATGAATATTCACATATTTGTAGAGATATATTCATCGGTCCAATTTATACACTTATCGGTCAGTTGCAAGTAAAAATTCTACTCAATATCCAGTTAAAGATGCGAGAGAATTCAAAAGGAAACTTGACAGCATTTTATTTCATCTCTAACTTCAGGTTTACATTAGTACATGATTTCAGAGTGTGTACCTGGATAATGGAAAATAGAAGGAGGAGGAGTAGTCAGCAGTAGCAGATAACACAGCAACAACACAACAATTTGGCCCCTGTATATCAGTGTATCCAGAGCGTATATCGAGTGTATATCACTCTCTCTGCTCCCTTCTTTTTCTACTCCTCTATTTTTCCTCTCTATTTTTTCCTCCCCCTCTCTTCCTCAATTTTCTATTCTATTTATAGCAAAACTTTAGAAATTTTCAGATCTTTTTTTAAAAATATTTTATTATTTTGTTAATTAAAAGAAATCTCACTTACAAATTGCTTTTATTTTTTCAGAAAAAGAAATCTCACCTTTATTTACTTTTATTTTTAAAATTCCAAATTTAATTACTCATATTTTTTTTAATTTTTCACTTTCTTTTATTTTTTAAAAGAAAAAGCCACATTCGTTTACTTTTCTTTTAAAAATTCAACCTTCTTTTCTTTTTGATTTTTTTAATTTTCAGCCACTTTTATCTTTTATTTTTTTAAATTCCAACTTTCTTTCCTTTTTTAATTATTTAAAACCAACCGAAATAATAATAAAAATTTAATATTTTCGAATTATTTTAAATAATAATAATAATATTAATAGTAGTAATTAACCTTTTAAAATTTCTATTTTTATCTTATATATATAATAAAATGAAATAAAAGTTAAAATACATAGAGTGAAAAAAAAATCTAAATACGGTAAAAAATAGGTGTTCACAGCTGCCCCTCTTTGCTCGAAAACACGAAGAGTTTTCGGGCTTCGTGTTTTCGAGCAAAGATAAAGTGAACAATGCGACTAATTTTTTTTATCATATCGTTATTCAAAAGAGGTAGAAAATAAAAAGGAAAGGCGCAACCGAGTCCTGATTTTGGACAGCCTACATATCCCATGTTATAAGGGATTCAGGTCGCGTGTAGTTCAGAAGATTTTGGTAGCTGTGCCTACCATGGGACTGTGATTTTGCTGTTACTGCTGTTGTATGTTGTTACTACTGCTTACCGATCTCCTTATTATACCGCGCTAAAAGAAATTAAAAACTAGACTAAATTATAATCTATGAATTGTAAAATCTTATCTATATCTTCAACTTGTTCTTGTGTTGCCTTGAACTTGTATCTTGTGTTCTTCCAATGGAATTCTTGTTGTTGCCTTGGCGATGTTTTTGCCATTCCTCTTGATGTTTCTTGTCTACTATAATTTGAAATATGTGTCCATTCTTCACGTGGGCTCCTACTTGCGATCGCTTGAAAAGTACTCCCTTGTTCTCCAAGCGAGCTCTTGATTCTAACAGCAACTTTAAGTCACCTCTCCTCTCTTTGGATGGGGCTCCTGACTTCATTAAAAACTTAAAAATTTAATGCATTTGGCAACGATTTATGAAATATAAATTTGGCAATGTTTTTACAGGAAGAACCACTAGGGTCAAAATAAATTAAATATCATTTTGAAGAATAATTCAATCCAATATCCTATTCGAAGGCGGATGAACCTAAAATATCCTATTCGAGGGCGGATGAACCCAAAATATCCTATTCGAAGGCGGATGAACCTAAAATATTCTATTCGAGGGCGGATGAACCTAAAATATCCTATTCGAAGGTGGATGAACCTAAAATATCCTATTCGAAGGCGAATGAACCTAAAATATCCTATTCGAGGGAGGTGGAACCCAAAATATCCTATTCGAAGGCGGATGAACCTAAAATATCCTATTCGAGGGCGGATGAACCCAAAATATCCTATTCGAAGGCGGATGAACTTAAAATATCCTATTCGAGGGCGGATGAACCTAAAATATCCTATTCAAAGGTGGATGAACCTAAAATATCCTATTCGAAGGCGAATGAACCTAAAATATCCTATTCGAGGGAGGTGGAACCCAAAATATCCTATTCGAAGGCGGATGAACCTAAAATATCCTATTCGAAGGCGGATGAACCTAAAATATCATATTCGAAGGTGGATGAACCCAGAATATCCTATTCGAAGGAGGATGAACCTAAAATGTCCTATTCGAAGGCGAATGAACCTAAAATATCCTATTTGAAGGCGAATGAACCAATAATATCCTATTCGAAGGTGGATAGACCCATCATATCCTATTCGAGAGCGGATAGACCTGTTATATTCTATTCGAGGGCGGATAGACCTACCATATCCTATTCGAGTGCGGATAGACCCATCATATCCTATTCAAGGGCGGATAGTCCCATATCCTATTCGAGGGCGGATGGACCCATCCTATCCTATTCGAGGGCAGATAGACCCATCATATCCTATTTGAGGACGGATAGACCCATCATATCCTATTTGATGGCGGATAGACCCATTATATCCTATTCAAGGGCAGATAGACCCATCATATCCTATTCGAGGGCGGATAGTCCCATAATATCCTCTTCGAGGGCGGATAGACCCATCATATCCTATTCAAGGGCAGATGGACCCATCATATCCTAACGAGGGCGGATAGACCCATCATATCCTATTCGAGGGTGGATAGACCCATAATATCCTATTCGAGGGAGGATAGGCCAATAATATCCTATTCGAGGGTGGATAGACTCATCATATCATATTCGAAGGCGGATAGACCCATCATATCCTATTCGAAGGCGGATAGACCCATCTTCAAAATTTGAAATTTAAAGACTCAAATATGGCGTGCCTTTCTGCTATCAATAGCATTTTCTTTACCTACTTAAAATCAAAGAAAATTTTGTTAGTTTTAAACATGGTGAGTGGTTGTGCCACTCTTGCTGGGGATGGTTTCTCCCTTTTTCCTTTCCCTTGCTCTACGTTCCCAAAACTTGTTGGGGAATGATATTATTTGTTGGGGATGATATTTTTGCTGAGGATATTTTTTTTTAATTCCTTCAAAACTTTTATTTTCTCTCAACACAGCTGGGGATACAAATGTTATCAGTTGGAGATAACACTGTTGAGGATAACACTACTAGGGGATCTTCATTCCTTCAAAACTAGTGTTTCACTCTTCTGAAGACTGCTGGGGATACAACTATTATTTTTTAAGCACAAGTTTCACCCTTTTATTCTATCCGCCGGGGATACAACTTCCTTCATTAGAACTTGTTATGTTGTGGATAACACTAGCTTAAAGACCGCTTCCTTTTAGACTTGTCTTATCTTCATTCTTCCCCAAATGGATGTTTGACTTCCAGAAAATTTTCTGCCCCAGTTTTATAATCTTCCACGTGGCATGCCATTCTGCCATCAAATACGTTCCCTTGCCTTCTTGACGACTCCTTATTCACAAGCCTTTCACCATTGTTTTCCACTTGTATCCTGACCTCCCACATTCCTATGGCAGTGACTCTGCTTGAGGATCTTGCATGTTTTACTGATGAACCGCTTTCTTCGTTCATCTGTGTCACTGAAAATACCTTTTCTGCAAGGGATATCCCTCTTATTTTATGGCATAGCTAGTGAACATGCATTTCCCCGACCTTTGAGTCTCATTGGCCTTGGCCATGAGTTCATTAACCTTCGTTTTCTACCAAAGATATACTCCTTGGCACTGATCTATCCCTTTGTCAATTCCTCTTGCTGGGGAATATCCTTCTGGACACTGGCCTTTGCGTTTGTTCCTTGCTCGCTTATACCACTTGGATGTTCTAATCAGATCTCACCTTGCATAATAATAGGAAAGTTGGTGGCAAGTTTTGAAGTTATTTCTTACTGGCTCTGACTAGACAAACTTTGTTGGGGAATTTTTTATAAAAAGGAGAAAGATAAAAGGAACCAAAAATAGAAGACAAAGGAAAAAGATGACTCTAACAAGAATAACTATAAAAACTTAATCAAACACGGATACCAACTCTACTGGTCATGACATGCATATATGGCCTATCCCCCGTCGTTAATCGCCTTTCATAATCTTCATCAGGGGTTTTCCCATCTGATTCTCAATCTTCACTCGACTTATAGCGACTGAAAGGTTTTCACTATTAAGCCTCTCTCATTTTGGTTTTTCTCTCAGCTTTCATCGTCTTATGGTGCCTGTGAAGGTTTTCACCGGTAAGACTCTCTCATTTGTATTACTTTTCAGCTGGGAATTGGGGTGTCACCGCTAAGAATCTCTCATATTTCTTTTTTGATAGGGATCAGAGTCTTTTCTGCTGGGAATCAGAGTGTTATGTTCTAATAATACCCTCGCATTTTCCTAACTTGGCCTCTTTTAAAGACTGATCGAAAGGTCTTTCTTTGGACCGTAATGTGGGATTTGGATAGGGCTAGAAAGACAGGGTACTAAGACAGGGTACTTTCTTTGGATTTGGATCGCTATATCTTTAAAGCACTGTTGGGCAACACTCTAATTTTCATTACCACGAACGACCACCATGTCAACATGGCCACCTTGCCTTTAACGGTTTTATTTTTACTTGCCCCGACTTCATATGACTCGGGCTCTAAATAATCTCAAACCATTTTTATTTTCTTTAAATATCCTGATCACCTCCCAATGACTTTGCTATTAACTTTTAAGATTAGGACAAAATCACATGTCATGTCACTAGAGTTGACGGAAAGAGGACTATAGAGAGGAAAAGAAAAATGACTAGAAATAACGAAAAATAGAGGATTGCATTAAACAGACAGGGAAAGAGTTTGTACAACAAAAACAAGCACAGTAAACTGGAGTACAACCCTTGGAACAAACCTAGACAACACCAAATGAGATACTATGACCAAAGGCAACTGGACAAAATAAAAATGATAAAAGGGTTTGATTTACAAGACAATACCCAAATTACAACCCTGAGAATAATCCGGACAAAAGAAATGACAACAAAATAATCCACCAAAATTCTACTACTGTCACGACCCTAGTTCACATATTGTGAACATGTCGTGATGGCACCCAGTCCCCACGACTAGGTAAGCCTAACACGTTGCGGAATCTATAAGTTATAAATACTTAAATAAGAAACAATGGAAAATAACATAAAAGATATGTAATCCGTGCCGCTTGGCACATACATCCGTCACACAATGAATAAAACACTACCAAGATCCGGAATACCACGGTAACACAGACTAAAAGAGAAATACAACTGTGGCTCTATATGTAAAGAGTATCTAACAACGAAATGAAGAAAAATGTCAACTAGTAATACTAGAATAGAAGGGAAGCCTCCGGATCCGCGGACGTAGCGGATCATACCTCGAAGTCTCCCAGAAAGCTGCAGAATCACCTAGTACGAGCCTGCTCTGATGTACCTGGATCTGCACAACAAAAGTGTGCAGAAGAGTAGCATGAGTACACCACGGCGGTACTCAGTAAGTGCCAAGCCTAACCTCGATGGAGTAGTGACGAGGAAGGTCAGGGCCCTACTGAAAAACAATAATAATATGATGATAACAAAATAAACAGTTTAACAGATAACAACAAAATTTCCAAAATAACAACATTTACGATGTTTACTGAAACTGTCTACAATCAAGCTAATAACAAATAACCAACTCAAATAAACAAATCCAGGATCCGTGGGAATTGAACCCACAGTCCCATTCTCAGTACCCCTGGGTCTCCGGGAATCGAACCCGCAGCCCATGTCTCAATAAATAATCAATAACTCAGGATCTCCGGGAATCGAACCCGCAGTCCCTACCAATAACTCAGGATCTCGGGAATCGAACCCGTAGTCCATATTTCAATAATCTCGGGATCTCGGGAATCGAACCCGTAGTCCACATTTCAATAATCTCGGGATCTCGGGAATCGAACCCGTAGTCCACATTTCAATAATATCGGGATCTCGGGAATCGAACCCGTAGTCCACATTTCAATAATATCAGGATCTCGGGAATCGAACCCGTAGTCCACATTTCAATAATATCGGGATCTCGGGAATCGAACCCGTAGTCCACATTTCAATAATATCAGGATCTCGGGAATCGAACCCGTAGTCCACATTTCAATAATATCAGGGATCTCGGGAATCGAACCCGTAGTCCATAACCACAGCAAGTAAAGGAATTACACAGAGAAAAATATAATATGCCTAATGATAACTTCGCCGATGAACAGCGCCAGCGATTACCAAGAAAACTCAAGTAAGTCAATTAAGCAACTAGACAGTTAGATTCTATCTAATCATGCTTTTCTATCTACTACCGGGTAGGAATATCGAATCTAACAGCTAAAAACAGTAATATCACTCATTGAACATTTTGAGTAAAGTATGTGTTCAACAACCAGCGCATGTACATGCCCGTCACCTCGCGTACAAGGCATTTAAGTATCACAATAATATCCTAGGGGTGAAAGTCCCCCACACGAAGTTAGACAAGCCACTTACCTCAATTCCGGTACAAAACCGCTAAGAAATAACCCACTTTCCTCGAATGTCGGCCCCCACAGGTGTAGAATCTAATAAAAATCAATAGAATCACATCAAAATAGGTCAATTGGGCATTACCCAATCAAATTAACTCAAAATACACCAAAACCCACAAGTTGCCAAAACCCGACTTTCGGTACGCTTATCGAAAAATCACGAAAATTATATATTCGGGTTCCTTATCTCAATACGAGTCCGTGCATATAAAATTTATCGAAATCGGACTCCGTTTGCCCACTCAAATCAAAGATTTTCTAACATTTAGGCCTTGGGCTCAAACCCACCTTTAATCTTCCAATTTCAGTGAAATAATCATGGATTTCATGATAAACCAACGAATTAAGGTCAAGAAACTTACCCCCGATGATTTCCCGGTGATATCCCAGTGTTTCCCCTTCAATTCCCTCTCTTGGAGCTCAAAAATGGCGTTTTTGATTTATGGGTCGCGCCTGAAATGTTTCTGGACTTAAGTCACTGCCAGACATTTTTACTCTATGCGATCGCATGATACCTGTTGCGATCGCATAGAACAAATTTTGACCCTCGCCAAACAACTCTATGCGATCGCATAGTCCACAATGCGATCGCAATGCTCACCAAAATATACCTATGCTATCGCATGCCCTGCTCCGCGATCGCATAGAACAAAAGCCGGACCTGGGACCCCTCTTCTCTATACACTATACGATCGCATAGAGCTGTACGCGATCGCAGAGAACAACTTTCCAGAACTATGTGATCGCATAACCTTGCCCGCGATCGCATAGAACAAATACTTGGCCTCTCCAAAACCTTCTATGCGATCGCATCAGCCCATTGCGATCGCATAGAGCATTCGTCTGCAGCACACACCGGCAGTTAACAGCATTTCTAAAATGCATGAAATAGCCCGATTGGACCCCCGGATTCATCCCGAGACCCCCGGGATCCCAACGAAAACCACCAACCTATTCCAAAACATGATACGAACTTATTCTAATCATCAAAACACGTCTAACAACATCAAACCCATAATTCACATCGAATTCAAGCCTAAATTTCTTAAAACTTTCCGAATTGCACATTCGATTTAAAACCCGACCAAACGACGTCCGAATGACCTGAAAATTTGCGGACATATCCAAATTCACATAACGAAGCTACAGAAATTATCGGAATTCCATTCCGACCTCCGGATCAAAATCTCACCTATCGTTCGGATTCGCCAAAATTTCATCCTTCGGCATTTCAAGCCTAATTGAGCTACGGACCTCCAAAATACATTCCGAACGCGCTCCCAACCCCGAAATCACCTAACGGAACTAATGGAACCATCGGATTTCCGTTCCGAGATCGTCTTAACACTGTTCCGGCTATGGGCCATTTTCTAACTTTAAAGCTCTCATTTAGGGACTAAGTGTCCCAAAATACTCCAAATTTCAGAACCGACTCTCCCGGCAAACCACAATAGCATAAATGAACTTAGGGGAACAGTTAAATTGGGGATTGTGGCGTAATTTTCTAAAACGACCGGTCGGGTCGTTACAACTACGGCCGACCAAAAACTGGAGCGTCTTCCCAATTATCAAGTACGACATTTTAGCCATTGAGATTTGTATCAATAATGCTAAGACCATTGTCTGCTTCGACATCTTCAACTTTAGTTGATATATCCTCAATAGGATTCACGTTCTTCCCATCACCAGGCATCATCCCCACAAAGTGTGCATCATGACGTGCATGTGTAGGATTCAGGACGATATTCTGGGTGTTAGTGTCTTGGATCACAATCAGGTTTTCCCGGATCCTGTGTTATCAACTTACCACAAACTGACCACCTCAATTTTTTAAACAATTCAAAATAAAACATGTTAGAATGAACTCAGTCGGTTCTTATCATTATCAACGTTTTTTTTCTCTTTAAAAAAAAATTATTTTTCCCAATTTTTCATTTTTTTTGCTTTTTTGATTGTGGTCGAATCTTATGGAAATTGCCTACGTATCATGACGCCATATAAGGCTGTATTGTGGGCCGGTTTCGGATTGGGCGCGGACCGGGACCGCGGTCCTGGCGGGCCTGCCGGTCCTGGTGTGCCGGGCCCAGTTGTTCTTTTGAGACCGTAACGGGCCGGTCCATTCCTTTAAGCCCGCGAGACCGGGACCGGCTAGCGGTCCTGGGCCGGTCCTGGCGGGCATTAGCGGGCCCCATGGTAAAAATTTAATTTTTTTTAATTAAAAGCCCAATGGGAAGATTTTAAATATAGCCGTTGGTGACCAAATATAGTCGTTTTTGGTCTTTAAAATTTAGCCCCAAACTTTATATAATTATACTTTTTCCCAATTCTCAACTATAAATATCCCCCCATTCTTTCATTTTTACTCACCAATTCATCAATCTCCCTCAATTGCTTATATTATTATTCCAATTTTGTGAAATTTTGTGAAGTTGGTGAATTGAAGTATTTAAGTCTTCAACGATTTTCAATTTTCAATTTTGAAGAAGTTGTTCGACAATTCGGTAAACTCGTTCCAACTCTTAATTTTTAAGAATATATTTTGTGTGCTTCAGTTTGCATAATTATAATTAATATGGCATTTTCTTTGAAAAAAATGTTTAGTGGTAAGTGAAAAGCTAAAATGGGTGAAAGTAGTCGTCAACCAACTAACCTCCCCCCCGGTTCCCCGACCTACCCGTCCTAGTGGTCCAATTATTCTTGATAGTGATAATCCTTGTTTTCAATTTAGCGATACTGAATTTTGCCATTATATTTCACGAGAAGATCAACTAGATAATGAAATTATGACTGCTCTTTATCCTAATTTACAAGTTCATAGGCAATTGGATCTTGATGAAACCCAACAGGATTTTTTTAAATTTAACACGAATACGAACAATATTTGCGGTATTTATTTAGTCATATAATTAATCAAATTTCTATTACCACTAATATTGGTAGAAGTAATAACGATTGAGATTACCTAACTGTTACTAGTCACTGGATAGACGAGGAGCGGATAATGCAAAAACGCATTCTTGCGTATAGAATAATTAACTCCCGTCACACAGGTAAGTTTATCGCTAACATTGTTGGTGATATTTGTAGATATTTTTGCATTAATGATAAAATAATATCAATTTCTATGCATAGTTCTTCTAGCAACACCAGTGCAGTAGGCATTCTTACAACAACATTAAATCTTGCATTTAGTAATATATTTCATGTTAGATGTATTTGTCATATTTATCATTTAATTGTCGGTGATGGTATGCGAATTTTAAATTTAGAAATTGAAAAGTTTAGAATGGCTCTTAATTGGCTTTTTATTCTAACCGTTGAAGTAGACTTAGGGAGTATTATAAAAAATGTGATGAATATGGCCTTAGAGAAAGAAAGGTTCCTAAACCTTGCCCCACTAGATGAAATTATATGTACGAAAGTTTAGTAGTTGCTTACGAATATAGGAACCCAATTAATGCAACGTTCAATGCTCGGGTTGGGGGTGTGGATGATGATGAAATGCTTACAACCCAAGATTGGACAAATGTTAAAATTCTTGTAAATTTTTTAGAACATTTACACGCTGCTACAAATGTATTTTCGGGACAATATTATCCAACTATTTCAAATTATTTAGTTTATATTGCAGCCTTATGTGCATTATTTATGGATTTTAAGGAGGGTGGGAAAATTTATCAACTTGGTTTAAATGCAATGAAAGAAAAGTTTAAAAAATAATTTTTTCCTATCCCCTTATTTATGGTGTAGCTGCAATTTTAAACCCTACAATGAAATTAGAAGGTCCTCATTTTTGGTATACAAATATTGATAACGCTTTAGATACAGTAGAGGAACGTGCTACTCTTGCAGATGCAAAAGCATCAATTAAAATTAATACTCAAACAATTTATAATTCATACCAACTAGCCTTACAAAATTCTACGCCAAATGTTCCAACCCCTACTTCATCTACTTCACAGTCATCTAAAAGAGCCGCGGGCTTGAAGGCACTTAAATCTTGGACGAAGTTTAGGGGTTCTCAAGGAGATAATTTTGATGAATCTTCCCATCTAAATGAGCTTCAAGTTTATTTGTCGCAGGGGCTAGAGAAGGAGAATCCAGATGGGAGTTTTGAGCTTTTGGAATGGTGGAAGTTACGGGAAAATATTTTCCTGTTCTTGCAAGGATGGCTCGCGATATATTATCAATTCAAGCTTCAAAAGTTGCATCAATGAGCGCCTTCAGTCAAGCAAGACTTCAAATAGGAGATCATAGAGCATCTATGTGATGACCCGGCCCGCGTCACGGGAATTACCACCCCGTTGTGTTGTAATTACATAATTCATGCTTTTATATCGGTGTTAGAGTCTATCGGGGGAGTTAGGAGTGAATTAAATTGGAAATGAGGCATATAGCCTTTTTGGAGGAAGCTTGAATAAGGAAAGTCAACCCGGAGTTGACTATTTAGTTAGAGAGCTTGGAATCGAATTTTGATGATTCGGTTAGTTCCGGGAGGTGAATTGTGACTTAGGGGAGCGATCGGAATTGAATTTGGAGGCCGGTGTAGAAATAGGCTTGAATTGGCTAAGGTTGAATTTTGGCGAAATCCGAACGGTAGGTGAGATTTTGATCCGGGGTTGGAATGGAATTCCGACAGTTGCAATAGCTCCGTTAGGTGATTTTGGATGTGCCTGTAAAATTTCAGGTCATTCGGAGGTCGTTTGATCGGGTTTTTGATTGATTGTGTAATTCGGAATGTTTTAAGGAATTTAGGCTTGAATTCGATGTGAATTATGGGTTTTGATGTTATTAGACGTGTTTTGAGGATTGGAGCAAGTTCGAATAAGGTGTTAAGATGTGTTGGTGTGTTTGGATGAGGTCCCGGGGGCCTCGGGGTGTTTTCGGATGGTTAATCGGGAGAAAAACATGGAAATTGCAGGTTTGAAGAGTTCTGGTTCTGTTGTTTTCGCTCCTGCGGAAATGGGGGCGCAGGAGCGAGCCCGCAGGAGCGGAAAATGAGCGCAGAAGCGCTGGGGTTTGCCGAGGCGGATCTTGGTCCGCAAGGGCGGCACCGCAGGTGCGGAAGGAAAGACCGCAGAAGCGGTCTGGGCTCGTTATGGGAGGATCCGCAGAAGCGGAAGACTTGTCGCCTAAGCGAGTCCGCAGGAGCGGACTCTGATGCGCAGAGGCGGTAAGGCTCGGAGGAGCGGAAGGGGATTCGCAGGAGCGGTCTCGCAGGAGAGAGACCTGGGCCGCAGAAGCGGAGCTGGGCGGCTAGGAGTGTTTTCGCAGAAGCGACCATTTGGTCGCAGAGGCGGCCTCGCAGAGGCGAATTTTGGTCCGCAGAAGCGGAAATCGCGCCTGTGTTAAAAATAACAGAAGGGTTAAAATTTCATAAGTTGCAAAACATTTGGAGCTCGGTTCTTGAAGGGGAATTGGGCGATTTGGGCGAGTTATTGCTCTGGGAGAACATCGGGTTATCGTTGGAGGTAAGTTTTGTGGCTTAGTTACATCATTTTAACATGAAATCCTTGGTTAAATCCCTGTAAATGGAAGATTAAAGGTGGGTTTGAGCCCTAGGCCTAAATTAAAGAAAAACACTTATTTGAGTGGGCAAATGGAGTCCGATTTTGGTAAATTTTATATGCCTAGACTCGTATCGAGATGAGGATTCCGAATATGTGATTTTTGTAATTTTTCGACAAGTGTACCAAAAGTCGGGTTTTGACAACTTGTGGGTTTTGATATAAATTGGGTTATTTCGAATGAATTTCGTGAAATTAGCGTATATTGATGCATTCTCTATGATTTTGAGCAGATTTGTCACCCGAGGAGATTGATTTGCGAGGCAAGCGCAAGGCGGATTGAAGCTTCTACCGGTTCGAGGTGAGTGGTAGTAGTAAACAATGTACTGAGGGTTTGAAACCCCGTACTAGCACTTCACAGTGCTATATTGAGATAAGACGTGCGTTCTATAACGGGCGTGGTGACATTGTGATTGGGGGTTCGGACTTAGTCCTTCCCGGCTAATAGAATACTGTGTTGTATGACTGTTACTGAGATTATAACTGTACAATTGGGCTAATAGCCATGTTTGGGGCCTTGTGCCGATCTGTAGAGCATTAGGGAACCTATAGAGCTAGGTGACCCTTATATCATGTTGGAAACATACACTCAGCCGTAGCTCTAGCTGTATAGCATAATATGAGCCCGTACTAGATGTGTACATTGAGAGAGATTATCTAGGGTGGAATTCCCTGTTCTAGGCTGAGCAGACCTGAAAGGCCAAGTCTATACCGATTGAGATGAGATAGGGTCAAGGACCCACTATGAGATGTTATATTGGGCCTGAAAGGCCAAGTCTATATTGACTGAGACAGGGTCTAGGACCCACTGTGATATATTATATTGGGCCTGATAGGCCAAGCATATATTGACTGGGATAGGGTCGACGACCCATTATGAGGTATTATATATATATACCTATATTAGATCGGGCTGCACGCCGCAGCAGTATATATATTGGATCTGTAGGAGCCCCTTCGGAGTCTGAGTATGCACACATTCTCAGTGAGCACTGGTGTATATTATGGGATCGGGCTGCGCGCCGCAGCAGTATAAATATATATACATATAAATATTGGATCGGACTGCACGCCGCAGTAATACATGTGTGGATCGGGCTGCACGCCGTAGTATAATAGTGCTTGGGCCTAGGGAGCCCCTCCGAAGTCTGTATACACCCCCAGTGAGCGCCGTCGACGTTAAATGGAGCGGGCTGCGCGCCGCAGCGGTATATGTATTGGAGCGGGCTGCGCACGCCGCAGCATTATACTTAATCATATCCTATTATCTACTTAAATACTTATACATTATAGACATAGGTGTGTGTCTTTATATGTTGAGATGGCCGTACACCGTAGGGGTACGAGTGAGGGTTGGATCAGTGTAGAATCTTGTAGAGATAAATGTGGATTGGAGATTTGAGCATTTCTATAGTGATGACGTACCTGTGAGGGTTGCCTTAGAACTGCTAAGTGATAGCACAAGAGTTCTTACCTTCAGTTGTTATTTATTATTGTTACTCACTGAGTTGAAATATACTCACCCCACTCCCCTGCACTTTCTGTGCAGATCCACAGGTGCCCGAGAGCAGTTGAGACATTGTAGCTGCTGATCCTTGTCTACTTTTGCGGAGGTTACGAGGTAGCTGCCAGCGTCCGCAGAGCTTGTTTTCTCCTTCTTTATCATCTTGTTGATTTCCTATTTGCCTAGACTTGATTGTATTAGGATGCTATTCTGTAGAGGCTCAGTCTCGTGACACCACGATATGGTTGGGACCGTATTTTTTATGTTTTACATTTCGTTTATCACCTGATATGATCATTTACTATTTAAGTTTAATTTGATTAATAACTGGCTGTTTTAAGGGATGATATGATCGGGCTTGCCTAGCATTGTGTTGGGCGCCATCACGACCAGGGTTTGGGTCGTGACAAGTTGGTATCAGAGCCTAGGTTAATAGGTCTCGCGAGTCGTGAGCCGGTTGGTAGAGTCTCGTGGATCGGTGCGGGGACGCCTGTACTTATCCTCGGGAGGCTGCAAACCTTTTTAGGAAAAGTTTCAATTCTTGGAATTCTTGTCATGCGATTACTTTTGACTTGATCTGAACTTTGACATTCTATTCTCTCGCAGATTGCGAGAACTCGATCATCCGGACGTGGAGGATGACCACCACTACCACCTGCTAGAGGCCGTGGACGCGGTCGTGGCGGAGTTAGGGCAGCTGAGGTAGTGCCAGCTGACCCACAGCCCCCAGTTGCAGAGGTGCCAGCAACACCAGATCAGGCACCAGCTGTGCCCATTGTTATTCCGGGTCTACAGGAGACCCTGGCTTAGATACTAGCAAATCTGCACTGGCCTAGCACAGGCGGTTTCAGTTACTACTGCAGCAGCTGCATCAGGGATCGGGGGTGGTCATCAGACCCCCGCAGTACGCACTCCAGAGCCAGCAGTGCAGGGCTTACAGACACCAGAGGCTCCTCCAGTTCAGCCCGTGGTTCCGGTTCGACCCGACAGATCGGATTCGGGGGGACGGGGTCCCGGCTATGACGGACGATGAGCGGCGTCGTCTCGAGAGGTTCACTAGGTTATCTCCTCCAGTGTTCACTGGTGCTCCGGGCGAGGACGCCCGAGGTTTTCTGGATAAGTGTCATCGGATACTTCGTACGGTAGGGATATTGGAGTCTAGTGGGGTATCTTTCACTACCTTTCGGTTTCAGGGGCCAGCCTTCGCTTGGTGGGAGGCTTATGAGCGCCGCAGGCCGGCAGGGGGAGCACCACTATCATGGCCGGAGTTCTCCACTATGTTCTTGGAGAAATGGTTGCCTCGATCTCAGAGAGAGGAGATGCGTAGGCAGTTTGAGGGTCTCCGTCAGGGGGACATGTCAGTGTCAGAGTATGAGATCAGGTTTACAGAGTTGTCCAGATATGCACCGTGGTTGGTTCATTCCGAGAGAGAGAGGATTGGGCGCTTCGTGGACGGCCTCATTTATCCCATTCGTATTCTGATGACTCGGGAGAGGGTTTGAGTCGTACATTTGAGGATGCTGTGGATATTTCTCGCGACATAGAGACAGATCACCGCAGAGAGCGGGATGAGAGGGAGGCCAAGAGGCCTCGAGGAGCAGCTAGTTCCAGTGGCACTCAGACCAGAGGCCAGAGTCAGCAGAGCCGAGGTCGCTCTTTCAGGTCTTCGCGGTCGGGTCGCTCAGATCGTCGCAGATGGTCTCCTAGACAAGGTTATCAGGGTTCGCACCAGAGCCAGCCATCTCTCAGTGCCATGCCAGCTCAGAGTTCTTCACAGGCCCCATCCGCTCAGGGTTCATCTCGGCCTAGTTCATCAGCTGGCCACTCCAGGACAGAGGTCCTTATCAGTCTCAGTACCCAGCACCGGGGAGTTGCTACGAGTGCGGAGAGTTTGGGCACCACCGTAGGGAGTGTCCCCGTCTTGTTTCCGGATCTTATCAGCAGAGGGGGCAGCCCTCGTCATCTGGTCCTTCTACTTCAGCACCCGCCCTGCCAGCTAGGGGTGAGGGTTAGACAGCTAGGGGTCGCTCTCGAGGGGGAGGCCGATCAGGCGGACAGGCTAGATGCTATGCTTTTCAGGGCCGATCTGAGGCCGTTGCTTCTGATGCTGTCATTACAGGTATTATTTCAGTCTGCCACAGAGATGCCTCGGTATTGTTTGATCCCGGTTCTACTTATTCTTATGTGTCTACATATTTTGCTCCTCATTTGGGCACGACCCGAGGGAGTCTTGAGCTGCCGGTGCATGTATCTACCCCGATAGGGGATACTATTGTTGTGGACCACGTATACCGGTCCTGTTTGGTCACTATTGGAGGTCTGGAGACCCGAGTAGACCTGTTGCTTCTCAGCATGATTGATTTTGATGTTATATTGGGCATGGACTGGCTATCTCCATGTCATGCTATTCTGGATTGTCATGCTAAGACAGTCACTTTGGCTATGCCAAGCATTCAGAGGATCGAGTGGCGAGTCACGACTGATTATGTACCTAGCAGGGTAATATCTTTCCTCAAGGCCCAACGAATGGTTGGGAAGGGATGTCTCTCTTATTTAGCATTTGTGCGGGAGGTCGAGGCCCGGACTCCCAGTATTGATTCTGTTCCCATTGTGCGAGACTTTCCTGATGTGTTTCCCTCAGACCTGCCGGGCATGCCGCCGGACGGGGATATTGATTTTGGTATCGATTTGATGCCGGGCACTCAGCCTATTTCTATTCCTCCGTATCGTATGGCACCAGCTGAGTTGAAGGAATTGAAGGAGCAGCTCCAGGAACTCCTAGATAAGGGGTTCATTCGACCGAGTGTGTCGCCGTGGGGTGCACCGGTCCTGTTTGTTAAGAAGAAGGACGGATCTATGAGGATGTGTATTGACTATAGGCAGCTAAACAAAGTAACAGTGAATAATAAGTACCCTCTGCCTCGTATTGATGATTTATTTGATCAGCTCCAGGGAGCTAGGGTGTTCTCGAAGATTGATCTTCGTTCAGGCTACCATCAGCTGAAGATTAGAGAGTCTGACATTATGAAGACTGCATTACGGACCCGATATGGTCACTATGAGTTCCTTGTGATGTCTTTTGGGCTGACCAACGCCCCAGCAACATTTATGTATCTGATGAAACAGTGTGTTCAGGCCGTATCTTGATTCATTTGTTATTGTGTTCATTGACGACATTCTAGTCTACTCTCGTAGCCGGGAGGAGCATGCTCGGCACTTGAGTATTGTGTTGCAGAGGTTGAGAGAGGAGAAGCTGTATGCTAAGTTCTCCAAATGTGAGTTCTGGCTTGAGTCCGTGCATTCTTAGGGCACGTGGTATCCTGTAATGGTATTCAGGTAGATCCAAGGAAGGTCGAGGCAGTGCAGAGTTGGCCCAGACCGACCTCAGTTACTGAGATCCGTAGCTTTCTGGGATTGGCAGGGTATTATTGCCGATTCGTTCAGGGGTTCTCTTCTATTGCGTCACCCTTGACTAGATTGACTCGGAAGGGTGTTCCTTTCTTATGGTCCGAGGAGTGCGAGGAGAGCTTTCGGAAGCTCAAGACAGCACTGACCACAGCACCAGTCTTGATTCTACCGACAGCTTCAGATTCTTATACTGTATATTGTGATGCCTCGGGAGTGGGCATTGGTTGTGTGTTGATGCAGGAGGGTAGGGTCATTGCTTATGCTTCTCGTCAGTTGAAGCCCCACGAGAAGAACTACCCTGTTCATGATTTGGAGCTAGCAACCATAGTTCATGCTTTGAAGATTTGGAGGCATTACCTGTATGGTGTCTCCTGTGAGGTGTTCACGGATCATCGCAGCCTTCAGCACTTATTCAGACAGAAGGACCTTAATTTGAGACAGCGGAGGTGGTTGGAGTTGCTTAAGGACTATGATATCACTATTTTGTATCATCCGGGGAAGGCCAATGTGGTGGCTGATGCCTTGAGTCGGAAGGCGGTTAGCATGGGCAGCTTAGCTTTCATCCCAGTTGGGGAGAGGCCATTTGCTTATGATGTTCAGGCCCTAGCAAATCGGCTAGTGAGATTAGATATTTCGGAGCCGAGTCGGGTGTTGGCTTGTGTTGTTTCTCGATCTTCCTTATACGATCGCATCAGGGAGCGACAGTATGATGACCCACATTTGCTTGTCCTTAAGGACAGAGTGCAGCATAATGATGCTAGAGATATGACTATCGACAGTGATGGTGTTCTGAGGATGCAGGGCCGTATATGCGTGCCCAATATTGATGGTTTGCGGGAGTTGATACTTGAGGAGGCACACAGTTCGCGGTACTCTATTCACCCAGGTGCCGCAAAGATGTACCAAGACTTGAGACAACACTACTGGTGGAGGAGAATGAAGATGGATATTGTTAGGCATGTAGCTAAGTGCCTCAATTGCCAGCAGGTCAAATATGAGCATCAGAGACCGGGCGGTGTTCTTCAGGCGTATGGTTATTCCCGAATGGAAATGGGAGAGGATCACCATGGATTTTGTTACTGGGCTTCCTCGGACAACGAGGAAGTTTGATTCTCTATGGGTGATTGTTGATCGGCTGACTAAGTCCGCACATTTCATCCCAGTTAGTACTACTTACTCATCGGAGCGGTTGGCGGCGATCTTTATTCGGGAGATTGTCAGGTTGCATGGGGTCCCAGTGTCTATTATATCTGACAGAGGCACTCAGTTCACTTCTCAATTTTGGAGAGCATTTCAGCGAGAGATGGGTACGAGGGTTGAGTTGAGTACAGCATTTCACCCCCAGACAGGCGGACAGTCTGAGCGCACTATTCGGATCTTGGAGGATATGTTGCGGGCATGTGTGATCGACTTTGGTGGTTCATGGGATGAGTTTTTGCCACTTGCTGAGTTTGCCTACAACAACAGCTACCAGTCGAGTATTCAGGATGGCCCCGTACGAGGCATTGTATGGCAGACGGTGTAGATCTCCCGTAGGATGGTTTGAGCCTGGTGAGGATAGATTTATAGGGACTGAGTTAGTTCAGGATGCTCTGGATAGAGCAAAGTTGATCCAGGAGAGGCTTCGCACAGCACAGTCTCGCCAGAAGAGTTATGCGGACCGTAGGGTTCGAGAGTTGTCTTTCATGGTTGGTGATAGAGTATTGCTGAAGGTTTCACCCATGAAGGGTGTCATGAGGTTCGGGAGGAAAGGGAAGTTGAGTCCCAGGTACATTGGTCCTTTTGAGATACTCAGGAGAGTTGGAGAGGTGGCATATGAGTTAGCCTTACCACCCAGCTTATCCAGCGTTCATCCAGTATTCCATGTGTCTATGCTCCGGAAGTACATCGGAGATCCGTCCCATGTATTAGACTTCAGTACCATTCAGCTTGATGGTGATCTATCCTATGATGTGGAGCCTATTGCTATTTTGGGTCGCCAAGTAAGGAAGTTGAGGTCGAAGGAGATTGCATCGGTTAAGGTTCAGTGGAGAGGTCGACCCGTGGAGGAGGCTACTTGGGAGGTTGAGCAGGAGATGCGGAGCAGATACCCTCAGCTATTTGAGACTTCAGGTATGTTTCTTGACCCGCTCGAGGACGAGCGTTTGCTTAAGAGGGGGAGAATGTGATGACCCGGCCCGTCGTCACGGGAATTACCACCCCGTTGTGTTGTAATTACATAATTCATGCTTTTATATCGGTGTTAGAGTCTATCGGGGGAGTTAGGAGTGAATTAAATTGGAAATGAGGCATATAGCCTTTTTGGAGGAAGCTTGAATAAGGAAAGTCAACCCGGAGTTGACTATTTAGTTAGAGAGCTCGGAATCGAATTCTGATGATTCGGTTAGTTCCGGGAGGTGATTTGTGACTTAGGGGAGCGATCGGAATTGAATTTGGAGGCCGGTGTAGAAATAGGCTTGAATTGGCTAAGGTTGAATTTTGGCGAAATCCGAACGGTAGGTGAGATTTTGATCCGGGGGTCGGAATGGAATTCCGACAGTTGCAGTAGCTCCGTTAGGTGATTTTGGATGTGCCTGTAAAATTTCAGGTCATTCGGAGGTCGTTTGATCGGGTTTTTGATTGATTGTGTAATTCGGAATGTTTTAAGGAATTTAGGCTTGAATTCGATGTGAATTATGGGTTTTGATGTTATTAGACGTGTTTTGAGGATTGGAGCAAGTTCGAATAAGGTATTAAGATGTGTTGGTGTGTTTGGATGAGGTCCGGGGGCCTCGGGGTGTTTTCGGATGGTTAAACGGAAGAAAATCATGGAAATTGCAGGTTGAAGAGTCTGGTTCTGTCGTTTTCGCTCCTGCGGAAATGGGGGCGCAGGAGCGAGCCCGCAGAAGCGGAAAAATGAGCGCAGAAGCGATGGGGTTCGCCGAGGCGGATCCTGGTCCGCAAGGGCGGCACCGCAGGTGCGGAAGGAAAGACCGCGGAAGCGGTCTGGGCTCGTTATGGGAGAATCCGCAGAAGCGGAAGACTTGTCGCCTAAGCGAGTCCGCAGGAGCGGACTCTGATGCGCAGAAGCGGTAAGGCTCGCAGGAGCGGAAGGGGATTCGCAGGAGCGGTCTCGCAGGAGCGAGACCTGGGCCACAGAAGCGGAGCTGGGCGGCTAGGAGTGTTTTCGCAGAAGCGACCATTTGGTCGCGGAGGCGGCCTCGCAGAGGCGGATTTTGGTCCGCAGAAGCAGAAATCGCGCCTGTGTTAAAAATAACAGAAAAGTTAAAACTTCATAAGTTGCAAACATTTGGGGCTCGGTTCTTGAAGGCGAATTGGGCGATTTGGGCGAGTTATTGCCGGGAGAACATCGGGTTATCGTTGGAGGTAAGTTTTGTGGCTTAATTACATCATTTTAACATGAAATCCTTGGTTAAATCCCTGTAAATGGAAGATTAAAGGTGGGTTTGAGCCCTAGGCCTAAATTAAAGAAAAACACCGATTTGAGTGGGCAAATGGAGTCCGATTTTGGTAAATTTTATATGCCTAGACTCGTATCGAGATGAGGATTCCGAATATGTGATTTTTGTAATTTTTCGACAAGTGTACCAAAAGTCGGGTTTTGACAACTTGTGGGTTTTGATATAAATTGGGTTATTTTGAATGAATTTCGTGAAATTAGCGTATATTGATGCATTCTCTATGATTTTGAGCAGATTTGGCACCCGAGGAGATTGATTTGCGAGGCAAGCGCAAGGCGGATTGAAGCTTCTACCGGTTCGAGGTGAGTGGTAGTAGTAAATAATGTACTGAAGGATTGAAACCCCGTACTAGCACTTCACAGTGCTATATTGAGATGAGACGCGCGTTCTATAACGGGCGTGGTGACATTGTGATTTGGGGTTCGGACTTAGTCCTTCCCGGCTAATAGAATACTGTGTTGTATGACTGTTACGGAGACTATAACTGTACAATTGGGCTAATGGCCATGTTTGGGGCCTTGTGCCGATCTGTAGAGCATTAGGGAACCTATAGAGCTAGGTGACCCTTATATCATGTTGGAAACATACACTCAGCCGTAGCTCTAGTTGTATAGCATAATATGAGCCCGTACTAGATGTGTACATTGAGAGAGATTATCTAGGGTGGAATTCCCTATTCTAGCTGAGTGGGCCTGAAAGGCCAAGTCTATGTTGACTAAGACAGGGTCCAGGACCCACTGTGATATATTATATTGGGCCTGAGAGGCCAAGCACATATTGACCGGGATAGGGTCGAGGACCCATTATGAGGTATTATATATATATACCTATATTGGATCGGGCTGCACGCTGCAGCAGTATATATATATATTGGATCGGACTGCACGCCGTAGTAATATACATGTAATATACATGTGGGACGGACTGCACGCCGCAGTATTATTGCGCTTGGGCTGTAGGAGCCCCTTCGGAGTCTGAGTCTGCACACATTCTCAGTGAGCACTGGTGTATATTATGGGATCGGGCTGCGCGCCGCAGCGGTATAAATATATATACATATAAATATTGGATCGGACTGCACGCCGCAGTAATACATGTGTGGATCGGGCTGCACGCCGCAGTATTATAGTGCTTGGGCCTAGGGAGCCCCTCCGAAGTCTGTATACACCCCCAGTAAGCGCCGTCGACGTTAAATAGAGCGGGCTGCGCGCCGCAGCGGTATATGTATTGGAGCGGGCTGCACGCCGCAGCATTATACTTAATAATATCCTATTATCTACTTAAATACTTATACATTATAGACATAGGTATGTGTCTTTATATGTTGAGATGGCCGTACACCGTAGGGGTACGAGTGAGGGTTGGATCGGTGTAGAATCTTGTAGAGATAAACGTGGATTGGAGATTTGAGTATTTCTATAGTGATGACGTACCTGTGAGGGTTGCCTTAGAACTGCTAAGTGATAGCACAGGAGTTCTTACCTTCAGTTGTTATTTATTATTGTTACTCACTAAGTTGAAATATACTCACCCTACTCCCCTGCACTTTCTGTGCAGATCCACAGGTGCCCGAGAGCAGTTGAGGTATTGTAGCTGCTGATCCTTGTCTACTTTTGCGGAGGTTACGAGGTAGCTGCCAGCGTCCGCAGAGCTTGTTTTCTCCTTCTTTATCATCTTGTTGATTTCCTATTTGCCTAGACTTGATTGTATTAGGATGCTATTCTGTAGAGGTTCAGTCTCGTGACACCACGATATGGTTGGGACCGTATTTTGTATGTTTTACATTTCGTTTATCACCTGATATGATCATTTACTGTTTAAGTTTAATTTGATTAATAACTGGCTATTTTAAGGGATGATATGGTCGGGCTTGCCTAGCATTGTGTTGGGCACCATCACGACCAGGGTTTGGGTCGTGACAATCTATGAGGGAGAGCTTGGAGAAGTCAGTGCTATTTAGAGATTGGATCCGCTGAGAAAGAAGAAACTTTGGACTTGTAGAATCACAACCGGATGTGGATGAAGCTTACGAAGAAATGATAGCTAACTTGCAGAGGATGCTACTTCGCTGGGAAGTGGTGATGAACAAGCTTCTTTTCCACCACCGACAACGGAACCTCCTCCAAATTTTGAAGGATTTATGAGATTTGTTAGAGATATGTAGATTGTATTGTAAATTGTACTTTGGCACATCTTCTTTAGTTTTTTTCCTTTTAATGGTGGTATTAGTACCTTGTTGTGCTCATTCCATTGGGGGGAAGAAGACTAATAAATATATGTCATTTTTGGTAATAAAAATTATTACATAATTGTTTGATTTATCTCTTAATACATAATATATTTCTATTTAATACATATACACATAATATATATACATAATATATATTATATATATACATAACATATAAACTTAACATATATATACTTAACATATATATATATATATATATACTTAATATATATATATATATATATATATATATATATATATATATATATATATATATATATATATATATATATATATATATTTAACATATATATATATATATATATTTAACATATATATATATATATATTTAACATATATATATATATATATATATATATACACACACACACACACACACATATACTTAACATATATATACTTAAAATATATGTACTTAACATATATATACTTAATATATATATATATTTACATATATAAATTTAACATATATACTTAACATACATGTATATCTATACACTTAATATATATATATATATACATATATATATATATATATATATATATATATATATATATATATATATATATATATATATATATATATATATATATATATATATATAATATATATATATATATATATATATATATATATATATATATATACATATATATATATATATATATATATATATATATATATATATATATATATATATATATATATATATATATATGAATTAAGAATATTAACACATAATATATAGAATTAACATATATATACATATATACATATATATATATATATATATATATATATATATACATACTTAACATATATAGATAATTAATCATTATTAAATAATTTTTTTAATTAAAAGCCCATGAAGCCTGCCAGGCCCAGAACCACATAGGTTTAGGCCCGTCACGGGCCGATCCTACCCTCCAGGACCGCCAAGCCCGGGACCGCCATGATTAAAGCCCACTAGGCCCAGGACCGCCTGGACCGGCTCGCCAGGCCCGTTTAGGCCCGGGTCCGGCAGAAATGACACCCTTAACGCCATATGAATCAGACCTAGTGTAGTTCGGTCAGATATGTGATAACAACAAAGCACATTTTTTCATTTTTTTATAATACAACAAACTTGGCCACACGGGTTTAAAACTGACCATACTTAACAGACTTTGACGAAAAGATAACCTACAGACTCGAAAATAAAATGCCACATGCTCTAATCAAAACAAATACAAATTAAAAAGAACAGACTGATAGATTCCTTCCATGTTTGCCAATTTCAACCAAATGACTATTTTTGCGAACGTGGCCCTTTCTCAATTTTACATGAATTTTGAGGCCTGGAAGGATTATTTTACAAACTTGCCCGTTCTTTTACGAAAATAGCCTTTCGATAACTGAAAGATACTCTAACTCTATCTCGGCAAGAACGATTTACTACACTATCGAAGTTGGCTCAACTTATTTCGACAAAACTACAAACGACATTCACTTGCCCACTAACTCTTTTTTTTCTTTTTTTTTTCAAATTAAAATAAAAGACCTCATTTCGCAAACATGGCCTTTCATCACCTCGGGGACGAGGATTTTGAGGCTGTGTGGGCTAACCAGTCAAAAAGCTTAAAAATGACCAAGGGTAGCTGTTTATGCAAAGTCAGGCTTCCGACGTCCCTTTCGGGAACATTCAGCTATTTTGGTAAAACGACACTTCCCAACTTACTTAAGACTATTTTTTTCTTGTTTTTCAAAATAAAACCTGATATTTGCAAATACGACCTTTCAGCGCATTGTGGACGAAGATTTTAAGGCTGCGTGGTTCAACCGACCAAAATCTAAAAAATGACCCAAAGGTGGCTGTTTATGCAAAGTCAGCCTTCTGGCGTCCCTTTTGGGAACATTCGTCTATATTTGATAAGAACGGCAACACGCGACTTATTCACTACGAAAATTAATTTTGACACTTTTTGGCTATTTTTGCAAAAGGGGAGGTTGGACCCGATGGGGATTGCCTACGTCTCATGTCCGGTGAGAATCAAACCAGCGTAGTTCGTCCGGATAAAATAAACTACTTTTGAAAACTATGACATTTCCTTTTCTTTTATTTTTTATTTTATTGGAAAGATAAACGAACTAATTTTGAAAACAAGACTATTTATTTCTTTTCAATTCATTGGCATATAAAATGACTTATTATATTTTTTTATTTTATTGACAAACAAATAACTATTTTTTTTAAAGAATAAAATCACATTTTTTATTGATAAATAAAGTAAACTTTTTTTTTAATTTTTTTTCTTTTTGAGTAAAAAACAAACTATTTTGAAATAACAATTCTTATTTATTTCTTTTTATTCTCAAAATCCGGTATAGTTTCGACACTACCTGGGCATTGGTTTGTTTCTAAAAATGAGTAGCTATCTCTCTACACTATTTTTTTTTCCATTTTCCTTAATATTTAAAAGTCGGTCAGCATGCAAATCTGATGCAAATAAATGCGTAAAACAAACAGGATGCACCAGGATGGTCTTCATTTCAGGTTGTCTGTCCTAGACGGACCCAACCCCTGTGTTGGGTCCCCTAAGTCAAATGCATTGTGATGCAAGTAAGCGTTCCTACTAGGGATCTGACATGAGGTTTTGTTATACCAAGTAAAAAACCTGAGTGTTTGTTCTAGACCATGTACCCGAGCAGACAACTCGAGTCGAGGAAGGAGCTTCTTTCGAGGAACCAAAAGGCCAGCCGGATTAGACACTTTCCGAGCCTCTTTCTTATTTCGAGGTATGTCACTAACAAAATGAGGAGTCTCGGCTAGCGAGCACATCCCCAAAGGTAAGAAGAGAAATTATTTCGTCACAATTTATATAAAAATTCACAGAATATCAAAGCAATAAAGCAACATTTAGCATATTTGGACTCGACATGTAAAAATTAGATAAGGCAAAGCCAATTATAGCAATTCATTTAAGCTTGAATTCAGAACTCTAAATACCTATATCTTACTCTCTCTTTTTTTCATTTTTCTAGAGGCCGGTCAATCATGTAAGCCGAGACAAACATGTGCTCAAGTAGCACGTAAGATGCATCAGGATGGACTATTTCATTTTTGGGTACACCTGTCCTCGACAGACCCAAACACTATGTTGAGTCTCCAAGGTCAAATGCATGTTATGCAAACAAACTCTCCTACTAGGGATATTCATTGTTGGTGGCTCATTCTTCTAAGTTTTTAAATCCTAAAGGAGATGGTAACTAGACCTGGCTTACCCAAGTGGACAACCCGAGTCGAGGAGTGTCAAGCGTTACCAGTAGTAGAATAGGATTGGCTAGCTAACAGCTCTCCCACCTAATCATGTGTGACTAAATCTGTTACGACCCAGATTTCCCACCATCGGGAATCATGATGGCGCCTACTAGTGGAAGCTAGGCAAGCCAAATCTTACTTACATTTCCATTAGTTACCACACTCTTTTTAAAAATTCAAATAAATTTATGTAATTATAGTGGAATAAATAAATTTAGCGGAAGTCTTAGCAAATTTTACTAGATACGATGTAGAAAACCCAGGCATGATACACTACCCAAGACTGGTGTCACAATACTCACGAACTTCTAAGAATAATACACATAATCTTCTGAAAGAAATATAAGTTGTTTATCTCGAATACATGAGACAACAGAATGCAAAATTGTAGATAGAGGAAACAACGGGTCCTGCAGACGCCTGCAAGGTTACCTCGTAGTCTCAGTAGTCGGAATATCCACAATCGTGCTACTGCCGCTGCTGCTGTCCGTAACCTATATCTGCGCAAAAAGAGCGCAGAGTGTAGTATCAGCACAACCGACCCCATGTGCTGGTAAGTGTCTGGCCTATCCCGGCGAAGTAGTGACGAGGCTAGGACCGGACACCCACATAAACCTGTACAGTTGAAATATATACATATACAACAGCAGGAAAATATTATCGAATGTTTATATGGAAAGAATCTACTCTGAAATGGCAAACAATAATTTATAATATCTGAAGTAATATGAACAATGGAACAAAACTTATTTTCATGTCTCAATTCATTTTTCATTGCATATCTCGTGGTAGGCGTACCACTCGCTCCCAGATTTAACAATAGGCTACCGACAACTATGGCCAATGCCAAGATTCAAATAACTTTGTGGTCGGCGTGCCACACGATCCCAATTCTTTAATATATAAGTGGTTGGTGTGCCACACGATCCCAATTCTTTAATAATGTATATTACCGGCATTGAACCAATAATCTCTGATCAACAGTAAGTATATAAAAGTAATACCAGTATTAAACCAATAATCTGCAATTTCAATAATATTTATATTACCGGTGTAAAACCAATAAATGATAATAAATCAACAATATATGTTTGTTACCGGTGTGACACCAATAACCCTTAATCAACAATTTATACATATTACCGGTATAAAACCTATATTAATTTCCTTTCAAATAATCACACAGGTTTAATAGGAATTTAATCCATTTAAGACCCACGGTAATGCTCGACCCCCAACGTATAGATACTCATCACCATGCCTATACTCGGCCTCCACATATAACAATTAACACATAAACTCAATTCCTGTTCCCTCAAGCTGGGATAGAACAAACACTTACCTCAAAAGTTTACGAACAATTCAATCTGTAGCAATGCCTTTTCTTTTCGAATTTGGCTCCAATCCAATCGTATCTATACATAATTGATTTAATATCATCAATACTACTTAACAAACTAGTTCATGTGGTATAATTTTACAACATTCTGCCCGGAATAGTAAAAACCGACCCCGGGCCCACATGATCGAAACTCGAGCTTTGAACCAAATTAAATTCACCCAATCATCCACGAGTTCAAATATACAATTTGTTCTTAAGTTCAACCCCAAAACGAGGTCTGGATTGCAAATTCTTTAAAAACCCTAACTATACTCATTTCTCTAATTTTTCTACCCAATTACACATATTTAGGCCTAGAAATTCAAATAATATTGAAGGAAAATGAAAAAAACGAGTCAAGAATCACTTACCCAAGAAGTTTGATGAAGAATTGCTCAAGGATCGCCCAAAAAGATGCGGAGAAGAGAGAGTATGTGAAATGGGATGAAAATCCCGATTCTGTTCTGTTTTGGGATTAAATTCACTGGGCAACATTTTTGTTTTACGCGATCGCGTGAACAGGGTCGCGATCACGGAAGGTAAATGCTCAAGTCTACACGATCGCGTGGACGGTGTTGCGATCGCGTAGAAGAAATTTGTGGGTGGTTCGTTTGCACTACGCGATCGCGTGGAAAGGCTTGCGATCGCGTTGAAGAAGGACGGGAATCTACGCGATCGCGTGAAACGGGATGCGATCGCGTTGAGGAAATAGTCAAGGCAGTGCGATCACATGAACAAGGCTGCGATTGCATAGAGTAACCTCTGTTAAAAAATTGCAGAAAATCTGCCAGTTTCCTAAGTCCAAAAACACCCCGAACCACCTCCGAAACACTCCCGAGCCCTCGAGGCTCCAAACCAAATATGCACACTAACTCAAAAACATCATACAAACTTGCTCGTGCGATCAAATCGCCAAAATAACATCAAAATCAATGAATTGAGCCTTAAAACTCAAGATTTCTTTCAAAATTTCATAACTTCCAAAATTTCCAATTTAAGGCCGAAACACGTCAAACGACGTCCATTTTCAACCAAACTTTACAGGAAGCGCTTATCCAATAGATATGACTTGTACCAGGCATCAGAACCAAAATACGAGCCCAATTCCATTACTTTTTAATCAAATTTAAGTTTCATTTTCCTTAAACATTTTCAGAAAACAATTTAACAAAAAAATTCTTTTACCGGGGTTCTAGACCTCGGATTTCGATTCTGGGCATACGCCCGAGTTCCATATTTTTCCACGGATTTTCTGAGACCATCAAATCATGGGTCTGGGTCTGTTTACCAAAAATTTTGACCAAAGTCAACCATATCAATATTAATATTAAAATTCTTCAAATCTTTCACATATTTCAACGTAATAGTAAAGGCCTAGGAGGATGGCCTCTACCATTAGAATCTTTACCTGCAGACGAGGTACCACTGAATCTGTCCGAATTAGGGGTCTCTAATACCTGCTCCCTATGACAGAGCCATCTCGATCCGGTGGGCTGCATTAGCCGCCTCTTGAAAAGTGATTTCAGTCTCTACTCCCATAGCCATCTACAGTCGAATTGGCTGATTCAAGCCATCGAGAAATCTTCTCACTCTTTCTCGATCTGTGGGAAGTATGACAATGGCATGATGAGCCAGGTCTACGAACCTAGTCTCGTATTGTGTGACAAACATAGAACCCTGATGAAGACGCTCAAACTGCCTGTGTAGAGCCTCCCCCTGAGTTGCTGGAAGGAACTTTTCCAAGAACAACTCTGCAAATTAGCCCCAAGTCAAAGATGATGATCCTGCTGGCCAAGATAGACAATAATCCCTCCACCAAGTCTTGGCAAAACCAGATAACCGAAAAGTAGCAAAATCCACACCATTAGTCTCCACAATGCCCATAGTACGGATAACCTCGTGGCAGCTATATAGAAAATCCTGGGGATCATCTGAAGGAGTGCCACTGAATGTGGTAGTGAACAACTTGGAAAACCTGTCCAATCTCCATAACGCGTCAGCAGACATAGCTGCACCATCACTAGCCTTAGTCACTATAACAGGCTGAGCTGCCTCAACTGGCTGAATCACATGAACCTGAGCCTGGGGAATTACTGGCTCCGGAGTGCGCGTAGCAGGAGTCTGATTACCTCATCCAGCCTGAGAAGTAGCCGGTGCTACTGGTAGTAAACCTGCTATGATGATATTGTCCATAAAACCTGCTATCCAGACTAAAGTATCATGAAGGTCTGGTCTAAACATAATCTGTCCTGGGACCTAAACTAGGCCCACTGGAACTGCTGGTGCGGGAATCTCCTCCTCGATATGAACCTGAGGTTCTGCCACTTGTGCTGCTGCTCGGGGCTGAGCCCTGCCTCTACCTCAGCCTCTAGGACGGCCTCGATCTCGGACTCTGCCCCTAGCATATCACGACCCAAACCCTAGTCGTGATGGCGCCCAACACAATGCTAGGCAAACCCGACCATTTTATCCAATTAATCCAGCCAATTATAAATTTATAATGATTAATCGGCGTAATTAGCTTATTTTCATAACAAATCGAGAAGTGTGGAAATGAAATACACGAATACAGTCCCAACCAAATTATGGTGTCACAAGTCTGAGCCTCTACAAATAAGATCCACTACACAATCAAGTCTAAACAGAGTGGAAACAATAAAATGGTAAAGGGGAAGAGGTCAGGTACTGCGGACGTCGGCAGCTACCTCGAAGTCTCCACGGAATGGTGATAATACAAGCAGTTGCGATAGCTCAACTGCCCTCCTGAACCTGTATATCTGCACAAAAGGTGCAGGGGAGTGGGGTGAGTATATTTCATCTCACTGAGTAATAATAATAAATAACAACTGAAAGTGATAACACTTGTACTATCACTAAACAGTTCTAAGGGTAACCTCTCAGGTAAATCATCTCAACAGCAAATACCCCCAAATTCCAGTCCACATCTATCTCACCAAGGTCCAACACTGACCCAGTCCTCACTCGTACTGCTACGGCATAGCCGATCCAATGTATATGTATGTATACATATGTCTATAATGCGGCGACACGTAGCTCACTGCGATGTATATATAGGTATATATATAATGTATAAGTAAAATGCTGCGGCGTGCAACCTGCTCCAATACATATACCGCTGCGGCATGCAGCCCGCTTCATTTAACGTCGACAGCGCTCACTGGGGGTGTATACAGACTTCAGAGGGGCTTCCTCGGCCCAAGCGCTATGATGCTGCGGCGTGTAGCCCGAACCACACATATATTACTGCGGCATGCAGTCCGATCCAATATATATATATATATATATATACACACACACACACACTACTGCGGCGTGCAGCCCAATCCCATAATACACTCTAGCACCCACTGAGAATGTGTGTAGACTCAGACTTCGAAGGGGCTCCTACAGCCCAAGCGCAATAATACTGCGGCGTGCAGTTTGTCCCACTTGTATATTACTGCAGCTTGCAGTCTGATCCATATATATATCACCATGGCGTGCGGTCCGATCCAATACATATATATCACTGCGGCGTGCAGTCCGATCCAATACATATAGTGCTGCGGCGTGCAGCCCGATCCAACATAGATATATATATATATATAATATCTCATAGCGGGTCCTCGACCCTATCCCAGTCAGTATATACTTGGCCTCTCAGGCCCAATATAATATCTCACAGTGGGTCCTCGACCCTATCTCAGTCAATATAGACTTGGCCTCTCAGGGCCCAATATAATATCTCATAGTGGGTCCTTGACTCTATCTCAGTTAGTATAGACTTGGCCTCTCAGGCCCACTCAGATAGAACAGGGAATCCCACCCCAGTTAGTCTCTCTCAAAGTACACATCTAGTAGTGGCTCATGATACGCTATACAGCTATAACTACGACTAAATATATGTATCTAGCATGATATACTACAGCTGAGTGTATGTATCCAGCATGATATAAGGGTCACCTAGCTCTACATGTTTCCCTAATACTTCTACAGATCGGCACGAGGCCCCAAACATGGCTACCAGCCCAACTACACAGTTATAAGCTCATTCACAGTCATAATACACAATAATCTATCAGTCGGGAAGGACCAAGTCCAATCCCCCAATCACAATGTCACCACGCCCGTCACACGACGCGTGTCTCATCTCAACATAGCACCGTAAAGTGCAAGTACCGGGTTTCAAACCCTCAGTACATTATTTAGTACCACAACTCACCTTGAACCGGTAGAAGCCTCAGTCCGCCTTGCGCTTGCCTCACAATTCAATCACCCCGGATGCCGAATCTGCTCAAAATCAATGAGAATACATCAATATAGGCTAATTAGACACGGCACATTCAAAATAACTCAATTTACACCAAAACCCACAAAGTTGTCAAAATTTGAATTTCGGTACGCTTCTCAAAAAATTATGAAACTCATATTTTCGGAATCCTCGTTTCTCCACGAGTCCTTACATACCAAGAACTCCCAATTCGGACCAGATATGATCCTTCAAGTCCCCATTTTAAGATTTTTGCTCAAAGCCCTAATTTTCTTGATTTCTTACCCAAATTCAGAGAATTAATGGAAGATTATTTGATAAAATTATGTATTTAACTCATAAAACTTACCTCCAACGATTCCCTATAGAAATCCCTTCAATTCCCGTCCAAAAGCTCTCAAGAATGACAAAAAATGGTGGAAAAGTGGGTTGATTTCGCGATTGAAATGTTTTAAAAACATTCTGCCCAGGCATATTACTCATCGTGATCGCGGGAATCACTCCACGATCGCGGAGAACAAAATTTTTGGCCCAAAATTTACCCTTCGCGATCGCGGGAAAAGCTTCGCGAAAGCGGTGAACAAATTCCGGTTCCTCCGTATAGTCTTCAGTATAATGGTCATAATGTTTCGCACACAACTTTGAATGATCCATGGTTTGACATTATGGAAACTAGACACATAGCGCTATAACTTTCATTTGTTGCTCATTTCCTGAATCCTTATACATTTCGAGATATAAGCTTCCCAATTTATACATGTGCATTAGAGATCCTTCTCAGACACCATATAGTGTAACATCCATAACGTTTGACAAAGAGGAGTGTCATCGTATTCTTCATACTATGGGGATTGTGGAGACCAGCGGGGTTACCTTCACTGCTTTTCAGTTTCGTGGGGCCGCTTACGATTGGTGGCGCACGTATGAGTTGGATAGTCCAGAGGAGTCTGCTTCATTGACCTGGACGCAGTTTTCAGATCTGTTTTTGAGAGAGTTTGTTCCTCAGAGCCTTAGGGATTCTTGGCGCTCGGAGTTGTGCTCCATGTTAGTATCGGAGTATGCTATCAGTTTCACCCATCTCGCCAGGCATGCACCGGCCTTGGTAGCCACGGTCCGGGAGAGGGTGCGAAGATTTATTGAGGGCCTGATTCCGCCGATCCAATCCAGCATGGCCAGAGAGTTGGAGACAGATATATCTTATCAGCAGGCAGTGAGCATTTCCAGGAGGATCGAGAGTATTCTCCCTAGAGAGCGGGGAGAGAGAGAGGCCAAGAGGTCTCGTGAGTCGGGCCATTTCACAGGTGCCCGCACTTCAGCAGCTGGCCGTTTTGGCAGGGGTTATTCCGGTCGACCAGTTCACTCAGCTTTACCAGCAGTCGGTAGCACTCCAACTCTTCCAGCATCTCAGGAGCCTTATTGTGCTCCCCCAGTTTGAAGTGCACCTCCTGCGCGGGGTCCTTCCAGGGGTCAGACTAGTGGGGGTGAGGCCGGTCAGTCACAGCCACCACGTCCTCCTAGAGCTTGCTTTGAGTGCGAGGATACTCGCCATCTGGTTAGGGAGTGCCCCAGGTATAGGAGGGGAGCACCTCATTAGTCTTCACAGCCTCAGCGTGGTTCTCTGGGCCAGCAGGCTATCATTCCAGCTCCAGCTGCCACTCTACCTGCCCAGCCAGCCAAGGGCGGGGGTCAGGGTGCCAGAGGCCGCCCTCGAGAGGGGGGACAGGCCCGATTCTATGCTCTTCCTGATCGTGCTGCGGCTGTTGCATCTGATTCTGTTATCACAGGTATTATTCTGGTTAGTCACAGGGAGGCATCAGTGCTATTCGACCCCGGTTCCACTTTTTCATATGTGTCTTTTTACTTTGCTTCTCATCTGGGTGTGCCTCGGGATTCTTTTAGTGCCCCCATTTATGTTTCCACTCCGCTGGGTGATTATTTGGCTATGGACCGTGTGTATCTGTCGTGTTTGGTTACCATTTGTGGTTTGGAGACAAGAGCGGATCTATTGTTGCTCGGGATGGTCGATTTTGATATTATTCTGGGCATGGACCTGGTTGTCGCCCCATTATGCTATTCTTGATTGTCACGCCAAGACGGTGACGCTGGCTATGCCAGGCATTCCACGTATTGAGTGGAGTGGTACTCTAGATCACACCCCTAGCCGTGTTATTTCTTTTCTCAGAGCTCAGCGTATGGTTGAGAAGGGGTATGCTGCTTATCTAACCTATGTGCGGGACGTCAGTATTGACACTCCCTCTATTGATTCCGTTCCTATGGTACGTGACTTTGCTGATGTATTTCTAGCTGATCTCCTGGGCATGCCGCCCGACAAAGATATTGATTTTGCTATTGATTTGTTGCCGGGCACTCAGCCAATTTCTATTCCACTGTACCGTATGGCTCCTCCTGAGTTAAAGGAGTTGAAGGATCAGTTACAGAAGTTATTGGGTAATGGTTTAATTCGACCCAGTGTTTCACCTTGGGGTGCTCCTATGTTGTTCGTGAAGAAAAATGACGGTTCTATGCGTATGTGTATTGACTATCATCAGTTGAACAAGGTTACAGTGAAGAACCAGTATCCTTTGCCTCTCATTGATGATTTTTTTGACCAGCTACATGGCGCACAGGTGTTTTCTAATATTGATTTGCGCTCTGGGTATCATCAGCTAAAGATTCGGGAGCCAGATATCCCGAAGACTGCCTTCGGGACTCGGTATGGCCACTATGAGTTCCCCCTGATGTCTTTTGGGCTGACTAATGCCCTAGCAGCCTTTATGCATTTGATGCACATTGTGTTCAGGCCATATCTAGACTCGTTCGTTATTGTTTTCATTGATGATATTCTAGTGTATTCTCGGAGTCGAGAAGAGCACGAGCAGCATTTGAGGATAGTGCTTCAGATTCTGAGGGAGAAGCAGCTATATGCCAAGTTCTCTAAATGTGAATTCTGGTTGAGTTCAGTGGCATTTTTGGGCCACGTGGTGTCGAGTGACAGTGTTCGAGTAGATCCGAGAAAGGTAGAGGCCATGCAAAGTTGGCCCAGACCCTCATCTACTACTGATAATTGCAGTTTCCTTGGTTTTGCGAGCTATTACCGTCGTTTTGTAGAGGGGTTCTCTTCGATTGCAGCACTTATGACCAGATTGACCCAAAAGGGTGCCCCTTTTCAGTGGACAGATGAGTGTGCGGCGAGCTTTCAGAAGCTCAAGACAGCTTTGACTTCGGCCCCTATATTGATGTTGCCTACAGGTTCGGGGTCCTATACCGTATATTGTGATGCCTCACGAGTTGGACTCGGTGCGGTATTGATGCAGGACGGTAGGGTGATTGCCTACGCGTCGAGACAGCTGAAGGTGCATGAGAAGAACTACCCTGTTCATGATCTGGACTAGCTGCCATTGTTCACGCCTTGAAGATTTGGCGTCATTACTTGTACGGGGTTCCTTGTGAGATCTACACTGATCACCGGAGCTTGCAGCACTTGCTTAAGCAGAAGGACCTGAATATGCGTCGGAGGAGATGGTTGGAGCTACTGAAGGACTATGATATTACTATTCTCTATCATCCGGCAAGGCTAATGTGGTTGCCGATGCCTTGAGTCGTCGGGTAGAGAGTTTGGGGAGTTTGGCATATCTACCAGCTTCGGAGAGGCCTATGGCGATGGATGTTTAGGCTTTGGCCAGGCAGTTTGTTAGACTAGATCTTTCGGAGCCCAGTCGGGTTCTGGCTTGTGTGGTTTCTCGGTCTTCACTATTTGACCTCATCAGGGAGCGCCAATTCGACGACCCTCATTTGCTTGTCCTTCAGGATAGAGTTCGGCTTGGTGATGCTCGAGATGTTTCTGTTGGAGATGATGGAGTTATGAGGATACAGGGACGTATCTGTGTGCCCAATGTGGATGATCTTCGAGAGCTGATTCTAGCAGAGGCCCATAGCTCGCGGTATTCCATCCATCTAGGTGCCGCGAAGATGTATCACGACTTGAGGCATCATTACTGGTGGAGGCGGATGAAGAGGGATATAGTTGATTATGTCTTTAGATGCCTCAACTGCCAGCAGGTGAAGTGTGAGCATCAGCGTCCAGGTAGATTGATGCAGCAGATTGAGATTCCAGAGTGGAAATGGGAGCGCATCACGATGGACTTTGTATCCGGGCTTCCACGGACGATTAGGAAGTTTGATTCTATTTGGGTTATTGTGGATCGGATGACCAAGTCCGCCCATTTCATACCAGTAAGCACTACTTATTCATCGGAGCGACTGGCGGAGATCTATATCAGGGAGATAGTTCGGCTGCATGGTATTCAAGTTTCCATCATTTCAGATAGAGGCACTCAATTCACTTCACGGTTCTAAGGAGCCGTACAACAGGAGTTAGGTACCCGGGTGGAGCTGAGCACAACATTTCACCCCCAGACTGATGGTCAGTCCGAGCGCACTATTCAGATTTTGGGGGATATGCTCCGTGCTTGCGTGATTGAGTTTGGAGGTTCATGGTATCACTTCTTGCCACTGGCCGAGTTTGTTTATAACAACAGCTACCAGTCCAGTATTCAGATGGCACCGTATGAGGCTCTATATGGTAGGAGGTGCAGGTCTCACGTGGGTTGGTTCGAGCCGGGCGAGGCCAGATTGCTAGGTACTGATATGGTTCAGGATGCTATGAACAAGGTCAAGGTGATTCAGGACAGACTTCGTGCAGCCCAGTCTAGACAGAAGAGTTATGCGGACAAGAAGGTCCGTGATGTGGCTTTTATGGTTGGCGAGCGGGTTTTACTTCGAGTCTCACCCATGTAGGGCGTTATGAGGTTTGGGAAGAGAGGGAAGCTGAGTCCTAGATTTATTGGCCCTTTTGAGATTTTGAGGCGTGTTGGGGAGGTTGCTTATGAGTTGGCCTTACCTCCCAGCCTAGCCGGAGTCCACCCCTTATTTCATGTCTCTATGCTCCGGAGATACCATGGTGACCCGTCGAATGTGTTGGATTTCACTTCTGTTCAGCTAGACAAGGATCTGTCTTATGTTGAGGAGCCAGGAAGCTATGGTCAAAGAACATTGCTTCAGTAAAGGTTCAGTGGCGGGATCAGCCGGTCGAGGAGGCGACTTGGGAGACCGAGCAGGATATGCGCATCCAGTACCGTCATCTTTTCACCACTCCAGGTATGTTTTCTATGCTTGTTTGAGGACGAACGAATCTTTAAGTGTGGGAAGATGTAACGACCCGGCCGATCGTTTTAGAGAATTACACCCTAATCCCCAATTTAACTGTTCCCCTAAGTTCATTTCAGCTATTGTGGTTTGCCGGGAGAGTCGGTTCTGAAATTTGGATTTAGGGAGCTTTAAAGTTAGAAAATGTTCCGTAGTCGGAACAGTGTTAAGACGACTTCGAAACGGAAATCCTATGGTCCCATTAGCTCCGTTAGGTGATTTCAGGGTTGGGAGCGCGTTCGAAATGTATTTTGGAGGTTTGTAGCTTAATTAGGCTTGAAATGCCGAAGTTTGAAATTTTGGCGAATCCGAACGATATGTGAGATTTTGATCCGGGGGTCGGAATGGAATTCCGACAATTTCTGTAGCTTCGTTATGTGATTTTGGATATGTCCGCAAATTTTCAGGTCATTCGGACGTCGTTTGGTCGGGTTTTAGATCGAATGTGTAATTCGGAAAGTTTTAAGAAATTTAGGCTTGAATTCGACGTGAATTATGGGTTTTGATGTTGTTAGACGTGTTTTGAGGATTGGAACACGTTCGAATAAGGTATTAGGATGTGTTGGTGTGTTTGGATGAGGTTCCGGGGGCCTCGGGGTGGTTTCGAATGGTTAAACGGGAGAAAAACAAGGAAATTGCAGGTTTAGGAGTTCTGTCTCTGTTGTTTTCGCCCCTGCAGAAATGGAACTGCAGAGGCGAGTCCGCTGAAGTGGAATCTGGAGCGCGGAGGCAAAATGGTTTGCAGGAGCGGACTCTGGTCCGCTGAGGCGCTATCGCAGGTGCGAAAAATGGGACCGCAGAAGTGGTCAGGAGAGGGAAGTGGGAGTTTTGCAGAGGCGGATGGGTTCTCGCTTAAGCGAGTCCACAGAAACGGACTCCCACTTGCAGGAGCGGAAAGTTCCGCAGGAGCGGGCGTTTGTCCGCAGGAGCGGCCTCGCGGAAGCGGTCCTGGGCTCGCAGAAGCGGATTGGGCCAGCTAGGCCTGGGGATTCGCAGAAGCGACAAATTATCGTGGAAGCGGTTCCGCAGAAGCGAAAAATAGTCCGCAGAAGCGAAAATCGCAGGGGGTTTAATTATACCAGAAGTTAGAAATTTCAGAAACATTTCACACATTTGGGGTCTCGGCTTAAGATGCGATTTGGGCAATTTTTGAGGGAGATTAAAGGGAAATCATCAGGTAATCAACTATGGACTCATCTTATGATTAGTATTGATAATATTATGCAATTATATCATGAAAATGGAGGAATTTGGGGTAATTTATGGAGGATTTAGCCCTAGGCTTGAACTTTAGAAAATCAAGATTTTGAATGGGCAAATGAAGTCTGAATTTGGTAAATCTTATATGCTTAGACTCGTATCGAGATGAGGGTTCTAAATATATAATTTTTGTAATTTTTCGAAAAGCGTACCAAAAAGTCGTGTTTTGGCAACTTGTGGGTTTTGGTGTATTTTTAATTTTTTTTGTTGGGTAGTACCCAATTGGCCTATTTTGATGTGATTCTATTGATTTTTATCAGATACTACACCTGTGGAGGCCGACATTCGCGGCAAGAGAGTTGTCTCTCAGCGGTTTTGTACCGGAGTCGAGGTAAGTGGCTTGTCTAACCTCGTGTGGGGAACTTTCACCCCTAGGATATTATGTGATAGTTTAAATGCCTTGTACGCGAGGTGACGGGCGTGTACATGCGCTGGTTGTTGCAACAAATACTTTACTTGAATTGTCCGAATAGTGATATTCCTGCTCTTAGCTGATTAAATCGATACTCTTACCGATATTAGTTATAAAAGCATGATTAGATAGGATTTAACTGTCTAGTTGCCTAATTGTCTTACTTGAACTTCTTGATAATTGTTGGCACTAGTTTCAATGAAGTTGTAGTTAAGCATGTTATATTCTCTTTGTGTATTTTCTTTATTTGTTATGTTGGTGGACTGCGGGTTCAATTCCCGGAGATCCCAGGGTTGTGGGTTCGATTCCCAAAGACCCGGAGTGGTATTGTTTGTGGACCGTGGGTTCGATTCCTGGAGATCTGATTTATAGAGATATGGACTGTGGGTTCGATTCCCAGAGATCCTGAGTTATTGAGATATGGACTGCGGGTTCGATTCCCGAAAATCCAGAGTTATTGAGATATGGACTGCGGGTTCAATTCCCGGAGATACTGAGTTGTTGATATATTCTTGAGATATGGATTGCGGGTTTGATTCCCGAAGATCCTAAGATTTATTGAGACATGGGCTGCAGGTTCGATTCCTGGAGACCCAGGGGTACTGTTAATGGGACTGTGGGTTCAATTCCCACAGGTCCTGGACTTGTTGATTGAGTTTTGTTACTTGTTGTTAGCTTAATTGTAGACGGTTGCAGTAATCACTTTATTGTTGTTATTCCATAATTATTTTCATTTAAACTGCTTATTTTTGTCATTATCATTTTGTTATTGTTTCTCTCAGTAGGGCCCTGACCTTCCTCGTCACTACTCCATCGAGGTTAGTCTTGGCACTTACTGAGTACCGCCGTGTTGTACTCATGCTAATCTTCTGCACACTTTTGTTGTGCAGATCCAAGGTACATCAGGACATGCTCATACTAGGTGATCAGCAGCACTTTGGGAGACCACGAGGTATGATCTGCTACGTCCGCGGATCCGGAGGCCTTCCTTCTATTCTGATAGTATTAGTAGATGTTTTCCTTCATTTCGTTGTTAGATACTCTTTACACATAAAGCCACAGTTGTATATTCTCTTTTAGTCTGTATTACCCGTTGGATTCCGGGTCTTGGTGGTGTTTTTATACATTATATTTGACGGGTGTATGTGCCAAGCGGCACGGATTACATTCCTTTCTATATTATTTTTCTGCTATTTCTCATTTAATGTTCATAAACTTGTATATTCCGCAACGTGTTAGGCTTACCTAGTCGTGGGGACTGGGTGTCGTCATGATAGGTTCACGATTGGTAAACTAGGGTCGTGACAAGTTGGTATCAGAGCTCTAGGTTCGTAGGAGTCACGGGACACAAACCCGTTACTTAGAGTCTCGTTGATCGATACGGAGACGTTTGTATTTATCTATGAGAGGCTATGTAACTGTGTAAAAAACTCTTCAGTTCTTTTGGATTCCTTGTCGTGCGACATTTTTGGCACCAAATCTAAACTATTGCTTTCTATTCTCTCACATATGGTGAGGACACGTGCTACTCGTGACGATCAGGTACCCAAGCCCCCTGTTGCCGCCGTCAGAGGCCGGGGTCGAGGTAGAGGACGAGGACGCACCCGAGGTACATCCACAACACCCATGCACGCTGCCGCTGAGGTACCACAGGTGGACCAGGTTGGAGCGCAGGCACCTGGTACACCGACTACAGCTACCACTACTCCAGCACTCCAAGAGACCCTGGCCCAGTTCATGAGTATGTATACCACTTTAGCTCAGGCAGGACTGCTTCCTCTCGCTGCAACTATATCCCAGGCCGGGGGAGGGGCCCAGACTCCCGCAGCCATTACACCTGAGCAGTGTGTGCCAGTGGGATAAGTTCCCGAGGTTATGGTTATGCCGCCTGCCGCCCCGCACAGCCCGGAGGGGGGCCAGTTGCCTCTAAGGACGAGCAGCGTAGATTGGAGAGGTTCAAGAAATATGACCCTCCAGTGTTTAGTGGTTTGGCTTCAGATGATGCATTGGGTTTTCTGGAGGAGTGTCATCGTATTCTTCGTACTATGGGGATTGTGGAGACCAACGGGGTTTCTTTCACTGCTTTTCAGTTTCGTGGGGCCGCTTACGATTGGTGGCGCACGTATGAGTTGGATAGTCCAGAGGAGTCTGCTTCATTGACCTGAACGCACTTTTCAGATCTGTTTTTGAGAGAGTTTGTTCCTCAGAGCCTTAAGGATTCTTGGTTCTCGGAGTTTGAGCGGTTGCGACAGGGCTCTATGTTAGTATCGGAGTATGCTATCAGATTCACCCGTCTCGCCAGGCATGCATCGGCCTTGGTAGCTACGGTCCGGGAGAGGGTGCGAAGATTTATTGAGGGCCTGGTCCCGCCGATCCGATCCAGCATGGCCAGAGAGTTGGAGACAGATATATCTTATCAGCAGGCCGTGAGCATTGCCAAGAGCATCGAGAGTATGCTCCCTAGAGAGCGGGGAGAGAGAGGCCAAGAGGTCTCGTGAGTCGGGCCATTTCTCTGGTGCCCGCACTTCAGCAGCTGGTCGTCTTGGTAGGGGTTATTCCGGTTGACCCGTTCACTCAGCTTTACCAGCAGCCGGTAGCACACCAGCTCTTCCAGCACCTCAGGAGCCTTATTATGCTCCCCCAGTTTCCAGTGCACCTCCTGCGCGGGGTCCTCCCAAGGGTCAGACTAGTGGGGGTGAGGCCGGTCAGTCACAGCCACCGTGTCCTCCCAGAGCTTGCTTTGAGTGCGGGGATATTCGCCATCTGGTTAAGGAGTGCCCCAGGCGTAGGAGGGGAGCACCTCATCAGTCTTCACAGCTTCAGCGTGGTTCTCTAGGCCAGCAGGCTATCATTCCAGCTCCAGCTGCCACTCTACCTGCCCAACCAGCCAGGGGCGGGGGTCAGGGTGCCAGAGGCCACCCTCGAGAGGGGGGACAGGCCCGATTCTATGCTATTCCTGATTGCACTGCGGCTGTTGCATCTGATTCTGTTAGCACAGGTATTATTCTAGTTAGTCACAGGGAGGCATCGGTTCTATTCGACCCTGGTTCCACTTTTTCATATGTGTCTTCTTACTTTGCTTCTCATCTGGGTGTGCCTCGGGATTCTTTGAGTGCCCCCATTTATGTTTCCACTCCGGTGGTGATTCTTTAGCTGTGGACCATGTGTATCGGTCGTGTTTGGTTACCATTTGTGGTTTGGAGACCAGAGCGGATCTATTGTTGCTCGGGATGGTCGATTTTGATATTATTCTAGGCATGGACTGGTTGTCACCCCATTATGTTATTCTTGATTGTCACGCCAAGACCGTGACGCTGGCTATGCCGAGCATTCCATGTATTGAGTGGAGGGGTACTCTAGATCACACCCCTAGCCGTATTATTTCCTTTCTCAGAGCTCAGCGTATGGTTGAGAAGGGGTGTGATGCTTATCTAGCTTATGTGCGGGATGTCAGTATTGACACTCCTTCTATTGATTCTGTTCCTGTGGTATGTGACTTTGCTGATGTATTTCCAGCTGATCTCCCGGGCATGCTGCCCGACAGATATATTGATTTTGCTATTGATTTGTTGCCGGGCACTCATCCCATTTCTATTCCACTGTACTGTATGTCTCCTTCTGAGTTGAAGGAGTTGAAGGATCAGTTACAGGAGTTATTGGGTAAGGGTTTCATTCGACCCAGTGTTTCACCTTGGGGTGCTCCTGTGTTGTTCGTGAAGAAAAAGGACGGATCTATGCGTATGTGTATTGACAATCGTTAGTTGAACGAGGTTACAGTGAAGAACCGGTATCCTTTGCATCGCATTGATTATTTGTTTGACCAGCTATAGGGCGCACAGGTGTTATCTAAGATTGATTTGCGCTCTGGGTATCATCAGCTGAAGATTCGGGAGCCAGATATCTCGAAGACTGCCTTCAGGACTCGGTATGGCCACTATGAGTTCCTCGTGGTGTCTTTTGGGTTGACTAATGCCCCAGCAGCCTTTATGCATTTGATGCATAGTGTGTTCAGGCCATATCTGGACTCGTTCATGATTGTTTTCATTGATGATATTCTAGTGTATTCCCGGAGTTGGGAAGAGCACGAGCAGCATTTGAGGATAGTGCTTCAGATTCCGAGGGAGAAGCAACTATATGCCAAGTTCTCTAAATGTGAATTCTAGTTGAGTTCAGTGGCATTTTTGGGCCACGTGGTGTCGAGTGATGGTATTCCAGTAGATCCGAGGAAGGTAGAGGCCATGTAGAGTTGGCCCAGACCCTCCTCTGCTACTGATATTCGCATTTTCCTTGGTTTGGCAGGCTATTACCGTCGTTTAGTAGAGGGGTTCTCTTCGATTGCAGCACCTATGACCAGATTGACCCAAAAGGGTGCCCCTTTTCAGTGGACAGATGAGTGTGAGGCGAACTTTCAGAAGCTCAAGAAAGCTTTGACTTTGGCTCGTATATTGATGTTGCCTACAGGTTCGGGGTCCTATACTGTATATTGTGATGCCTCACGAGTTGGACTCGGTGCGGTATTGATGCGGGACGGTAGGGTGATTGCCTACGCGTCGAGACAGCTGAAGGTGCATGAGAAGAATTATCCTGTTCATGATTTGGAGCTAGTTGCCATTGTTCACGCCTTGAAAATTTGGCGTCATTACTTATATGGGGTTCCTTGTGAGATCTACACTGATCATCGGAGCTTGCAGCACTTACTTAAGCAGAAGGACCTGAATATGCGTCAGAGGAGATGGTTGGAGCTACTGAAGGACTATGATATTACTATTCTCTATCATTCGGGCAAGGCTAATGTGGTTGCCGATGCCTTGAGTTATCGGGCAGAGAGTTTGGGGAGTTTTGCATATCTACCAGCTTCGGCCTATGGCGATGGATGTTTAGGATTTGGCCAGGCAGTTTGTTAGACTGGATCTTTCGGAGCCCAGCCGCGTTCTGGATTGTGTGGTTTCTCGGTCTTCTCTATTTGACCGCATCAAGGAGCGTCAATTCGACGACCCTCATTTGCTTGTCCTTCAGGATAAAGTTCGGCGTGGTGATGCTCGAGATGTTACCATTGGAGATGATGGAGTTATGAGGATGCAAGGACGTATCTGTGTGCCCAATGTGGATGATCTTTGAGAGCTGATTCTAGCAGAGGCCCATAGCTCGCGGTATTCTATCCATCCGGGTGCCGCGAAGATGTATCATGACTTGAGACAACATTACTGGTGGAGGCGGATGAAGAGGGATATAGTTGATTATGTCTCTAGATGCCTCAACTGAAAGCAGGTGAAGTGTGAGCATCAGCGTCCGGGTGGGTTGATGCAGCAGATTGAGATTCCAGAGTGGAAATGGGAGCGCATCACCATGGACTTTGTATCCAGGCTTCGACGGACGGTTAGGAAGTTTGATTCCATTTGGGTTATTGTGGATCGGCTGACCAAGTCCGCCCATTTCATACCAGTGAGCACTACTTATTCATCGGAGCGACTGGCGGAGATCTATATCAGGAAGATATTTCGGCTGCATGGTATTCTAGTTTCCATGATTTCACATAGAGGCACTCAGTTCACTTCACGGTTCTGGATAGCCGTACATCAGGAGTTAGGTACTCGGGTGGAGCTGAGCACGGTATTTCACCCCTAGATTGATGGTTAGTCCGAGCGCACTATTCAGATTTTAGAGGATATGCTCTGTGCGTGCGTGATTGAGTTTGGTGGTTCATGGGATCACTTCTTTCCACTGGCCGAGTTTGCTTATAACAACAGCTACCAGTCCAGTATTCAGATGGCACCGTATGAGGCTCTATATGGTAGGAGGTGCAGGTCTCCCGTGGGTTGGTTCGAGCCGGGCGAGGCCAGACTGTTAGGTACTGATATGGTTTAGGATGCTATGAACAAGGTCAAGGTGATTCAGGACAGACTTCGTGCAGCCCAGTCTAGACAGAAGAGTTATGCGGCCAAGAAGGTCCGCGATGTGCTTTTATGGTTGGCGAGCGGGTTTTGCTTTGAGTCTCACCCATGAAGGGCGTTATGAGGTTTGGGAAGAAAGGGAAGCTGAGTCCTAGATTTATTGGCCCTTTTGAGATTTTGAGGCGTGTTGGGGAGGTTGCTTATGAGTTGTCCTTACCTCCTAGCCTAGCCGAAGTCCACCGCGTATTTCATGTCTCTATGCTCCGGAGATACCATGGTGACCCGTGGCATGTTGTTGGATTTCACTTCTGTTCAGCTAAACAAGGATCTGTCTTATGTACAGGCAAGTCAAGAAGCTAAGGTCAACGATCATCGCTTTAGTAAAGGTTCGGTGGCGGGATCAGCCGGTCGACGAGGCAACTTGGGAGACCGAGCAGGATATGCGCAGGCAGTACCCTCAACTTTTCACCACTCCAGGTATGTTTTCTATGCTCGTTTGAGGACGAACGAATCGTTAAGTGTGGGAAGATGTAATGACCCGGCCGGTTGTTTTAGAGAATTACACCCCAATCCCTAATTTAACAGTTCCCCTAAGTTCATTTCGGCTATTGTGGTTTGCCGGGAGAGTCGGTTCTGAAATTTGGAGTGTTTTGGGACACTTAGTCCTTAAATGGGAGCTTTAAAGTTGGGAAATGGTCCGCAATCGAAATAGTGTTAAGACGACCTCGGAACGGAAATCTGATGGTCCCATTAGCTCCATTAGGTGATTTTGGGGTTGGGAGCACATTCGGAATGTATTTTGGAGGTCTGTAGCTAAATTAGGCTTGAAATGCCGAAGTTTGAAATTTTGGCGAATCCGAACGATAGGTGAGATTTTGATCCGGGGATCGGAATGGAATTCCGACAATTTCTGTAGCTTCATTATGTGATTTTGGATATGCCCGCAAAGTTTTAGGTCATTCGGACGTCGTTTGGTCGGGTTTTAGATCGAATGTGTAATTCGAAAAGTTTTAAGAAATTTAGGCTTGAATTCGACGTGAATTATGGGTTTTGATGTTGTTAGACGTGTTTTGAGGATTGGAACAAGTTTGAATAAGGTATTAGGATGTGTTGGTGTGTTTGGATGTGGTCCCGGGGGCCTCGGGGTGGTTTCGAATGGTTAAACGGGAGAAAAACATGGAAATTGCAGGTTTAGGAGTTCTGTCTCAGTTGTTTTCGCCCCTGCGGAAATGGAACCGCAGAGGCGAGTCCACTGAAGCGGAATCTGGAGCGCGGAGGCGGAATGGTTCACAAGAGCGGACTCTGGTCTGCCGAGGCGCTATCGCGGGTGCGAAAAATAGGACCGCAGAAGCGGTCAGGAGAGGGAAGTGGGAGTTTCGCAGAGACGGATGGGTTCTCGCTTAAGCGAGTCCGCAGAAGTGGACTCCCACCCGCAGGAGCGAAAAGTTCCGCAGGAGCGGGCGTTTGTCCGCAGAGCGGCCCTGGGCACGCAGAAACGGATTGGGCCAGCTAGGCCTGGGGATTCGCAGAAGCGACAAATTGTCGCGGAAGTGGTTGCGCAGAAGCGGAAAATAGTCCGCAGAAGCAAAAATCGCAGGGGGTTTAATTATACCAGAAGTTAGAAATTTCAGAAACATTTCACACATTTGGGGTCTCGGCTTAAGAGGCGATTTGGGCAATTTTTGAGGGAGATTCAAGGGAAATCATCAGGTAATCAACTATGGACTCATCTTATGATTAGTATTGATAATATTATGCAATTATATCATGAAAATGGAGGAATTTGGGGTAATTTATGGAGGATTTAGCCCTAGGCTTGAACTTTAGAAAATCAAGGTTTTGAATAGGCAAATGGAGTCCGAATTCGGTAAATCTTATATGCTTAGACTCGTATCGAGATGAGGGTTCCGAATATATAATTTTTGTAATTTTTCGAGAAGTGTACCGAAAAGTCAGGGTTTTGGCAACTTGTGGGTTTTGGTGTATTTTGAATTGTTTTGGTTGGGTAGTGCCCAATTGGCCTATTTTGATGTGATTCTATTGATTTTTATCAGATACTACACCTGTGGAGGCTAACATTCATGGCAAGAGAGTTATCTCTTAGCGGTTTTGTACCAGAGTCGAGGTTTCTGCGGGTTCGATTCCCAGAGACCCGGAGTGGTATTGTTTGTGGATTTCGAGTTCGATTCCGGAAGATCCTGAGTTATAGAGATATGGACTGCGAGTTCGATTCCCAGAGATCCTGAGTTATTGAGATATGGACTGCAGGTTCGATTCCCGGAGATCCTGAGTTATTGAGATATGGACTGCGTGTTCGATTCCCGGAGATCCCGAGTTGTTGATATATTATTGACATATGGACTGCGAGTTCGATTCCCGGAGATCCTAAGATTTATTGAGACATGGGCTGCGGGTTTGATTCCCGGAGACCCAGGGGTACTGTTAATGGGATTGTGGGTTCAATTCCCGCATGTCCTGGACTTGTTGATTGAGTTTTGTTACTTGTTGTTAGTTTAATTGTATACGGTTGCAGTAATCACTTTATTGTTGTTATTCCAGAATTATTTTCATTTAAACTGCTTATTTTTGTCATTATCATTTTGTTATTGTTTCTCTCGGTAGGGCCCTGACCTTTCTCGTCACTACTCCATCGAGGTTAGGCTTGGCACTTACTGAGTACCGCCGTGGTGTACTCATACTACTCTTCTGCACATTTTTGTTGTGCAGATCCAGGTACATCAAGACAGGCTCATACTAGGTGATTCAGCAGCACTTTGGGAGACCACGAGGTATGATCTGCTACGTCCGCGGATCCGGAGGCCTTCCTTCTATTCTGATAGTATTAGCAGATGTTTTCCTTCATTTCGTTGTTAGCTACTCTTTACACATAGAGCCACAGTTGTATATTCTCTTTTAGTCTGTGTTACCCGTGGGATTTCGGGTCTTGGTGGTGTTTTTATACGGTGTGTTTGACGGGTGTATGTGCCAAGCGACACGGATTACATTCCTTTTTATATTATTTTTCTGCTATTTCTTATTTAATGTTCATAAACCCTTATATTCTGCAACGTGTTAGGCTTACCTAGTCGTGGGTGTCACACCTCCTTTTGGCACGCCCCGGGTGAGCGCGAAGGAGTTTTTCCAATTAAAGGACAATCAAAACGGGATTTATTTAATTAATTCAGAGTCGCCACTTGGGAGATTTATGGTGTCCCAAGTCACCGATTAAATCCCGAATCGAGGAAAAGAATGACTCTGTTTAACAGTCCGCGAACCAGAAATCGGGATAAGGAATTCTGTTAACCCGGGAGAAGGTATTAGGCATTCCCGAATTTCATGGTTCTAGCACGGTCGCTCAACTGTCATATTTGGCTAAAATACTTGATTTTAATACATATTATCCTATTTGTGCCTTTTAGAATTATTTACCTCTTTTTGTCAATTATTACTACTCAAGAAAAAGAACGTTGTTTAAGAACACGTTTTCGGATCACGTCATATGAAATGCACCCGGATCCTCGACACATTCTTATTCAACGTTTTTGGATTTGGATTCGGGTCGCATGAAATGCACACCCGTATTTAAGAAAAGCAAAATGATTAAAAAAAACATCTAAAGTGACTACATATTACTACTTTGCGGAGAGTCGTGAAATTAGCTAAACGGCTCATCCTGAAGTCTAAGTGTTTTAAAAGAGAAAGATTAATGAGGGCTACGCAATTTATCACCCTATTTGGCAAGGTTCGTCTCATTTTATTATTAGAGGCAACTAAGAGCAAACTATAGTTTTCTATAAATGACTTATATCTAAAGGTTAATTAATTCACATTTTGAATTCAGGCATCGAATTCAAGTCCGAACTTAAACAAAAGGGAAGACCTTTTCCGTTACCTAATTCGAAACCCAATTTTAATATTTGCGAATTACTTTCCTATATTCCTAATATATATATATTTTTTTTAAAATTTACTTAATTAAAACAAACTACGAACATAAGTTGTTCATTTTCCTAAATTTGAGATTGCTTTCATTAGATATATAATATAATCAATCAATTACAGTTGGTTAAAAGATAAAGTATTATACAAGATTACAAATCAATCCAACACATCTAATTGCAACAATTTTAAATAAATCAGATATTAACTACTGTCCAAACCAAACAAATTTCCATGCCATGTAGGACATTACTATTTTCTATACAACTTTTGCACATTAGGGAAAATAACAACGAACTATATCATTTTTATACAATTGTGCATATTGAATATACATACAGAATATTTGAACCATCCAAATACAATCACTATAATTTTGTTGTTATCAAATAAATCATTCTATAATGAGCATGATCTCGTTGAATCACATGGAATATGAAAGTGTAAATTCAAATCGAAGCATTTTGAGGTAAGGGAAAATTAAAATGTTGAAACACTTCATCCATTTCTCAACAGGAAAAAGAACAACAATCCGGCTAATTTCGAGTTATAGCAGTCCAATTTATACTAATAATACAAAATTTATAATAAACATAACATGTTTTTTTGCATTTTTCTAAATCAAAAAAAAAAATAAAAATACAACAGGTTCCCAGATCTTTTCAAACAGAACTTGCTTTATATCCAAAACTTGAGGGTTACAGAGTATATACCTGTAAATGGCAATACAAGAAGATTGAGAAGAAATGATCAACAATTGCAGTAACATAGCAATAACGAACAACAAACAGCAGCAGCCCAGTAACGAATCAAACAGGAGTATACTTGGACCATACAAGAGTTTCAAACGATCAAAATAACAGAAACTTTGATAGACCAAAACAGCAGTAACAAAACAGACCCAAGAATCTTTTCGTTAAACCTTTTCCAAACACCTCCAACAGCATCAGCCCAGTAACGAATCAAACAGGAGTATACTTGGACCATACAAAGAATTTCAAACGATCAAAATAACAGGAACTTTGATAGACCAAAACAACAGTAAAAAAACAGACCCAAGAATCTTTTCGTTAAACCTTTTCCAAACACCTCCAACTGATGGTCAGAAGAAATACTAAAACTGAATTCCAGCAATGTATATCAATGTATGTTAGCCTTTTCTCCCTTTTTAAAACATCTGTTTTTGGGTTTCTATTTCAGAATGTCAAGAAGATGTATCAAAGCCCACCCTTTGGTTCTGTTTTTCTTCTGTTTTTATAGACAAAACAGAACTCTTTTTAAATTCAATAGTTCACTTTCCAGCTTGTTTATTCCCTCACATATGCATCCCTTTATCTTTTTAATCACACATCCCATGTTAGTTCTGATTTCCAGCTAACAACGGCACTAGGCCAACCAAACAGTCCTTTTTTATCATTTGTTAATTCAATTGGGTATGTGTCTTCTATATTCTAATCCATTCCACCCTTAACTTTATAACATGATGCCCATGTGACTAACATTATCAGTGTTTTATAGAATCATCCCTCCCCATTATTGATTTAACGAATCCATTAGTCTAAAGCTCATAAGACAAATAACAGAATATTGGCAACTAGTCTGTTTCAACAACTATCAAATATCAAAACTAATCAATATTTGAGGTAACATGAATTGAAACCAATGAGACGACACATATTCTTAACTGATTTTAAAACCAACAAGAATGACTAATCAATTTAATTCAACATGACGAACAAATTTGATTCATCGTGAATAACAGAAACAGAAAGAAAAAAAAAGAAGAAGAGGACATAATGAAGGAAAAATACCTCAAAGAAACTCAGAAAGAGACAAACTCGAATTGGACTTGAACTCGAACCCTTTTTGAGGCAAAATGAACCTTAATCAGAGTGTTCTCAGTTGATAACACTCGGATTAAGGTCCCTTAGACCTTAATTATCCATTGAATTTGGCCACAAATCCAACTTTGAATCTTCTAGGGTTCATACGGTTGATTTGGGGTTCTGAGTTTTCTGGTTAGATTCGAACAAAACCAAAGGTGGTTTGGGTGTAAGGGAGGCTAGGGGAATGTTTGGGATGAGTTTGGGGGGTAAACGGAAGCAGCGAAGTTTGACGGCCATTTTTTGATTCAATATTCGAAGCATTGAGGTGTGATTCGAAGGAAGCTAAGCCCAGGACTGGAATGAGGAGGTTATGGGGGTGTTGTGGTGTAAAAATGGGGAGGTTTGGCCCACCGGAACCGCCGTGAGGCGATTTTCGGTGAGTGGAGATGGCGGTCTGCGGCGGGACTTCTTTGTGAGAGACAGGAGAGGTCTGTTTGGGCGAATGAGGCGGGGGTAAGGGTTTGGGGTGTTTTTTTTTGTTTTGGTATATTAAAAATGAAATAATCAATCTCAGCCGTTAGATTAAAAAATTCAACGGTTGTGATTAATTTGTCAAACGAAACGGGGCTGGGCAGACGGGTATTGGGCCTTGGATTGGGTAATGACTTGTTTGGGCTCGGAGTGTTTGGGCTCCAGATTTAAAGCCTATTTGGATTTCTCTCTTAATTTCCAACCAAATTCTTTCCCTTCTTTATAATTGAACAAAATTCCTAATTAATTTGTAAAATCAATAAATGAAACTACACAAATATCAACATTTGAACAACAATTAACATGTTAACTAACACATTTAATTAAAGTCATGTCATACAACTAAACTTTAAACATTAAATGCAAAAATACATATTTTTGTTATTTTCCATTTACGTCAAATCCTTCTGATTACTCTTAATTGTAAACTTAAATCCTAAGAGTGCAAACACAATATATTTTTGTATGTTCTTAACTTAACAAATAAACACGCACACACAGATTCAAACAATTAAGAGAAAAATAACATAAAAAATATTTTATTTTGAATTTTTTGGAGTAATCATCATATAGGGCAAAAATCACGTGCTCACAGCTGCCCCTCTTTGCGCGTAAACACGAAATGTTTTCGTGCAAAGATAAGTGAGCGGATACGAGCGATTTTTGCCTGTTTGAGCACTCCGTATGAAACATTTTTTGGGAAAAGTTTGACCGAACCTTTGCTTCAAAAGGTTTCCTACATATCCCTGGCTAAAAGGGAATCAGGTCAATGTAGTTCGGGAAGTTTTGGTAGCTGTGACTACCATGACTGCTGTGATCTTGCTGTTACTGTTGTTGCTGCTGATGCCACTGCTTAACTGATCTCCTTATTACACCGTGCTAAACGAAAAATAATAAGTTAGACTAAGTTACAGTATTGCAAATTCTTATCTATCTTTTCAACTTGATCTTATCATGTTCCTTGCCATTATCAATGTTTGAGAATGAACAAACCTGAGACGTCCTGTTCGAAGGTGGACAAACCTGAAACATCCTATTTGAAGGTGGACAAACCTGACACGTCATTTTGAATTGCCTTCCTCGTTTCTCCGAGAAAATTTTCAACAACGGCAGAAAATTTTATGCCCCAGTATTGGTGTTCTTCCTTGTGGCATGACTTTCTGCTATCAATAGCACTTTATTTCCCTGTTTCAAATCAAAGACAATTTGTTAGTTCAAAACATTGTGAGCGGTAGTGCCGCTCCTATGGGGTGGTTTTTCCTTTTCCCCTTTTCCTTGCTCGGGATTCCCAAAACTTGTTGGGGAATAATTTCATTTGGTGGAGATGATATTCTTGCTGGGGATGGTTTTTTTCCATTTATCCCTTCCCCGTTCTATGTTTCTCAACTTGTTAGGGGCTATTTTGTTGTAGATGAGATTTCCTTTCTTCCTTTACCACTCCGTGTCGTTCGACCATCTCGGAACTTGCTGAAGATAACACTGCTGGTGGATTTTCATTTCCTCAAAATTGGTGTTTCAATCTTCTAAAGGCTGTTGGAGATGACATTGGTTTAAATATTTCTTCCCTTAAGGCCTTCTTTCTTCCCTTTTCCCCAAGTGGGACTTGACTTCCAGAAAATTTTCAAAATGAAAAGAAAATTTTCTACCCCAGTTTAATAATCTTCTTTGCACCATACTTCTCTGCCGTCAATGGCATTTCCTTGCCTTGCATAATAATTGGAAAGTTGGTGGCAAGTTTTGAAGTCATTTCTCACTATGTTTTGACTAGACAGACTTTGACGGGGGAATTTTGACAAAAGGAGAAAGATAAAAAGAAACAACAAATAGAAGACAAGGGAGAACTGACTCTCTAACAAGAAACAACTACAAAAAAACTTATCAAACGCGGATACCAACTCTACTGGTCATGACATGCACATATGGCCTATCCTCCGTCGTTAATTGCCTTTCACGATTTCTGTCTCGTGATTTCCATCTGATTATCACCTTTATTCGAGTTGTAGTTCCCGTAGGGTTTTCACTTTCAAGCCTCTCTCATTTTGATTTTCTCTCAGCTTTCGTCGCCTTATGGTGCCCGTGAAGGTTTTCACCGGTAAGACTCTCTCATTTGTATTACTTTTAGCTGGGGATTGGGGTTCACTGCTAAGACTCTCTCGTATTTCCTTTCTGCTGGGAATCAGAGTCTTTTCTGTTGGGAATCAGAGTGTCATATTCTGATGAGACTCTCATGTTTGTTTGACTTGGCCTATTTTGAAGACTGATCGGAAGGTCTTTCTTTGGACCGTAATGTGTGATTCAGATAGGGTTAGAAAGAAAGGGTATTAAAGGCTCAAAACAAATCAATTTTGGGTTCAAAATTTACAATCTTCGGACCTTGATTTATTTATAATCAACACACAATTTTTCTTTGCCCTAGTTTCTTACTTGGGGATTTTTATTTTTTTATTTACACTATGACCGAGCTGTGAAGCGCCTACGATCTCTTTAAGGAATCAGGTCAAATGTAGTTCCCAATTCCCTTTTTAAGTTTCTTTTTTTTCATTTTTCTTTTTCTTTTCTTTTCTTTATCTCTTTTTGTTGTTTTCCTTTCTTTTATTTTTCTTTATCCATTTCTTCTCTTGTCTTTCAAACATTGTGTTTTTAGTCTTTGAAACTAATTCCGAAGGAGGGGTATGAAAGATTTTAAAATAAGGCTCAAAGGGTTGACGATGGATAAAGTGTTTGGATAGCAGAACAAAATGCCTTCGTTATTCCAATCTTCAAACATGCCAAGTACAAACAACCTATTCACGACATCTTCTGGTTATGCCATGATTGATAATCATATCGTCCATTCGCCTTTTCATCTGTCATTTTAAAGTCTTGCTGGATGACACTTTCATTTCAGTATCACGAGCGAACCCTCTCTTAGCATGTCCAATTTTCCTTTAAGGGTTTCTTTGTGTTTTGCCTGCCCCAGTCTCACATGATTCAGGCTCCAAATAATCTCAAATCGTTTTTATTTCTTTTAAAATGACCTGATTATCTTCCAATTTCTTCATGATTAACCCATAATATTAGGCCAAAATTATGTGCGATGCCATGTCATTAGAGTCGGCGTTTGAACAGATGACAAATCTAAATATAGAAGGACTATCAAAAAGACGACACTGGGTAATAAAAGACCGAAAGTTCCATTAAACGGAGAAAAGGTTCAAATACAAACAAGCAAACCAGCAATACAAACCTGAAACGACACTTGATAAGACTAAGCAAACTGAAATGACCAGAATGGAAAGATAAGAGGGTTTTACTTCAAGACAAGATCCGGGTCACAACCCTGAAAACAACTCGAACAAAAGAAATGACAACAAAAACAAACCACCGGAACTCCTCCTGATTACCAAGCATGGCTTCTTATATATCAACTTCTGCCGATTGGTTTTGCTGTGGAATATAGATCGGGCTTCTTAATTTTCCCTCCCTTGTGTATCAATTTGATCACATGGGTCTAAGGGTGAGCTGGCAATGGATTCTGATTAATTTTGGGTACCTCTGGTGTCTGAACCTCGATCTTATTGGTGTCAATAAGATTTTGCACTGCATGTTTTAGTTTCCAACATTTCTCGGTATCATGTACGAGAGCCCCTGAACAATACTCACAGCTTACTGAGCGATCCATATTTGGGGGTAGGGGATTTGGCAATCTTGTCTCAATAGGACTCAACAAACCTATCTGCTTCAATTTGTGGAACAGAGCAGTATAAGTTTCTCCCAACTCAGTGAATGTTATTTGTGTCTTTTCCTTTCTGAAGGCATGATTCCCTCGGAAACCTGGTCCTGGAGGGTTATTGTAAGCCCTTGGTCGTGGATATGTGTTTCGGGGAGGGTGATTAGGGTGATTTTGGTAGTAGGGCCTGGCTTGGTAATGAGGTGAAGGACCTTTCGATCTGGACCAAGTACCCTCATCTACCGTTGCAACTTCTTCTCTTCTCTTCTTCCCGAATGCAACCCCTGTGCCATTTTGAATAGCTTGAGTTGTTGCTTTCAACGTGGAATAGCTCAAGATCTTATTGGACTTAAGTCCCTCTTCTATCATTCCGCCCATTTTGACCACCTCATTGAAAGATTTACCAACCGATGTCACCAGGTGACTAAAGTAAGTTGGCTCCAGTGTCTGCAAGAAGTAATCTACCATCTCGTTTTCTCTCATCGGTGGATCTACCCTTGCTGCCGGTTCCCTCCAGTAGAACCCAAATTCTCTAAAGCTTTCGGCGGGTTTCTTCTCTAACTTTAGCAATGATAAGCGATCAGGGATTATTTCAAGATTATATTGAAACTGGCCGATGAATGCGTTGCGCCAGGTCATCCCATGTAAACCATCTGCTGGGATCTTGCCTGGTGTACCACTCTAGTGCAGACCCTCCTAGGCTCTGACCGAAGTAAGCTATCAAGATTTCATCTCGCCCCCCGGCTCCTCGCATTTTGTTGCAGAAACCTCGGAGATGGGTTACTAGGTCGCCATGCCCCTCATATAGATAAAAAATTTGGGCATTTTGAACCCAGGGGGTAACCGGACATCTGGAAATGGGCACAGATCTTTGTAAGTAACACTGACTTGGTTGCCTAAACCATGCATATTCCTGAAGAATTGCTCCAGGCTCTTAAATTTCCGAATAACCTCCTCCTGTTCCAAACTTTTGGGGTGTCTTTCCGGTTCTGCCGGGTTATCCCAGTGAGGGGTGTGTGAATGCGGTTCAGGAGCCCTAAAGGTAGGCTCGGGAGAATAACAATGATTGTCATGGATTTGAAAAACCAGCTCACTGGAAGACTTCTGTAAAGTATCAGGTGGAGGTGCCACAAAAACAGGGGTAACCGGGGGAGGAGGATTTTGTCTGGCTGGTGAAACCTTGGATGTATCGGGGTTTTCCCCTTGATAATATGGATAGATCAGTGCGCTTGCCGAGGGGTCAATGAGCGGACGCTCTGGTGCTGGTGTAAGAGTAGAAAGGTTTGGTGATGATTGTTCCCTAGCCCAGGCTAGGTGCATCTCTGTTATTTGCTGTCTTAACCGGTCCACCTCCTCTTTCATAATCTGTATCTCTGTTTTCTCTCCGTCGAGACTTTTGCTGGAACTAGACATGCTTGCTAGAATTGGACCTTTTGATCTAGTATGGTAATGGTGATTGGCCAGAATATTCTGTCAAGCCAACCGCTAAACTTTCTGAAAATGCAACAAACTTGTAAGCTCACAGAGTTTAACAGATATGTTATCGCATGTTGGATGCAATGCACCTAGTCAGTTAACCATATATGTATTCACCGCATGCGTCATTCCAGCTTTTCCTTTTCAATTATCCTTGAAAACCTCTCTCGTTATTAACCTCCTTTTTTTCATTTTTTTTTGTTTTAAAATTGGGAAAAAAAACCTTGTTTTTACAAGCACGGCTTTTCAGCGCCTCAGGGACGAAGATTATAAGGCTGTGAGGGTCAATTGATTAAAATCTACAAAATGACCCAAAAGTGGCCGTTTATGCAAAGTCAGCCTTCCGGCATCCCTTTCGGGTACATTCGGCTATTTTTGAAAACGGCATCACTTCGATTTATTGAAAACTAAACACACATTTTTTTTGAAAAAGGGTGGTAAACTCAAACTTGATTTTGAGGCTACGGCCTTTCAACATTTCCACATGGAATATTTCAAGGCTATTATTCAAAAAGTGGCCATTTTTGCAAAAAATAGCCTTCCGGCGTCCTTTCGGAACATTCGGCTATTTTAAAAATAGCGTCACTTTGATTTTATTGAAAACTAAAACTTCGACATTTTTTTTAAATTTTTTGAAGGGGTGGTTAGACCCGATGAGGGTTGCCTACGTACCCCACCTAATGGGGAGAATAAAATCTGCGTAGTTCGGTCAAATAAAAACAAACTACATCGGTAAGTGAAAAAAACATTTTTTTTATTATTATTTTATTTTAAAACAAATGTTTTTTTTCTTTTTAAGTAAAAAACAAACTATTTTGAAACTATTTTTTTTCAAATTTTAATCACACATTTTTTTTATTTTAAAACAAACATTTTTTTCTTTTTTTTTAAGTAAAAAAAAACAAACTATTTTGAAACTATTTTTTTTTTCATTTTCCTCAAAAAAAAAACTGGTTAGCCTGCAAGTCTGAAGCAATGCGTAAAACAAACTTGATGCAGCAGGATGGTCTTTTCATTTCAGGTCATCTGTCCTAGACAGGCCCAACCCCTATGTTGAGTCTCTCTAAGTCAATATGCACATGATGCAAATAAGCATTCCTACTAGGGATCCGGTATGAAGTTTTGTTATACTAGGTTTAAAAACCTGGGTTTATTGTTCTAGACCTGGCTTACCCGAGCGGACAACTCGAGCCGAGGAGGAGGCAGCAACCCGGGAATACAGGAAGCTTCACCGGTTTTGCAACTTATCCAAACCTCGTTCTAAAGTGGGAATTAGACACTATACAGAAAAGAAGTCACACGAAGTGCACCCTTCTTCATGGTTTAGAAGACTCATAGAGGAGATTGGTTTCGGCACAATTTATATGTACAATTCAAAAATTTTATCAAAGCGATAAAAATATCATTTTGCACATTTAAACCCAAGATAATAATAAACCAAATACAACAATTATTCAAAACTCGAGTTCTAAAACCCCGATCTAGTGGTTCTGGGTTTATCATCTTTTTGGAAAAGGTGTCTAGACTAGCTTTAACTCGAGCGGACAACTCGAGCCGAGGAGTGTCAGTGCACCGGTAGCATGGCTTTCCGGCTTAATTGACAATGCTCCCCGCCTAAACAAGTGTGACTACAAATCCTTCACTGGGTGCCAAGCACCACAGCTATCTTGAGAAAAACGGGCTATGTCCAGCAAATGCCCGATATTATATTTCAAAAGACTCAGAAAAGAAAAAAAATGGGTATCGGCACAATTTATATACAATTCACAAAATATCAAAGCGGTAAAGCAACATTTAGCATATTAAAACAAACATATAATAAAATCAGATAATGAATAAGCCAAATACAACAATTATTCCAAGCTAGAATTCTTAAACCCTGAACCAGTGGTTCTGGGTTATCATCCCCAGCAGAGTCGCTAGAGCTGTCACACCTCCTTTTGGCGCACCCCGGGTGAGCACGAAGGAGTTTTTCCAATTAAAGGACAATCAAAACGGGATTTATTTAATTAATTCAGAGTCGCCACTTGGGAGATTTATGGTGTCCCAAGTCACCGATTAAATCCCGAATCGAGGAAAAGAATGACTCTGTTTAACAGTCCGCGAACCAGAAATCGGGATAAGGAATTCTGTTAACCCGGGAGAAGGTATTAGGCATTCCCGAATTTCATGGTTCTAGCACGGTCGCTCAACTGTCATATTTGGCTAAAATACTTGATTTTAATACATATTATCCTATTTGTGCCTTTTAGAATTATTTACCTCTTTTTGTCAATTATTACTACTCAAGAAAAAGAACGTTGTTTAAGAACACGTTTTCGGATCACGTCACATGAAATGCACCCGGATCCTCGACACATTCTTATTCAACGTTTTTGGATTTGGATTCGGGTCGCATGAAATGCACACCCGTATTTAAGAAAAGCAAAATGATTAAAAAAAACATCTAAAGTGACTACATATTACTACTTTGCGGAGAGTCGTGAAATTAGCTAAACGGCTGTAACGACCCGGCCCGTCGTCACGGGAATTACCACCCCGTTATGTTGTAATTACATATTTCCTACTTTTATATCAGTATTAGAGTCTACCGGGGGAGTTAGGAGTGAATTGGATTGAAAATGAGGGATATAGCCTTTTTGAAGGAAACTTGAATAAGGAAAGTCAACCTGGAGTTGACTATTTAGTTAGAGAGCTCGGAATCGAATTCTGATGATTCGGTCAGCTCCGGGAGGTCATTTGTGAGCTAGGAGAGCGATCGGAATTGAATTTGGAGGTCCGGTGTAGAAATAGGCTTGAATTGGCTAAGGTTGAATTTTGGCGAAATCCGAACGGTAGGTGAGATTTTGATCCGGGAGTCGGAATGGAATTCCGACAGTTGTAGTAGCTTCGTTAGGTGATTTTGGATATGTCTGCAAATTTTCAGGTCATTCGGACATCGTTTGGTCGGGTTTTTGATTGGATGTTGGTTTCGGAAGCTTTAGATGAAACTTAGGCTTGAATTCGCTTTGATTTGATGATTTCCGTGTTTAAGGACTTGTTTTGATGATTGGAACAAGTTTTGATAATGTTTTAAGTCATTTTGGTGCTTTTGGTTGAGGTCCCGGGGGCCTCGGGTGTGTTTCGGATGCCTAACGGGTCATTTTTGGAAGTTTTTGAAGTGTTGTTGCTGGTATCTGGTGTTGTCCTTCGCGTTCGCGAGGTCCCATCGCGTTCGCGAAGAAGAAATTGGATTCTGAGACTTTTGGCCATCGCGTTCGCGACGGTGCTTCGCGTTCGCGATGAAGGATTTGTCATCTGGGACTTGTGTTCTTCGCGTTCGCGACAGTGCTTCGCGTTCGCGAAGAAGGAATTTTTGTCGCGCAGGTCCTTCTTCAGAAGCTCATATCTTTTTATCTACAAGGAATTTTGAGGTGATTCAAAAACAAAAGTTGTAGCGCTTTGAATCTTGTTTTCAGAAACATATTATAATAGTCATTTGGAGTTGTGTATAAAAAGTTATGACCATTTCAATAGAGGCTGTCCGAGCAGAGGTGAAAAACAAAATTTTGGGAGTTTGTTCTTCGCGAACGCGAGGGTATGACCGCGAACGCGAAGAACAAGTCTCTGGGCAGCAGAATAAAGTCCAAACTTCGTCCCATTTGTCATTTTTGACGATTTGGAGCTCGGATAAGGCGATTTTTCGGGAGATATTTTGAGAGAACAACGGGGTAAGCACTCTTAACTCAATTTTGGTTGTATAACTCGAATCTATTGCAAGTTTTGGTGTTTAATTTGAGAAATTTTGTTGAAAAGGGTAGAAAACCCTCTTGGATAGAAATGGTGATTTAAGGGGTCAAATGAACTCCAATTTTTATGAATTTGGTATGTATAGACTCGTGTCGAGACAAGGATTCCGTAAATGTAACTTTCGTAATTGTTCGAGAAGTGTACCAAAAGTCGGATTTTTACAACTTTGTGGGTTTTGGTGCAAATTGAGTTATTTCGAATGGGTTGTGTTCAATTAGCCTATATTGCTGTATTCTCATTGATTTTGAGCAGATTTGACATTCAAGGTGATTGAATTGCGAGGCGAGCGCAAGGCGGATTAAGGCTTCTATCGGATCGAGGTGAATGGTGGTAGTAAATAATATACTGAGGGTTTGAAACCCCGTACTTGCACTTTACAGTGCTATGTAGAGATGAGACACGCGTCATGTGACGAGCGTGGTGGCAATGGGATTTGGGGATTGGACTTGGTCCTTCCCGACTAATAGTATATTGTGTATTATGACTGATAATGAGATTATAACTGTACAATTGGGCTAATAGCCATGTTTGGGGCCTTGTGCCGATCTGTAGAGCATTAGGGAACCTATAGAGCTAGGTGACCCTTATATCGTGTTGGAAATATACACTCAGCCGTAGCTTTAGCTGTAGAGCATAACATGAGCCAGTACTAGATGTGTACATTGAGAGAGATTATCTAAGGTGGAATTCCCTGTTCTAGCTGAGTGGGCCTGAAAGGCCAAGTCAATACCGATTGAGATGAGTTAGGGTCAAGGACCCACTATGAGATGTTATATTGGGCCTGAAAGGCCAAGTCTATATTGACTGAGACAGGGTCAAGGACCCACTGTGATATATTATATTGGGCCTGAGAGGCCAAGTATATACTGACCGGAATAGGGTCGAGGACCCATTATGAGGTATTATATATATATATATACCTATATTGGATCGGGTTGCACGCCGCAGCAGTATATATATTGGATCGGACTGCACGCCGCAGTAATATACATGTAATATACATGTAATATACATGTGGGACGGATTGCACGCCGCAGTATTATTGCGCTTGGGTTGTAGGAGCCCCTTCGGAGTCTGAGTCTGCACACATTCCAGTGAGCGCTGGTATATTATGGGATCGGGCTGCACGCCGCAGCAGTATAATTATATATGTATATATATGTATATATATTGGGTTGGACTGCACGCCGCAGTGATATATGGTGGACCTGGCCGCACGCCATAGCACCATAGCGCTTGGGCCTAGGGAGCCCCTCCGAAGTCTGTATACACCCCCAGTGAGCGCCGTCGACGTTAAATGGAGCGGGCAGCGCGCCGCAGCGGTATATGTATTGGAGCGGGCTGCACGCCGCAGCATTATACTTATTAATATCCTTATAGATACGTAAATACTTATGTGTTATAGACAAATGTATATGTCTCTATATATTGAGATGGCTGTACACTGTAGTGGTACGAGTGAGGATGTGGTCAGTGTGGGACCTAGTTGAGATGGATATGGACTGGAGATCAGAGAACTCATTGTAGTGATGACTTACCTGTGGGGGTTTGCCTTAGAACTGTTTAGTGACAGTACAGGAGTTCTTACTTCCAGTTATTATTTATTATTGCTGCTCACTGAGTTGAAATATACTCACCCCACTCCCCTGCATTTTTGTGTGCAGATATACAGGTTCAGAAGGGCAGTTGAGCTGTCGCAACCGCTTTATTATCCCCGTTCTGTGGAGACTTCGAGGTAGCTGCCGACGTTCGCAGGATTTGACCTATTTCTTTGTATCATTCAGTTGTCTCCATTCTGCCTAGACTTGATTGTGTAGTAGATCTCATTTGTAGAGGCTCAGACTTGTGACACCACGATTTGGTTGGGACTGTATTAGTGTATTTCATATCTACACTTCTTGATTTGTTATGAAAGCAGGCTAATCACGCCGATTAATCAGTATTAATTATACTTGGCTGTTTTAATTGGATAAGATGGTCGGGCTTGCCTAGCAATGTGTTGGGCGCCATCACGACCGGGGTTTGAGGTCGTGACAAGTTGGTATCAAAGCCTAGGTTAACAGGTCTCGCGAGTCATGAGCCGGTTGGTAGAGTCTCGTGGATCGGTACGGCGATGCCTGTACTTATCCTCGGGAGGCTGCAAACCTTTAGGAAAGTTTCAAATTCTTAGAATTCTCATCGTGCGTGTTTGATTCAGCTTGAGATGTAATTCTTGAAATTCCTCCTTCACATTGATGCGCGCACTCGAGTGCTTAGTGATAAATTGGCCTTGATGGCTTATGATTCCTCAATCAAGGGACGAGATATAATCTCTATGAGTTCATGTTGGGCCAGTCTGGAGGACTTGAGGCCGGATCCTTGTCTATGGCTTGAGCACCAAGGTGCTAATTTCGCGAGCCGGTATACGAACGGTATTTATCTTAATTGTGGAAACGGCAGTTTGATAATGGGTGAGCTGCGAGGTATTCAATCCTTATTGTGATATGTTACGTAGCCCTAGCTATGGGCGTGGTAAGTATGTTCAATGCCTCTTAGCGGAAATGTAAAGTGCACTACGTGTGGTAGTATGAGTTCAAACTCAAGAAAACTGAATTGGTCGTGCTATGAGTATTGTGGTGAAAGGTATATGACATATGTTATGATTTGAGCAGGTGCAGCGCATGTTCATGTACTAACGCTGATGATATAATTGTGCAGTATTGAGATTTATGCTGTTGATATACATTGTGATGTTTCGTCTGGTTGTCGATGTATTGTTAGGATGGTTTTGGTGATTCTCTGGCAGGTGGATAGGCCAAATTACAAAGGAAACTCTGCCAAAAATTTTTGGAAAATTAGGGACTTAGAAAGATTTTTGTCACCTAAAGAGAGTGGGCTTATTGGTGGTGTGTGTATAAATGCAAGAATTGCAGAACGGTTAAGGTCTCTGATGATTCGAGTCTCTGTCAAGGCTTGTAAATGACTTGAGTTTAATCCCATTGTAACATTTCGGCATCACTTGAATAATAATGATATGAGTGGTTAAAAGTACTTTGATGAATGGCTTCGAGCCAAGTTGGGGAGGTTGCTATTAAATAACTAATTGCACGGTTGTGTGCTATGTGGGCACTGTCTTTAAGTATGTTGGGAAAAATTCTGACAAGGTTATGGTGCTTCGTAGATATGAAGAAATACTAGGATGTTTTGAACTATTGTTGGTAAGGAATGTTCGGTATATAGAAAAGAAAGGTAGCTAATTGTATCTGAATGTAATCATGTTCTGCGATGTCAGAGTTCTAGTAAGGCACGAGTGGTTCTGTTCAATAAGGCAGTTGAATTATAACCGGTTGAGGGTGAATGATGCCCGAGAATTGTTTTTACAGTGTTCAAGATTTTGCTTGTATCGGTAAGGTGTCTTAAGATTGTGCACGTGGCTAAAGATCGTGGTATCGTTAGAATAAATCGAGACTTTTGTTATGTTATGTGGATGATGAGATTCTATGTATCTATATTGGAGAGTAATGATAACAAATTCAAAATTGCAGGAAGTTCTTCAATGTAAAGTGTTGTAGATTGTGGTACCTCTGGGAAACATCTGAGGGAGTATTCAGCGGCCTGTGTGCCTTAGACCGCGTGGTCTTGTGTATGAGTCTCGTATGGTAACCTGAGTTGAGGTATTGTGATCCTCCAGTGAAGGCGAATATTTAATTAAAGATGAATCAGAAAGGAAACTGGGTAGATGGAGCAACTTGCTAATAAACCGAAACGGTATGTTAAGGAATACGATTAATTCCTGGTATGTGTTTGCAATAGTGAGTCTTGCAGATATTGTGCAAATAGCTTGCGAGGGCTGGCAGTTGTGTAACTCGATATGGGTATAAGGACTCTGTCCTGGCAGTTAAACTTATGCAATATAATTGTAATTGGGAGAAAGAGTTTATGATGTGTTTTATCATGGTTTGAAAATGAGTATATTCCTGTCGGTATGCGAAGTGTGGAATGTGTAATGAGTTTTCTCTATATGGGATCATGAAAGTCCTTGACTAGTTGAGTGCGCCGATATTTGCGGCGGAGGACAAGGATATGAATTTCCATGTTGTCTTAGTGTGGTATGGTATATGCGATGTGTTATGGAAAGTTGATAATGGCATATGCATGGTTTTGAGATTAGTTCATAATATATGGGAAGTCATTAAAATCCTCGAGCAGCGTGGGCAGCCGCAGTTAATCCGAGAATCAAGCTTCCCGGTGATTAAGGAAAATGGTACTGCTATTCTAGTGTTTTGGCAGAGTATATGGTCAAAAGGGCAAGGTGGTGTAAACTGATAATATCTAGTGGTATTGTGGTATTCTCCTGTCGGATTGACAGTGATGATTGAGTTGTTGTTGGCATATGGAAATTTCTGAATGGCGTACGTGGTATGAATGGATGCTTGATATGTGTTACGTATTCGTACGGTGGAGAGTGGAATCAGGCATAGCAATTCATGTGTTATATATGTGTTAGAGACTAGAAGTTCTCATACTCCGCCTATGCAGTGGTGGTATGTCGTGTGTATCAGCACCATTTAGCGGTTATTGGAAATTGGAAGCCCTAGTGGTTATCTCGTTACTTGATATGATGAAATGGAATTTGAATGATATATGATTGTAGACTGGTTGTCATAAGCCAGGTTGTCTAGACTAATGTGATATGGACTATGTCAGAAAAATGTCACAAATTGCGTGGCAGAGTGCATCAGATCATGCTCCAGTAGGGTAGATGTACCCTAGGGCCAGCGGACGGCTGGTAGGTATTACTTTGTCAGTTGGGCCTTCGTGGCGGATGTCAGTGTAGAGGTATCTACCATTGATTCAACTCCAGTATTGAGGAACTTTGTCGGATGCGTTTCATGTGGCCAAGCTTGAGGCTATATATATATATATGTTTGTTGCAATGATCAACTTGACTCGATGTGCATTTTCCTTGCTAGATGTATTCGTGGATCGGGTGGCACGCCGCCACATGTATAGTATTTGGATCGGGTGGCACGCCGCCACATGTATGGTATCAGGATCGGGTGGCACGCCGTCACGGGTATGGTATCTGGATCGGGTGGCACGCCGCTACGGGTATGTTATTGGAACGGGTTGCACGCCATAACAGTGTGATGTGGAAAATATAGTTTCCTATATGTTACCTTGTATATAGTACTTCCTAGCTTCCGAGGAAATAGTCCGTATTGGGTATCGCTCGGAGAATAGCACATCAGTTGTGTCTTCTCAGGATTCGATAGCGTATATTAATCGTATCACCACAGGTGTGATTGATTGCTTGAGTTCAGACCTAAATATGTGTGTGGTTGACCGTTTTGAGCATGGTGACTTGAGGTGCTCCATGAGTAATAGTGTTTGGATAGAATCATGAGTCGTTGCAAGGCCACGTGATGTTATGGCCTTTCGAGAAGGAGTTAGGTACTTTATTCCTATAATGTAAGACGAGATCTCAGTTTTATGTTATGATGGTATAGAGGAATTGAGCTACGGCTCTTTTGTTTGAGTTAGTTGTTAGGATTTGAGTATGATCAGACGTTTCTTATTGGAGCCTGTGTTGCGCTCATCGTGGCTTAAGACGGTGTTGAGGTGTCATATCACCAGTGCGGTGTGTTATAATCGAAATGATCATTGGAGCCAATAATGAGTGTGGGTATATGTGATTTGAGCTGGTTAGAAAGGTAATATCGAGGTTCGGCTCCAAAATCTATTGTGGTATCAGTTAAAAGGGAAATGGATTCATGAATGGGTGAACTAAGAGATGGATTCAATATATCGCGTGTTCGGTTGCCGTGGGCATGATGTGAAAGTGTTGGAATAAGACTTTAGCTAATGAAAAAGGTTTTTCAGTTGGTATTTGGTTATCGTGGGAAATTGTTGTGATTAGAGACTATCGTCTTGAGTGATTGCGTTGTTTGATACATCATATGATCTCACCCGGAGTGGCGAGTATCCTTTATTGCAGTGGATTCTAGTGTATCCTGAGTATAGGCATGGGATTAGAAATTAGTATATGATTTCGGAAAGTGAAATGTGGTTTATGGTTCAGATGGTCTGGGGAATTTCAGCTATATCGTGTTATCGGACTTATGATATGTAGGGTGAAGTGGTATCACCCTGAATATATACTTGGTAAGGTCATTCAATTATTGGGTTGCTTCTAGTACAACTCTGAGTCCGCTCGAGGACGAGCGTTTGTTTAAGTTGGGGAGAATGTAACGACCCGGCCCGTCGTCACGGGAATTACCACCCCGTTATGTTGTAATTACATATTTCTTGCTTTTATATCAGTATTAGAGTCTATCGGGGGAGTTAGGAGTGAATTGGATTGAAAATGAGGGATATAGCCTTTTTGAAGGAAACTTGAATAAAGAAAGTCAACCTGGAGTTGACTATTTAGTTAGAGAGCTCGGAATCGAATTCGATGATTCGGTCAGCTCCGGGAGGTCATTTGTGAGCTAGGAGAGCGATCGGAATTGAATTTGGAGGTCCGGTGTAGAAATAGGCTTGAATTGGCTAAGGTTGAATTTTGGCGAAATCCGAACGGTAGGTGAGATTTTGATCCGGGAGTCGGAATGGAATTCCGACAGTTGCAGTAGCTTTGTTAGGTGATTTTGGATATGTCTGCAAATTTTCAGGTCATTCGGACATCGTTTGGTCGGGTTTTTGATTGGATGTTTGTTTCGGAAGCTTTAGATGAAACTTAGGCTTGAATTCGCTTTGATTTGATGATTTCCGTGTTTAAGGACTTGTTTTGATGATTGGAACAAGTTTTGATAATGTTTTAAGTCATTTTGGTGCTTTTGGTTGAGGTCCCGGGGGCCTCGGGTGTGTTTCGGATGCCTAACGGGTCATTTTTGGAAGTTTTTGAAGTGTTGTTGCTGGTATCTGGTGTTGTCCTTCGCGTTCGCGAGGTCCCATCGCGTTCGCGAAGAAGAAATTGGATTCTGAGACTTTTGGCCATCGCGTTCGCGACAGTTCTTCGCGTTCGCGATGAAGGATTTGTCATCTGGGACTTGTGTTCTTCGCGTTCGCGACAGTGCTTCGCGTTCGCGAAGAAGGAATTTTTGTCGCGCAGGTCCTATTTCGGAAGCTCATATAATTTTATCTACAAGGAATATTGAGGTAATTCAAAAACGAAAGTTGTAGCACTTTGAATCTAGTTTTCAGAAACATATTATAATAGTCATTTGGAGTTGTGTATAAAAAGTTATGACCATTTCAATAGAGGCTGTCCGAGCAGAGGTGAAAAACAAAATTTTGGGAGTTTGTTCTTCGCGAACGCGAGGGTATGACCGCGAACGCGAAGAACAAGTCTCTGGGCAGCAGAATAAAGTCCAAACTTCGTCCCATTTGTCATTTTTGACGATTTGGAGCTCGGATAAGGCGATTTTTCGGGAGATATTTTGAGAGAACAACGGGGTAAGCACTCTTAACTCAATTTTGGTTGTATAACTCGAATCTATTGCAAGTTTTGGTGTTTAATTTGAGAAATTTTGTTGAAAAGGGTAGAAAACCCTCTTGGATAGAAATGGTGATTTAAGGGGTCAAATGAACTCCAATTTTTATGAATTTGGTATGTATAGACTCGTGTCGAGACAAGGATTCCGTAAATGTAACTTTCGTAATTGTTCGAGAAGTGTACCAAAAGTCGGATTTTTACAACTTTGTGGGTTTTGGTGCAAATTGAGTTATTTCGAATGGGTTGTGTTCAATTAGCCTATATTGATGTATTCTCATTGATTTTGAGCAGATTCGACATTCAAGGTGATTGAATTGCGAGGCGAGCGCAAGGCGGATTAAGGCTTCTATCGGATCGAGGTGAGTGGTGGTAGTAAATAATGTGCTGAGGGTTTGAAACCCCGTACTTGCACTTTACAGTGCTATGTAGAGATGAGGCACGCGTCATGTGACGAGCGTGGTGGCAATGGGATTTGGGGAATTGGACTTGGTCCTTCCCGGCTAATAGAATACTGTGTTGTATGACTGTTAATGAGATTATAACTGTACAATTGGGCTAATAGCCATGTTTGGGGCCTTGTGCCGATCTGTAGAGCATTAGGGAACCTATAGAGCTAGGTGACCCTTATATCGTGTTGGAAATATACACTCAGCCGTAGCTCTAGCTGTATAGCATAATATGAGCCCGTACTAGATGTGTACATTGAGAGAGATTATCTAAGGTGGAATTCCCTGTTCTAGCTGAGTGGGCCTGAAAGGCCAAGTCAATACCGATTGAGATGAGTTAGGGTCAAGGACCCACTATGAGATGCTATATTGGGCCTGAAAGGCCAAGTCTATATTGGCTGAGACAGGGTCAAGGACCCACTGTGATATATTATATTGGGCCTGAGAGGCCAAGTGCATACTGACTGGGATAGGGTCGAGGACCCATTATGAGGTATTATGTATATAGATACCTATATTGGATCGGACTGCACGCCGCGGTAATGTACATGTAATATACATGTAATATACATGTGGGACGGACTGCACGCCGCAGTATTATTGCGCTTGGGCTGTAGGAGCCCCTTCGAAGTCTGAGTCTGCACACATTCCAGTGAGCGCTGGTATATTATGGGATCGGGCTGCACGCCGCAGTAGTATAATTATATATGTATATATATATGTATATATATTGGGTCGGACTGCACGCCGCAGTGATATATGGTGGACCTGGCCGCACGCCATAGCACCATAGCGCTTGGGCCTAGGGAGCCCCTCCGAAGTCTGTATACACCCCCAGTGAGCGCCGTCGACGTTAAATGGAGCGGGCTGCACGCCGCAGCGGTATATGTATTGGAGCGGGCTGCACGCCGCACCATTATACTTATTAATATCCTTATAAATACGTAAATACTTATGTGTTATAGACAAATGTATATGTCTCTATATATTGAGATGGCTGTACACTGTAGTGGTACGAGTGAGGATGTGGTCAGTGTGGGACCCAGTTGAGATGGATATGGACTGGAGATCAGAGAACTCATTGTAGTGATGACTTACCTGTGGGGGTTTGCCTTAGAACTATTTAGTGACAGTACAGGAGTTCTTACTTCCAGTTATTGTTTATTATTATCACTTACTGAGTTGAAATATACTCACCCCACTCCCTGCATTTTTGTGTGCAGATATACAGGTTCAGAAGGTTGAACTGTCGCAACTGCTTTATTATCCCCGTTCTGTGGAGACTTCGAGGTAGCTGTCGACGTTCGCAGTACTTGACCTATTTCTTTGTATCATTCAGTTGTCTCCATTCGGCCTAGACTTGATTGTGTAGTAGATCTCATTTGTAGAGGCTCAGACTTGTGACACCACGATTTGGTTGGGACTGTATTAGTGTATTTCATATCTACACTTCTTGATTTGTTATGAAAGCAGGCTAATCACGCCGATTAATCAGTATTAATTATACTTGGCTGGTTTAATTGGATAAGACGGTCGGGCTTGCCTAGCAATGTGTTGGGCGCCATCACGACCGGGGTTTGAGGTCGTGACAATGGCTCATCCTGAAGTCTAAGTATTTTAAAAGAGAAAGATTAATGAGGGCTACGCAATTTATCACCCTATTTGGCAAGGTTCGTCTCATTTTATTATTAGAGGCAACTAAGAGCAAACTATAGTTTTCTATAAATGACTTATATCTAAAGGTTAATTAATTCACATTTAGAATTCGGGCATCGAATTCAAGTCCGAACTTTAACAAAAGGGAAGACCTTTTTCGTTACCTAATTCGAAACCCAATTTTAATATTTGCGAATTACTTTCCTATATTCCTAATATAATTTTTTTTTAAAAAAATTTACTTAATTAAAACAAACTACGAACATAAGTTGTTCATTTTCCTAAATTTGTGATTGCTTTCATTAGATATATAATATAATCAATCAATTACAGTTGGTTAAAAGATAAAGTATTATACAAGATTACAAATCAATCCAACACATCTAATTGCTACAATTTTAAATAAATCAGATATTAACTACTGTCCAAACCAAACGAATTTCCATGCCATGTAGGACATTACTATTTTCTATACAACTTTTGCACATTAGGGAAAATAACAACGAACTATATCATTTTTATACAATTGTGCATATTGAATATACATACAGAATATTTGAACCATCCAAATACAATCACTATAATTTTGTTGTTATCAAATAAATCATTCTATAATGAGCATGATCTCGTTGAATCACATGGAATATGAAAGTGTAAATTCAAATCAAAGCATTTTGAGGTAAGGGAAAATTAAAATACTGAAACACTTCATCCAATTCTCAACAGGAAAAAGAACAACAATCCGGCTAATTTCGAGTTATAGCAGTCCAATTTATACTAATAATACAAAATTTATAATAAACATAACATGTTTTTTGCATTTTTCTAAATCAAAAAAAAAAATACAATAGGTTCCCAGATCTTTTCAAACAGAACTTGCTTTATATCCAAAACTTGAGGGTTACAGAGTATATACCTGTAAATAGCAATACAAGAAGATTGAGAAGAAATGATCAACAATTGCAGTAACACAGCAATAACGAACAACAATCAGCAACAACCCAGTAATGAATCAAACAGGAGTATACTTGGACCATACAAAGAGTTTCAAACAATCAAAATAACAGGAACTTTGATAGACCAAAACAGCAGTAACAAAACAGACCCAAGAATCTTTTCGTTAAACCTTTTCCAAACACCTCCAACTGATGGTCAGAAGAAATACTAAAACAGAATTCCAGCAATGTATATCAATGTATGTTAGCCTTTTCTCCCTTTTTAAAACATCTGTTTTTGGGTTTCTATTTCAGAATGTCAAGAAGATGTATCAAAGCCCCCCCTTTGGTTCTGTTTTTCTTCTGTTTTTATAGACAAAACAGAACTCTTTTTAAATTCAATAGTTCACTTTTCCAGCTTGTTTATTCCCTCACATGTGCATCCCTTTATCTTTTTAATCACACATCCCATGTTAGTTCTGATTTCTAGCTAACAATGGCACTAGGCCAACCAAACAGTCCTTTTTTATCATTTGTTAATTCAATTGGTATGTGTCTTCTATATTCTAATCCATTCCACCCTTAACTTTATAATATGATGCCCATGTGACTAACATTAACAGTGTTTTACAGAATCATCCCTCCCCATTATTGATTTAACGAATCCATTAGTCTAAAGCTCACAAGACAAATCATAGAATATTGGCAACTAGTCTGTTTCAACAACTATCAAACATCAAAACTAATCAATATTTGAGGTAACATGAATTAAAACCAATAAGACGACACATATTCTTAACTGATTTTAAAACCAACAAGAATGACTAATCAATTTAATTCAACATGACGAACAAATTTGATTCATCGTGAACAATAGAAACAGAAAGAAAAGAAGAAGAAGAGGACATAAAGAAGGAAAAATACCTCAAAGAAACTCAAAAAGAGACAAAGTCGAATTGGACTTGAACTCGAACCCTTTTTGAGGCAAAATGAACCTTAATCAGAGTGTTCTCAGTTGATAACACTCGGATTAAGGTCCCTTAGACCTCAATTATTCGCTGAATTTGGCCAGAAATCCAACTTTGGATCTTCTAGGGTTCATACGGTTGATTTGGGGTTCTGAGTTTTACGGTTAGATTGGAACAAAACCAAAGGTGGTTTGGGTGTGAGGGAGGCTAGGGGAATGTTTGGGATGAGTTTGGGGAGTAAACGGAAGCGGCGAAGTTTGACGGCCGTTCTTTGATTCAATATTCGAAGCATTAAGGTGTGATTCGAAGGAAGCTAAGCTCAGGACTGGAATGAGGAGGTTATGGGGGTGTTGTGGTGTAAAAATGGGGAGGTTTGGCCCACCGGAACCGCCGTGAGCCGATTTCCGGTGGGTGGAGATGGCGGTCTGCGGCGGGACTTCTTTGTGAGAGACAGGAGAGGTCTGTTTGGACATATGAGGCGGGGGTAAGGGTTTGGGTTCAACATAAAAATTTTCCAGCTTTGTGCCCGGTCTGTGCACGCAAATCGAGTCAACTATAAATGAGATTTTCAAGACCTCAAAAGCTCGGAATGATTAATAAAACAAGTGATGACCCTTTGGGTCGTCACAGTGTGGGAGTGTTTGGGCTCCAGATTTAAAGCCCTATTCGGATTTCTCTCTTAATTTCCAACCAAATTCTTTCCCTTCTTTATAATTGAACAAAATTCCTAATTAATTTGTAAAATCAATAAATGAAACTACACAAATATCAACATTTGAACAACAATTAACATGTTAGCTAACACATTTAATTAAAGTCATGTGATACAACTAAACTTTAAACATTAAATGCAAAAATACATATTTTTGTTATTTTCCATTTTCGTCAAATCCTTCTGATTACTTTTAATTGTAAACTTAAATCCTAAGAGTGCAAACACAATATATTTTTGTATGTTCTTAACTTAACAAATAAACACGCACACACAGACTCAAACAATTAAGAGAAAAATAACATAAAAAATATTTTATTTTGAATTTTTTGGAGTAATCATCATATAGGGCAAAAATCACGTGCTCACAGTGGGGACTGGGTGCCGTCATGACAGGTTCACGATTGGTGAACTAGGGTCGTGACAAACAAAAGAAAGCATGAAATGAACAGACAAAAAGAAAGCAAGTAAGACATAGAGAGGGAGGGGGACTTAGCTTGCAGGGCCGGTCCCCTGAGCTTCCCGTTTTCATCTTTTTTTAATCTCTTTTTCAAACTTCTTTTTCTCTATTTTTTTATTTCTTTTCTTTATTTCTTTTTTCTGGATTTTGTTGGACTTCAAGACGAAGTCTTTTGATGTTTGGTTTAGAGGGGGGTGTTCAGAGGGGGAAAAAGATAGGATCTTGGGAGGGGGTTTGGCTTGAGTCGCCGGAGTTAGGGTTTCGATGACTTTCTTTTGGATATTCGAGGAGATTGGAGCAGATTCGAGGGAAAACAATGGTGTATGGGGATAGATCAGGCTAAGGTGGTTCTGTGGTGTTAAGCTTGGGATGGTTTTCATGGTTTGAGGTCACCGAAGATGAACTCTGATGACCGGAATTCCAAGAACAGAGGGGTTGAAAGGTTTCTCGGAGTTTTTGGGTGGGGTTTGAGACGGAGAAGAAGGAAAGGGTGGTTTGGGGTGAAGGGATGGCCGGAGATCACCATGGGAGGTGGTGGCCTCCAAAGCCGGCAAGGTTGCACAGGAAGGAGATGAAGAAGAAGGGTAAGAACTAAGGCGGCTAGGGTTCGAGTTGTATGCAAATGGCCTGTCTCTAATGAGACATAAGCTATATATACTCGTGGCCAACAAGGAGATCTTGACTGTTGAATCTCTGATGATCAACGGTCAAGACTAATGTTACTAAAATGACGCCGTCTCATTGCAAATGAGACCAAAGCTTTCATCCATTAGATCAGCTTAAATGGACAGCTCAGATCAGTCATCTCATATTAATTAAATGCCTAAATTCAACTAAATATCTCGGCTGTTGGATTAATGTAATTGAACGGCCGAGATCACTTGTTACCCAATGAACTGGACCGGCTCTTTTGGGCTTAGGGACTGGGCCAACCTATTTGGACTGTATTTGGCCCAATGTGATTATACTTATATATATTTTTTTGTATTTTTTCTGATATTTTAATTATTTTTATGTATTTTCTTGTTGTATTTTATTTTTTTTCTTTTTGTATTATTTGAATTATTCAATTTCCTACTTTCACTAATTTTATGATATTTTTGGTAAGTTTCTATTATATTTTTTATTTTCCGCTAATTAAAGCTATTTTTAATGATTTTTTTTAACTAATTAATTCAACAATGCAAGTATTTAACCTATTTTTTTATTTTCTAATTTTATTCAATCACACAAATGTATCTAATTTCAATCAAAACATGTAATTGCACCCAAAATTATTATTTATTTTAATTTTGGAATTCATTTGCCTAGTGCAAAAATCATGTGCTCACAATGTCCCTGAGAAAATCTCAGTTTGCCATCTTGAAAAGATCACCAACAAAATTTTTGAGACGAACAAGATAACATTCTTGGATAATGAATTGCCTATTGAAGGGACAGAGCACAACAAAGCACTTTATCTCACCGTCAAAAGTGAAGAATTTGTGATGACTCGGGTCCTAGTAGACAACGGGTCAAGTGCAAACATTTGTCCACTCTCAACTCTGGGAAAACTGAAGATTAGTCCTGATAGAATCCGTCGAAACAGTGTGAGTGTTTGGGGCTTTGACGGAGGAAGTAAAAATACTTTGGGAGACATTGTGCTAGAAGTCACCATTGGACCGGTGGACTTTACCATGGAATTCCAGGTCTTGGATGTCACTGTTTCTTAAAATCTATTACTGGGACGTCCATGGATCCATGCGGCCAAAGTTGTACCATCTTCACTGCACCATATGGTAAAATTCGAATGGGAACAACAGGAAATTACAGTGCATGGAGATGAAGATGTTTGTAACACCATAATGCCTTTTGAAGAAATCAAAGGGGACAAGGGCCCATGGGTGTATCAGGTGACGGATGCTGTGGTAGTTAACAAGATATCCGAAGGGGAGAGCATGCCAATTCCTGCAGTGGCGCCTACAACAGTAATGGTGGCTAAAGAAATGATCAGAAATAGGTTCGCACCGGGAAGAGGTTTGGGGATAGCTTTACAAGGGATAACACATCCTGTCCGCTTGCCAGGAAACAATGATACCTTTGGCTTGGGCTTTAAACCTACTTATACCGACATCCAGAAAGACAAAAGAACAAAAAAGAAAAGTTGGACCCTCCCGCAACCAATTCTAAAATTATCCGACACCTTCACTAGGCCTGGTACACAAAGACATTTGACAACTGCTGTGTCAAGGTATGCTGAAAGAAGGCCAGATGCGGAGCTTCTCGCAAGGTTTGAAATGTTGTTCGGGGATGTAAACATGTTGGAGATAGGTGAGGGGACTAGTAAGATGGATGTCCAGTTCATGGGACCCAGCGCTGCACTTAATTATTGGGAAGATACTCCTCTTCCGATCAGGAGGGAGTTGTGGTAGTTAGCTTTCAAAAATATTTCATCTTTCCCAAAGCTGTTTATTTTTGTAATCCCCACACCCCACTGAAATCAAATGTATCCAACCTCTGTTATCTTTTTGAAATAAATAATATCAATGAAATGCAATTTCTTCTTCTTTCTTCACTTTTGCCTTATTTTTTATTTTTCTTCTTTTTGTACAGTTCGATATTCGTTGATTCTGATGATATGTCATGTATGAAGGATTCCCGGCCCAGTCTTGACAATCAAATAATTATACAAGAGATTGAAAATGAAAGTCAAATAGAAAATGAAGATGAGGAAACACTGGAAGAAATCAATAAAGATTTGAATCAATACAAGGAAAAACCCAAACCGAAGGTAAATGAGACATAATCTATTAATCTGGGGAGTGAGGATAATGTCCGGGAGACATAAATCAGTGTAAACCTAGAGGCTCCCCTCAGAGAAGAGGTAATAAAGTTATTACATGAATACAAGGACATATTTGCCTGGTCCTATGATGACATGCCTAGACTCAGCACTCATCTGGTGGTACATAAATTGCCCATTTATCCCGAATGCCGGCCAGTGAAGCAAAAGTTGCAAAAATTCAAAATGGACATCAGCGTAAAGATAAAAGAAGAGGTGAATAAGGAGTTTGAGGTGAAGGTCATACGAGTTACTAAGTACCCCACCTGGTTGGCGAATGTTGTGCCAGTTCCAAAGAAAGACGGAAAAACCAGGGTGTGTGTTGATTACAGAGACCTCAACAAGGCTAGTCCAAAGGATGATTTTCCATTGCTGAATATCCATAAATTGATCGACAATTGCGCCAAGCATGAAATTGGCTCTTTTGTAGATTGTTATGTGGGTTATCATCAGATCCTAATGGACGAAGAACATGCGGAGAAAACAGCTTTTATCACACCTTAGGGAACATACTGCTATAGAGTGATGTCGTTTGGGCTGAAGAATGCCGGGGCTACTTATATGAGGGCAATGACCACAATGTTTCATGATATGATGCATTGAGAAATTGAAGTGTATGTGGACGATGTTATCATAGAGTCCAAGAAGCAACATGATCATGTCAAAGATTTGAGGAAGTGTTTCCATAGGCTCCGAAGATATAATCTTAAGCTGAATCCAGCAAAATGTGCTTTTGGAGTACCTTCAGGGAAGCTATTGGGATTTATAGTAAGCCGACAAGGCATTGAACTAGATCCATCAAAGATAAAAGCAATCAAGAGTTTGCCTCCGCCGAAGAACAAGAAGGAAGTAATGATCTTATTAGGCAGGCTGAACTATATTAGCAGGTTCATTGCTCAGCTGACATCGACATGTGAGCCTATTTTCAAATTGTTAAAGAAAGATGCAGCGGTGAAGTGGACTGATGAATGTCAAGAAGCCTTCAATAAGATTAAGGAATATTTGGCTAATCCTCCAGTGTTAGTTCCTCCAGAGCCGGGAAGACCTTTGATCTTATATTTGATAGTGCTTGACAACTCATTTGGCTGTGTACTGGGGCCGCATGATGAGACCGGCAAGAAAGAGCAAGCTATATATTACCTTAGTAAGAAGTTCACATCTTACGAGGTAAAATATACTCAGTTAGAGAGAACATGCTGTGCATTAACTTGGGTTTCTCAGAAATTGAAGCACTACTTGTTAGCTTATACTACATATCTGATATCACGGTTAGACCCTTTGAAGTATATATTTCATAAGCCCATGCCTACAGGGAGACTTGCTAAGTGGCAGATTCTGCTCACAGAATTTGACATCATTTATGTAACACGTACGGCAATGAAGGCGCAAGCAGTTGCGGATCATCTAGTAGAGAATCCAGTGGATGATGAATATGAGCCATTAAAGACATATTTTCCGGATGAGGAGGCAATGAATGTTGAAGAAATAGAACAAAATGACAAGCCAAGTTGGAGAATTTACTTAGATGGAGCCGTTAACAGTAAAGGAGTTGGAATTGGAGCAGTACTTATTTCAGAAACGGGTCAACACTATCCTATTACCGCTCAACTTCGACTTTTCTGTACCAACAATATGCCCGAATATGAAGCATGTATATTGAGATTGAGGATGGCAATAGATATGGGTGTTTAAGAGATTTTGGTCATGGGTGACTCGGATCTTTTGATACATTAAATTCAGGGAGAATGGGAGACACGAGATTTGAAATTGATACCTTATCGGCATTATCTACATGAACTGTCCCATAGATTTCAATCTATAGAGTTTAAACACATCCCAAGAATGCACAATGAAGTAGCAGATGCTTTGGCCACATTATCCTTTATGTTACATCATCCGGATAAAGCCTATATAGATCCACTTCAGATACAGGTGTATGATCAAAATGCTTATTGTTTTGCTGTGGAAGGAGAGCTAGATGGAGAATCGTGGTATCACGATATCAAGGAATACTTGAAGACAGGAAAGTACCCAGAACAAGCCATTGGAGATCATAAGAGAGCTGTAAGATGCTTAGCAAATGGCTTTTTCCTCAGTGGAGGGATTGTGTATAAAAGAACACCAGACTTGGGTTTGCTAAGATGTGTGGATGCACAACAATCAGACATGATTATGACTGAGGTACATGCAGGAGCTTGCGGACCTCATATGAGCGGGTATGTCTTAGCAAAAAAGATATTGAGAGCAGGGTACTATTGGCTTACCATGGAACGGGACTGTATTAGGTATGTGAAGAAATGCCACCAATGTCAAGTACATGGAGATTTGATTCATTCCCCACCTTATGAATTGCATACGATGTCTGCACCTTGGCCATTTGTTGCCTGGGGTATGGATGTCATCGGACAAATAGAGCCTGCATGTTCTAATGGACACAGAATTATCTTGGTCGCGATTGACTATTTTACTAAATAGGTGGAAGCAAAGACATTCAAGGCGGTGACGAAGAAGGCCGTGGTGGATTTTGTGTATGAAAATATCATATGCCGATTCGGAATTCCTAAAGTAATTATCATAGACAATGGGGCAAATTTGAACAGTCACCTCATGGCGGAAGCATGTCAGAGATTTAAAATCCTGCATCGTAACTCTACATCTTACAGACCAAAGGAAAACGGAGCAGTAGAAGCTTCAAATAAGAATATAAAGAAGATTCTCAGGAAAATGGTGGAAGAGTCTAGACAATGGCATGAGAAGTTACCTTTCGCTCTTATGGGTTATCGCACAACAGTACGTACTTCGATTGCTACCACGTTTGCTTAAGAGGGGGAGAACGTGACGACCCGGCCCGTCGTCACGGGAATTACCACCCCGTTGTGTTGTAATTACATAATTCATGCTTTTATATAAGTGTTAGAGTCTATCGGGGGAGTTAGGAGTGAATTAAATTGGGAATGAGGCATATAGCCTTTGTGAAGGAAACTTGAATAAGAAAAGTCAACCCGGAGTTGACTATTTAGCTAGAGGGCTCGGAATCGGATTCGGATGATTCGGTTAGTTCCGGAAGGTGATTTGTGACTTAGGGGAGCGATCGGAATTGAATTTGGAGGCCCGGTGTAGAAATAGGCTTGAATTGGCTAAGGTTGAATTTTGGCGAAATCCGGACGATAGGTGAGATTTAGATCCGGGGGTCGGAATGGAGTTCCGACAGTTGCAGTAGCTTCGTTAGGTGATTTTGGATGTGCCTGCAAAATTTCAGGTCATTCGGACGTCGTTTGGTCGGGTTTTTGATCGAATGTGTAATTCGGAAAGTTTTAAGAAATTTAGGCTTGAATCCGTGTGTAATTGGTGATTTTGATGTTTAGGGTGGTGTTTTTATGATTGGAACAAGTTCGTATCGTGTTTTGGAGTATGTTGGTGGTTTTCGTTGGGGTCCCGGGGGCCTCGGGATGAATTCGGGGGTCCAAACGGACCAATTTGTGCCAAAAGGCACTGCTGTTCTGCTGCAATAATCGCAGAAAAATTTTGTTCTCCGCGATCGCGGAGATGGCCATGCGATCGCGTAAGGGAGAAATCCCGAGCTCTGCGATCGCGAAGCAAAGCCTGCGATCGCGTAAGTCTGAAGGTTGGAGCATTGCGATCGCGTGAGGTTTTATGCGATCGCGTAGGGTATTTGGTCGGAAGCAGTGCGATCGCGTGTCTTGTGTCGCGATCGCGTAGGTTAATCTGGGAGCCGGCCGAGTTTGTTCACTGCGATCGCGTTAGTTCGTTTGCGATCGCGTAGGGTCACTGAATTGTTCACTGCGATCGCGTCAAGGATCACGCGATCGCGTAGAGGAAAATTAGACCGCCCAAAATTTGTGCATCGCGATCGCGTGCCAAAGGCCGCGATCGCGTAGGGTTAATTCGTCTGGCAGAGAATTTAATCACAGAACAGAGGGGCTACGGGTTTCATTCATGAAACCTCCATTTTTGAGTTCTAGAGAGAGAAACTCACGGGAATTGCTGGTAATTCATCGGGGATTCGTTGGAGGTAAGTTTTGTGGCTTAATTACATCATTTTAACATGAAATCCTTGGTTAAATCCCTGTAAATGGAAGATTTAAGGTGGGTTTGAGCCCTAGGCCTAAATTTAAGAAAAACACCGATTTGAGTGGGCAAATGGAGTCCGATTTTGGTAAATTTTATATGCCTAGACTCGTATCGAGATGAGGATTCCGAATATGTAATTTTTGTAATTTTTCGACAAGTGTACCAAAAGTCGGGTTTTGACAACTTGTGGGTTTTGATATAAATTGGGTTATTTCGAATGAATTTCGTGAAATTAGCGTATATTGATGCATTCTCTATGACTTTGAGCAGATTTGGCATCCGAGGAGATTGATTTGCGAGGCAAGCGCAAGGCGGATTGAAGCTTCTACCGGTTCGAGGTGAGTGGTAGTAGTAAACAATGCACTGAGGGTTTGAAACCCCGTACTAGCACTTTACAATGCTATATTGAGATGAGACACGCGTTCTATGACGGGCGTGGTGACATTGTGATAGGGGGTTCGGACTTAGTCCTTCCCGGCTAATAGAATACTGTGTTGTACGACTGTTAATGAGGTTATGACTGTACAATTGGGCTAATAGCCATGTTTGGGGCCTTGTGCCGATCTGTAGAGCATTAGGGAACCTATAGAGCTAGGTGACCTTTATATCGTGTTGGAAATATACACTCGGCCATAGCTCTAGCTGTATAGCATAATATGAGCCCGTATTAGATGTGTACATTGAGAGAGATTATCTAGGGTGGAATTCCTTGTTCTAGCTGAGTGGGCCTGAAAGGCCAAGTCTATACCGATTGAGATGAGATAGGGTCAAGGACCCACTATGAGATGTTATATTGGGCCCGAAAGGCCAAGTCTATATTAACCGAGACAGGGTCAAGGACCCATTGTGATATATTATATTGGGCCTGAGAGGCCAAGTGCATACTGACTGGGTTAGGGTCGAGGACCCATTATGAGGTATTATGTATATAGATACCTATATTGGATCGGACTGCACGCCGCAGTAATGTACATGTAATATACATGTAATATACATGTGGGACGGACTGCACGCCGCAGTATTATTGCGCTTGGGCTGTAGGAGCCCCTTCGGAGTCTGAGTCTGCACACATTCCAGTGAGCGCTGGTATATTATGGGATCGGGCTGCACGCCGCAGCAGTATATATGTTGGATCGGACTGCACGCCGCAGTGATATATGGTGGACCCGGCTGCACGCCATAGCACCATAGCGCTTGGGCCTAGGGAGCCCCTCCGAAGTCCGTATACACCCCCAGTGAGCGCCGTCGACGTTAAATGGAGCGGGCTGCGCGCCGCAGCAGTATATGTATTGGAGCGGGCTGCACGCCGCAGCATTATACTTAATCATATCCTACTATTTACTTAGATACTTATACATTATAGATATAAGTATGTGCATTTATATGTTGAGATGGCCGTACACCGTAGGGGTACGAGCGAGGGTTTGTTCGGTGTGGAGATCTTGTAGAGATAAACGTAGATTGGAGGTTAAAGTACTACTATAGTGATGACGTACTTGTGAAGATTGCCTTAGAACTGCTAAGTGATAGCACAGGAGTTCTTACTTTCAGTTATTATTTATTATTGTTACTCACTGAGTTGAAATATACTCACCCCACTCCCCTGCACTGTTTTGGTGCAGATCCGCAGGTGCTCGAGAGCAGTTGAGACATTTTAGCTGCTGATCCATATCTACTTTTGCGGAGATTACGAGGTAGCTGCCAGCGTCCGCAGAGCTTGTTTTTCTCCTTCTTTATCATCTTGTTGATTTCCTATTTGTCTAGACTTGGTTGTATTAGGATGCTATTCTGTAGAGGCTCAGTCTCGTGACACCACGATATGTTTGGGACCGTATTTTGTATGTTTTGACGTTTCGGTTATTACCGGTTATGACTAACTACTGTTTAAGTTTAATTTATTTAATAATTGGCTGGTTAAGAGGATATTTTGGTCGGGCTTGCCTAGCATTGTGTTGGGCGCCATCACGACCAGGGTTTGGGTTGTGACAAGTTGGTATCGAGCCTAGGTTAATAGGTCTCGCGAGTCATGAGCCGGTTGGTAGAGTCTCGTGGATCGGTGCGGGGACGCCTGTACTTATCCTCGGGAGGCTGCAAACCTTTTTAGGAAAAGTTTCAATTCTTGGAATTCTTGTCGTGCGATTACTTTTGACTTGAACTGAACTTTGACATTCTATTCTCTCGCAGATGGCGAGAACTCGATCATCCGGACGTGGGGGACGACCACCACTACCACCTACTAGAGGCCGTGGACGCGGTCGCGGTCGTGGCGGAGTTAGGGCAGCTGAGGCAGTGCCAGCTGACCCACAGCCCCCAGTTGCAGAGGTGCCAGCAGCACCAGATCAGGCACCAGCTGTGCCCATTGCTATTCCAGGTCTACAGGAGACCCTGGCTCAGATACTAGCAGTCTGCACTGGCCTAGCACAGGCGGTTTCAGTTACTACTGCAGCAGCTGCATCGGGGATCGGGGGTGGTCATCAGACCCCCGTAGTACGCACTCTAGAGCCAGCAGTGCAGGGCTTACAGACACCAGAGGCTCCTCCAGTTCAGCCTGTGGTACCGGTTTAGCCAGCAGATCAGATTCAGGGGGACAGGGTCCCAGCTATGACAGACGATGAGCAGCGTCGTCTCGAGAGGTTCACCAGGTTATCTCCTCCAGTGTTCACTGGTGCTCCGAGCGAGGACGCCCAAGGTTTTCTGGATAAGTGCCGTCGGATGCTTCGTACGGCGGGGATATTGGAGTCCAGTGGGGTATCTTTCACTACCTTTCAGTTTCAGGGACCAGCCTTTGCTTGGTGGGAGGCTTATGAGCGCCGCAGGCCAGCCGGGGCAGCACCACTATCATGGCCGGAGTTCTCCACTATGTTCTTAGAGAAATGGGTGCCTCGATCTCAGAGAGAGGAGATGCGTAGGCAGTTTGAGGGTCTCCGTCAGGGGGACATGTCAGTGTCAGAGTATGAGATCAGGTTTACAGAGTTGTCCAGATATGCACCGTGGTTGGTTCATTCCGACGGAGAGAGGATTGGGCGCTTCGTGGACGGCCTCATTTATCCCATTCGTATTCCGATGACTCGGGAGAGGGTTTTGAGTCGTACATTTGAGGATGCTGTGGATATTGCTCGCGACATTGAGACGGATCGTCGCAGGGAGCGGGATGAGAGGGAGGCCAAGAGGCCTCGAGGAGCAGCTAGTTCCAGTGGCACACAGACCAGAGGCCAGAGTCAGCAGAGCCGAGGTCGCTCTTTAGGGTCTTCGCAGTCGAGACGCTCAGATCGTCGCAGATGGTCTCCTAGACAGGATTATCAGGGTTCGCACCAGAGCCAGCCAGCTCTCAGTGCCATGCCAGCTCAGAGTTCTTCACAGGCCCCATCCGCTCAGGGTTCATCTCGGCCTAGTTCATCAGCTGGCCACTCCAGCGCCAGAGGTCCTTATCAGTCTCGGTACCCAGCACCGGGAGTTGCTACGAGTGCGGAGAGTTTGGGCATCACCGTAGGGAGTGTCCCCGTCTTGTTTCCAGGATCTTATCAGCAGAGGGGGCAGCCCTCGTCATCTGGTCCTTCTACTTCAGCACCCGCCCCGCCAGCTAGGGGTGAGGGTCGGACAGCTAGGGGTCGCTCTCGAGGGGGAGGCCGATCAGGCGGACAGGCTAGATGCTATGCTTTTCAGGGCCGATCTGAGGCTGTTACTTCTGATGCTGTCATTACAGGTATTATTTCAATCTGCCACGGAGATGCCTCGGTATTGTTTGATCCCGGTTCTACTTATTCTTATGTGTCTACATATTTTGCTCCTCATTTGGGCACGACCCGAGGGAGTCTTGAGCTGCCAGTGCACGTATCTACCCCGGTAGGGGATACTATTGTTGTGGACCACGTATACTGGTCCTGTTTGGTCACTATTGGAGGTCCGGAGACCCGAGTAGACCTGTTGCTTCTCAGCATGATTGATTTTGATGTTATATTGGGCATGGACTGGCTATCTCCATGTCATGCTATTCTGGACTGTCATGCTAATACAATCACTTTGGCTATGCCGGGCATTCGGAGGATCGAGTGGCGAGGCACGACTGATTATGTACCCAACAGGGTAATATCTTTCCTTGAGGCCCAACGAATGGTTGGGAAGGGATGTCTCTCTTATTTAGCATTTGTGCGGGAGGTCGAGGCCCAGACTCCCAGTATTGATTCTGTTCCCATTGTGCGAGACTTTCCTGATGTGTTTCCCTCAGACCTGCCGGGCATGCCGCCGGACAGGGATATTGATTTTGGTATCGATTTGGTGCCGGGCACTCTCAGCCTATTTCTATTCCTCCGTATCGTATGGCACCAGCTGAGTTGAAGGAATTGAAGGAGCAGCTCCAGGAACTCCTAGATAAGGGGTTTATTCGGCCGAGTGTGTCGCCGTGGGGTGCACCGGTCCTGTTTGTTAAGAAGAAGGACGGATCTATGAGGATGTGTATTGACTATCGGCAGGTAAACAAAGTAACAGTGAAGAATAAGTATCCTCTTCCTCGTATTGATGATTTATTTGATCAGCTCCAGGGAGCTAGGGTGTTCTCGAAGATTGATCTTCGTTCAGGGCTACCATCAGCTGAAGATTAGAGAGTCTGACATTATGAAGACTGCATTCCGGACCAGATATGGTCACTATGAGTTCCTTGTGATGTCTTTTGGGCTGACCAACGCCCCAGCAGCATTTATGCATCTGATGAACAGTGTATTCAAGCCGTATCTTGATTCATTTGTGATCGTATTCATTGATGACATACTTGTCTACTCTCGTAGCCAGGAGGAGCATGCTCGGCACTTGAGTATTGTGTTGCAGAGGTTGAGAGAGGAGAAGCTGTATGCCAAGTTCTCCAAATGTGAGTTCTGGCTTGAGTCCGTGGCATTCTTAGGGCACGTGGTGTCCTGTGATGGTATTCGGGTAGATCCGAGGAAGGTCGAGGCAGTGCAGAGTTGGCCCAGACCGACCTCAGTTACTGAGATCCGTAGCTTTCTGGGATTGGCAGGGTATTATCGCCGATTTGTTCAGGGGTTCTCTTCTATTGCTTCACCCTTGACTAGATTGACTCGGAAGGGTGTTCCTTTCTTATGGTCCGAGGAGTGCGAGGAGAGCTTTCAGAAGCTCAAGACAGCACTGACCACAGCACCAGTCTTGATTCTACCGACAGCTTCAGGTTCTTATACTGTATATTGTGATGCCTCGGGAGTGGGCATTGGTTGTGTGTTGATGCAGGAGGGTAGGGTCATTGCTTATGCCTCTCGTCAGTTGAAGCCCCACGAGAAGAACTACCCTGTTCATGATTTAGAGCTAGCAGCCATAGTTCATGCCTTGAAGATTTGGAGGCATTACCTGTATGGTGTCTCATGTGAGGTGTTCACGGATCATCGCAGCCTTCAGCACTTATTCAGACAGAAGGACCTTAATTTGAGACGGCGGAGGTGGTTGGAGTTGCTTAAGGACTATGATATCACTATTTTGTATCATCCGGGAAAGGCCAATGTGGTGGCCGATGCCTTGAGTCGGAAGGCGGTTAGCATGGGCAGCTTAGCTTTCATCCCAGTTGGGGAGAGGCCTTTTGCTTATGATGTTCAGGCCCTAGCCAATCGGCTAGTGAGATTAGATATTTCGGAGCCGAGTCGAGTGTTGGCTTGTATTGCTTCTCGATCTTCCTTATATGATCGCATCAGAGAGCGACAGTATGATGACCCACATTTGCTTGTCCTTAAGGACAGAGTGCAGCATAATGATGTCAGAGATGTGACTATCGACAGTGATGGTGTTTTGAGGATGCAAGGCCGTATATGTGTGCCCAATGTTGATGGTTTGCGGGAGTTGATACTTGAGGAGGCACACGGTTCGCGGTACTCTATTCACCCAGGTGCCGCAAAGATGTACCAAGACTTGAGACAGCACTACTGGTGGAGGAGAATGAAGATGGATATTGTTAGGCATGTAGCTAGGTGCCTCAATTGCCAGCAGGTCAAATATGAGCATCAGAGACCGGGCGGTGTTCTTCAGCGTATGGTTATTCCCGAGTGGAAATGGGAGAGGATCACCATGGATTTTGTTACTGGGCTACCTCGGACAGCGAGGAAGTTTGATTCTGTATGGGTGATCGTTGATCGGCTGACTAAGTCCGCACATTTCATCCCAGTTAGTACTACTTACTCATCGGAGCGGTTGGCGGTGATCTTTATTCGGGAGATTGTCAGGTTGCATGGGGTCCCAGTGTCTATTATATCTGACAGAGGCACTCAGTTCACTTCCCAGTTTTGGAGAGCATTTCAGCGAGAGATGGGTACGAGGGTTGAGTTGAGTACAGCATTTCACCCCCAGACAGACGGGCAGTCTGAGCGTACTATTCAGATCTTGGAGGATATGTTGCGGGCATGTGTGATTGATTTTGGTGGTTCGTGGGATGAATTCTTACCACTTGCTGAGTTTGCCTACAACAACAGCTACCAGTCGAGTATTCAGGATGGCCCCGTACGAGGCATTGTATGGCAGACGGTGTAGATCTCCCGTGGGATGGTTTGAGCCTGGTGAGGTTAGATTGATAGGGACCGAGTTAGTCCAGGATGCTCTGGATAGAGCAAAGTTAATCCAGGAGAGGCTTCGTACAGCACAGTCTCGTCAGAAGAGTTATGCGGACCGTAGAGTTCGAGAGTTGTCTTTCATGGTTGGTGATAGAGTATTGCTGAAGGTTTCACCCATGAAGGGTGTCATGAGGTTCGGGAGGAAAGGGAAGTTGAGTCCCAGGTATATTGGCCCTTTTGAGATACTCGGGAGAGTTGGAGAGGTGGCATATGAGTTAGCCTTGCCACCCAGTTTATCCAGCGTTCATCCGGTATTCCATGTGTCTATGCTCCGGAAGTACATTGGAGATCCGTCTCATGTATTAGACTTCGGTACCATCCAGCTTGATGGTGATCTGTCCTATGATGTGGAGCCTATTGCTATTTTGGGTCGTCAGGTGAGAAAATTGAGGTCCAAGGAGATTGCATCGGTTAAGGTTCAGTGGAGAGGTCGACCCGTGGAGGAGGCTACTTGGGAGGTTGAGCGGGAGATGCGGAGCAGATACCCTCAGCTATTTGAGACTTCAGGTATGTTTCTTGACCCGCTCGAGGACGAGCGTTTGCTTAAGAGGGGGAGAATGTGACGACCCGGCCCGTCGTCACGAGAATTACCACCCCGTTGTGTTGTAATTACATAATTCATGCTTTTATATAAGTGTTAGAGTCTATCGGGGGAGTTAGGAGTGAATTAAATTGGGAATGAGGCATATAGCCTTTGTGAAGGAAACTTGAATAAGAAAAGTCAACCCGGAGTTGACTATTTAGCTAGAGGGCTCGGAATTGGATTCTGGATGATTCGGTTAGTTCCGGAAGGTGATTTGTGACTTAGGGGAGCGATCGGAATTGAATTTGGAGGCCCGGTGTAGAAATAGGCTTGAATTGGCTAAGGTTGAATTTTGGCGAAATCCGGACGATAGGTGAGATTTAGATCCGGGGTCCGGAATGGAGTTCCGACAGTTGCAGTAGCTTCGTTAGGTGATTTTGGATGTGCCTGCAAAATTTCAGGTCATTCGGACGTCGTTTGGTCGGGTTTTTGATCGAATGTGTAATTCGGAAAGTTTTAAGAAATTTAGGCTTGAATCCGTGTGTAATTGGTGATTTTGATGTTTAGGGTGGTGTTTTTATGATTGGAACAAGTTCGTATCGTGTTTTGGAGTATGTTGGTGGTTTTCGTTGGGGTCCCGGGGGGCCTCGGGATGGAATTCGGGGGTCCAAACGGACCAATTTGTGCCAAAAGGCACTGCTGTTCTGCTGCAATAATCGCAGAAAAATTTTGTTCTCCGCGATCGCGGAGATGGCCATGCGATCGCGTAAGGGAGAAATCCCGAGCTCTGCGATCGCGAAGCAAAGCCTGCGATCGCGTAAGTCTGAAGGTTGGAGCATTGCGATCGCGTGAGGTTTTATGCGATCGCGGAGATGGCCATGCGATCGCGTAAGGGAGAAATCCCGAGCTCTGCGATCGCGAAGCAAAGCCTGCGATCGCGTAAGTCTGAAGGTTGGAGCATTGCGATCGCGTTAGTTCGTTTGCGATCGCGTAGGGTCACTGAATTGTTCACTGCGATCGCGTCAAGGATCACGCGATCGCGTAGAGGAAAATTAGGCCGCCCAAAATTTGTGCATCGCGATCGCGTGCCAAAGGCTGCGATCGCGTAGGGTTAATTCGTCTGGCAGAGAATTTAATCACAGAACAGAGGGGCTACGGGTTTCATTCATGAAACCTCCATTTTTGAGTTCTAGAGAGAGAAACTCACGGGAATTGTTGGTAATTCATCGGGGATTCGTTGGAGGTAAGTTTTGTGGCTTAATTACATCATTTTAACATGAAATCCTTGGTTAAATCCCTGTAAATGGAAGATTTAAGGTGGGTTTGAACCCTAGGCCTAAATTTAAGAAAAACACCGATTTGAGTGGGCAAATGGAGTCCGATTTTGGTAAATTTTATATGCCTAGACTCGTATCGAGATGAGGATTCCGAATATGTAATTTTTGTAATTTTTCGACAAGTGTACCAAAAGTCGGGTTTTGACAACTTGTGGGTTTTGATATAAATTGGGTTATTTCGAATGAATTTCGTGAAATTAGCGTATATTGATGCATTCTCTATGACTTTGAGCAGATTTGGCACCCGAGGAGATTGATTTGCGAGGCAAGCGCAAGGCGGATTGAAGCTTCTACCGGTTCGAGGTGAGTGGTGGTAGTAAATAATGTATTGAGGGTTTGAAACCCCGTACTAGCACTTCACAGTGCTATATTGAGATGAGACACACGTTCTATGACGGGCGTGGTGACATTGTGATAGGGGGTTCGGACTAAGTCCTTCCCGGCTAATAGAATACTGTGTTGTACGACTGTTAATGAGGTTATAACTGTACTATTGGGCTAATAGCCATGTTTGGGGCCTTGTGCCGATCTGTAGAGCATTAGGGAACCTATAGAGCTAGGTGACCTTTATATCGTGTTGGAAATATACACTCGGCCATAGCTCTAGCTGTATAGCATAATATGAGCCCGTACTAGATGTGTACATTGAGAGAGATTATCTAGGGTGGAATTCCCTGTTCTAGCTGAGTGGGCCCGAAAGGCCAAGTCTATACCGATTGAGATGAGATAGGGTCAAGGACCCACTATGAGATGTTATATTGGGCCTGAAAGGCCAAGTCTATATTAACTGAGACAGGGTCAAGGACCCATTGTGATATATTATATTGGGCCTGAGAGGCCAAGTGCATACTGACTGGGTTAGGGTCGAGGACCCATTATGAGGTATTATGTATATAGATACCTATATTGGATCGGACTGCACGCCGCAGTAATGTACATGTAATATACATGTAATATACATGTGGGACGGACTGCACGCCGCAGTATTATTGCGCTTGGGCTGTAGGAGCCCCTTCGGAGTCTGAGTCTGCACACATTCCAGTGAGCGCTGGTATATTATGGGATCGGGCTGCACGCCGCAGCAGTATATATGTTGGATCGGACTGCACGCCGCAGTGATATATGGTGGACCTGGCTGCACGCCATAGCACCATAGCGCTTGGGCCTAGGGAGCCCCTCCGAAGTCTGTATACACCCCCAGTGAGCGCCGTCGACGTTAAATGGAGCGGGCTGCGCGCCGCAGCAGTATATGTATTGGAGCGGGCTGCACGCCGCAACATTATACTTAATCATATCCTACTATTTACTTAGATACTTATACATTATAGATATAAGTATGTGCATTTATATGTTGAGATGGCCGTACACCGTAGGGGTACGAGCGAGGGTTTGTTCAGTGTGGAGATCTTGTAGAGATAAACGTAGATTGGAGGTTAAAGTACTACTATAGTGATGACGTACTTGTGAAGATTGCCTTAGAACTGCTAAGTGATAGCACAGGAGTTCTTACTTTCAGTTATTATTTATTATTGTTACTCACTGAGTTGAAATATACTCACCCCACTCCCCTGCATTTTTGGTGCAGATCCACAGGTGCTCGAGAGCAGTTGAGACATTTTAGCTGCTGATCCATATCTACTTTTGCGGAGATTACGAGGTAGCTGCCAGCGTCCGCAGAGCTTGTTTTTCTCCTTCTTTATCATCTTGTTGATTTCCTATTTGTCTAGACTTGGTTGTATTAGGATGCTATTCTGTAGAGGCTCAGTCTCGTGACACCACGATATGTTTGGGACCGTATTTTGTATGTTTTGACGTTTCGGTTATTACCGGTTATGACTAACTACTGTTTAAGTTTAATTTATTTAATAATTGGCTGGTTAAGAGGATATTTTGGTCGGGCTTGCCTAGCATTGTGTTGGGCGCCATCACGACCAGGGTTTGGGTCGTGACAGTATCGAATAGAGGCTGTTATACCCGCAGAAATTGAGATACCATCTCTTCGAATCATAGCTGAAGCTGAGATCGATGATGATGAATGGGTAAAGGCCCAGTTGGAACAATTGAATATGATTGATGAGAAAAGGCTAGCAGCAGTTTGCCATGGGCAATTATATCAACGGAGAATGTCCAGAGCATATAATAAGAATGTGTGTCCTCGAAAATTTGAAGTAGGACAATTGGTGTTGAGGCGTATCTTGCCGCATTGGGCTGAAGCGAAAGGAAAATTTGCACCAAACTGGCAAGGACCATTCATGGTATCACGGGTGTTGTCCAATGGAGCCCTATATCTGACAGATGTTGAAGGGAAATGCGTAGAGACTGCTATCAATTCAGATGCAGTCAAAAGATATTATGTATGATTCTTTTTCATTTGTATAATTTTATTTGTTGTGATTTTGGAACTGAAATGATGAAGGCATTTTATTCTCTATCCAAACACTTTATCCATTGACATCCCCTTTGAGACTTGTTCGATCTATTCTTTCATACCCCTCTCTCCGAATTGCTTGTGATACAAAAAGAAAAGTAGAAAATGAAAAAAAGCAAAATGCAAACAAAAGAAAAAGACAAAGAAATTGGGAAAAAGTCAACCGAAACCATGAATTAATGGCGTAGTTTCAACTACGTCTGACTTTATCTCGAAAAGGTACGTAGGCAGCCTCACTGAGGTTCAGTCACAATAAAGAAAAAATCCAAAAATCCCCCACATGTTGAAAGTGGGGCGGAAGTTATGTTTTATAATTCCGAGAGTTGTAAATATTTTTAAACCCTCGTAAATTTTTGAGCCTTTATATCCTTCTTTCTTAACCCATCCAAAAGCTACATTACAGTCCAAAGAAAGACCTTCTAATCAATTTCACGAGAATAACAATACAATGAGAATAAAGGAAGAACGGGGCATGGACAACACCAGTGGTTCAGAAAAATAAAAGGCAAAAAGAAAAAATATATAAAAGAAAAAAAATGAGAGAGTCTTAACCTTAACCGGCACCGTAAGGCAATTGTGAGGCTGAGAGAAATAAAAGAGAGAGTCTTATCAGTGAAAACCTTTACCGGCATTGTAAGGCGATGGTGAGTTTTGAGAGAAATAAATGAGAGAGTCTTGTTGGTGAAAACCTTTAATGGCACCATAAGGCGACTGTGAGGACTGTTTTGAAAAAAAAAGGAAAAACAACAAAAAATAAGATCGGTTTGGGTTGAAAGAAAGTTGGAGTTGAAATAATGGCAATTCGATTGAGCAGACTGGGTCAGAGTTTAAATACATGGCATGGTCAAAGGAATCAGCCAACATACCCAGATACGTTTTGTCACTCCTCCAAATCACCCTTACCCTTTTTGAAATTCATTTGTTTCTGCATTTCATTGATTAAAAACCAATTTGTTTATTGAAAGCTAACAAAAAGAAAGGAAGCAAGAAAAGAAAAATCAACAAAAAGAAGGATAGTAGCACAGAAAATCAAGGAAAAAAAGACAAAGAAGAATAAGAAGACAAGAAGTAGATAGGAACAATTGTAATTCGTAGCATTATAGCTTAGAATAGCTTCTTCATTTTACACTTTTCACCCCTGGTGTAATAAGGAGTATGTCAATAGTCATAGCAGTAGCAATGCAACAGTAATGTCTTGGTAGTTTTACACTACCAAACCTTCCCGAACTACACTGACCTGATTCCTGTTTAGCCCAGGATATGTAGACAACCTCTGAAGCAGGGTGCGGTCAAAAGGTTTTCAAAAATGCTTCTCACGGAATATGCCAGTGGGCAAAAATCTCTCACTACTGCTCACTTGTCTTTGCACTGAAACTCTTCATTTTCCCGAGCAAAGAGGGGCAGCTGTGAGCACGTGGTTTTTTCCTTAAGCAATAAAATTCCAAAATTAAAATAAAATACATTTTAATTGCAGTTATTGTCTATTTCAAATAAGATGCATTTGTGTGTGTGAACAATTAGGAATTAAAATTATAAAAATTAAAAAATAGGTTGAGTACAAGTATTACAATTAAAGGATTTAAAAAGGAATATTAACAAAAAATACAATAATACCGGAAGTTCGAGAAAAATAGCAAAAAATATCAACAAATATCAGAAAAATTGGAAAAAAATAGGAAATTGAATTATTGAAAAGAATACAAAAAGAGAAAATAAAATACAAAAAAAAAACCAACAAATAATTAAAATACAAAGAAAATACACAAAAAATATAGAATTGGGCCAAATATGTAAACCCAATACACATTGGCCCAAACCAAATGAGAAGACCGGTCCATCCTTTATATAAAAAACAACCTCAGCCGTTCATCTCTTTAAATCCGACGGTTGAGGTTTTATCTGGAAATAATTAGTTAATAAGGTTTTATGGTTTAATCTGGGTCGTCATCTACGAGATTGACGGATATGAATCAGCATTCATTTTAAGTGGAACGACAGCGTTTTGGGAGCATTTAATCCTGGCAATTGATCTCAATTGATCCAACGACCAGGGATCATTCGAACGTTACACGTATATAAGCCTGGTCTCTCAAAGAGACCGGCCATTCTCTTAATTCACTAACCCTAGCCGCCCTTCTCTCTACCTCTTCATCTTCTTCTTCTCGAAGCTTCGCCGGCCATGGAGACTGGCCGTCTCTCATGGCCGTCTCCGACCATCTCCTACCTCCCAAACCTCTCTTTTCTTGTTTCTCCACCACAAACCACCACAGACCACCCAAAAAATCCCAAAACACGAATCTTCTTGAAATTCCGGTCATCGGAGTTCTTCTCCGGTGACCACAACCTATGAGACCGGCTCCCAAATTAACACCGTTAAACCCTTATCTCCAGATCTATCACCCCACACAAACCATTTCCCTCGAATCTCACACTATCTGTTTGAATCTTCAAAAACATGTCGCCGGAACCCTAACTCCGGTCGACCCAAAACCTAACCCTAAATCAAAACCCCCTTTTAAACACCCCTGAACCTGTCTCTGCTAATAAAATAAAATAAAAAGACTTCAACTTGAAGTCTGAGAAGAAATTTGGAAAAGAAAGTAAAAAAAAAAAGAGAAGGAAAAAGAACAAGAAAAAGAAAAGATAAATGGGAATCGCTCAGGAGACATATCCTGCAAAGCTAAGTCTCCCTACCCTTTTATTTTCTGTCTTGATGTTTTATGTTTTTGTATTCTTCTCTGTTATCTTCTGATTACATGATTCATCTTCATCTCTTTTTTGTTTTAGCATGCTTTTTGTTTTTAAATTCTGCTTATTTTTCTTTTAGTCGTTTAACTAGTTGCATGTTTAGATTAGTTTCATTCCATGAAATAATCTCTGGTTTAACTATGTTTCTCTCTTAATAGCATGTTTCTTTGGTCTTTTGATAAATACTATCTGTTACACCTTGATCAAATATGCTGAAGTACTTTAGGGTTTCTATTAGTCTTTGACATGGGAAATATTCCGAGTATGCCTTCTTTGTGTTTAATTGACATACTATGCTTGAAATCTGAATTATGAGTCTGTTTGATTGAAATTCAACAATATTCAAATTTCCCCTATGAGTTTTGGTTAAATAGCAAGTGATTCTGATTTTATGGCTATGTATGCAATTTAATGTGAAAGGGCTGTATTTGTAATATTTTTTTTGTTGTTTGACTGTTATTAAGTCTAATGTGCTTAGGTGACATTGATTATAGCTGTAATAGATTGGTAATTAGACAATTGGTTAATTTTGAAATTTATGTTAAAGTAGTTTAATAGGCTAAAATTGAAAACAACATAAAAATGGTTATACTTGAAATAAGTAATAAGAGTGGTCATTTTTGTAACTAGCCAACTCTGTAAACCTTAGGTTTAAATGGCTAAGTTCTGAAAATGCCCAATTTCGTAACAATCAGGCTTAAGTCTGAAATTGGCTGAACTCTGCAAGTCTTATCTAATTCTAATTGGCCAGTGATAACTAATTGACTAAATTTGCAAAGCTAAGTCCAAACATATGACTGGCTAAACTTTAAAGAGTATAGACTTAGGTAAATAAGCAGGCTAGTCCTGCAAATTAACTCTAATACAGAAAAATGAAAAGAGAATAGGCTAAGATTGAAATAAAATTGAAGTTCAAATCTGGCCAAGTCTTAAATGACTTATAACTATTGGCCAGAATTTAAATAAGAGTTGAAAATAGCATACCTAGACCTGGACAAGGTGGGGTAAATAGTAATTGCCATTAGAGGTATAATAGGAATAGAAAATGACATAATTGTGGATTTAAGAGAGCCTATAAGGATATTTAAGACATTTAGGCCTATGATTTCTGCAATATTGCACAAAACTAAGGGCATAATAGACCCAAATAAAAGGCAACTTAGTAAATAACCTTAGCAAGTGGGGGTACACTAGTAAAACACCCCAAAAAGAATCAAATATAACCTTCCAGCACATGCTGGAAGGCATATTCAAATCTGAAAATGGCATCTAAGTGTAACAATTGAAAGAATTCAAGGGAGGAAACTCGAATTAACTTTTCAAATTTCCCCCCAAAAGTTTCACTAACTTTACTTATATATAGAGACCATTTGAGCCTGATTAAGGGGCCGGATTTTTGAACTAGAAATTCAGAGATATACATAGAGCAAATTCTGCCTGGGTTTAGTCGAAGTTTATTACTGGAAGGTGTAGGAAATCTTCTGCTGGTCTTACTGGTTTTCTACTTGTATTCTGCTTGGTATTTGCTTTGCTGTTCTCTGGGGATTTAATTAATTGCTGAAACTCACTCGTGCTGCTGTGAATTCAATTTCTCTTACTGTTGTTGCATTGTTTGATGTGGACTACCTGCTATTTCCTGCTTCTTCTCCCTTAGACTCATTGGCATTTTCTGTTGCTGAATCAGGTACACAGTCTCTATTCGAGCAATGTAACTGAAGTTGATTTGAAGGAATGAAAAGCCTAATTCGAATTTGAAAGCCTATTCTGTTATATGTTTTTCTTATATTTATGTGTATAAGTAGTTAATTTGTAATTCTGATAGGAAATGATTGTATAATTAGCTCTTATGAGGCACGAACTGGTTGTCACGACCCTAGTTCACCAATCGTGAACATGTCATGATGGCACCCTATCCCCGCGACTAGGTAAGCCTAACACATTATGAAATATACAAGTTATGAACTATAAACAAGAAATAACGGAAAAACGATATAATTAAGAATGTACTTCGTGCCGCTTGGCACATACACTCATCAACACGCTGTATAAAAATACAACCAAGACCCGGAATCCCACGGGTAACACAGACTAAAAGAAATACAACTGAGGCTCTACGTGTAAAGAGTATCTAAAACAACGAAAAGAAGGAAAAACATCTGCTAGAACTATCAGAATAGAAGGAGGGCCTCCGGATCCGCGGACGTAGCAGATCATGCCTCGAGGTCTCCAAATGTGCTAGTGATATCAGCTAGTATGGGCATGTCCTGATGTACCTGGATCTGCAAAACAAAAGTGTGCAGAAGAGTAGCATGAGTACACCACGGCGGTACTCAGTAGGTGCCAAGCCTAACCTCGATGGAGTAGTGACGAGGAAGGTCAGGGCCCTACTGAGAGAAACAATAACAAAATGATAATAGCAATAATAAGCAGTTTTAAATAATAATAATTGTGAAACAACAACAATAAAGTGATTACTTCAGCCGTCTACAATTAAGCTAACAACAAGTAACAAAAATTAATTATCAAGTCCAGGACCTGTGGGAATTGAACCCACAGTCCCATTCTATAATCAACAATCCAGGAGCTACGGGAATTTAACCTGCAGTCCTGATAACAGTATCTCTGGATATCCGGGAATCGAACCCGCAACCCATGTCTCAATACCTCAAGATGTGTCTCAATGATCTCAGGATCTCTGGGAATCGAACCCGCAGTCCATATCTCAATAATATATCAATAACTCCGGATCTCCGGGAATCAAACCCACAGTCCATATCTCAATAATGTATCAATAACTTCGGATCTCCGGGAATTGAATCCGCAGTCCACAAACAATATCACTCCGGGTCTCTGGGAATCAAACCCACAGCCCTGGGATCTCTGGGAATCGAACTCGCAGTCCACCAACACAACAAATAAAGAAACACACAGAGAGAATATAATATGCTTAACTACAACTTCACCGAAACTAGTGCCAACAATTATTAAGAAGTTCAAGTAAGACAATTAGGCAATTAGACAGTTAAATCCTAGCTAATCATGCCTTTCTAACTAATACCGGGTAAAAGTAACGATTTAATCAGCTAAGAGCAGGAATATCACAAATCGGAAAATTCAAGTAAAGTTGTGTTACAACAACCACCGCATGTACATGCCCGTCACCTTGCGTACAAGGCATTTAAACTATCACATAATATCCTAGGGGTGAAAGTTCCCCCACACGAGGTTAGACAAGCCACTTACCTCGACTCCGGTACAAAATCGCTAAGAGACAACTCTCTTGCCGCGAATGTCGGCCTCCACAGGTGTATTATCTGATAAAAATTAATAGAATCACATCAAAATAGGCCAATTGGGCATTACCCAACCAAAACAATTCAAAATACACCAAAACCCACAAGTTGCCAAAACCCGACTTTTGGTACGCTTCTCGAAAAATTATGAAAGTTATATATTTGGGTTCCTTATCTCAACACGAGTCCGTGCATATAAAATTTATCGAAATCGGACTCTGTTTGCCCATTCAAATCAAAGATTTCAAAAAATTTAGGCCTAGGGCTCAAACCCACCTTTAATCCTCCATTAACAGTGAAATAATCACGGATTTCATGATATACTAACGAATTAAGGCCAAGAAACTTACCCCCGATGATTTCCCGATGATATCCCAGCGTTTCCCCTTCAATTTCCTCTCTTGGAGCTCAAAAATGGCGTTTTTGTGTGATAGGCCGCGTCTGAAATGTTTCTGGACTTAAAGTCACTGCCAGGCCAGTTAACTCTATGCGATCGCAGCTCTAGGCTCGCGATCACGATGCACAGATCCTGGGCCACAGATTTTTACTCTATGCGATCGCGTGGGCCTGGACGCGATCGCAGTACTTAGCCCGGCGACCCTACGCGATCGCAATGAAGTGACCGCGATCGCTCTGCACGCGTACTCAACCCTACGTGATCGCAGGCCTAACCTCGCGATCGCAGAGCTTTCCAACTTTTCCCTACGCGATCGCAGACTCCACCTCGCGATCGCAGAGCTCAATAATTTCCTCTTACGCGATCGCATGACCAGCTTCACGATCGCGAAGCACAAAAATTCTTTGCAATATTACAGCAGAAACAGCAGTGCAATTGGCACCAAAATGGTCCATTTGGACCCCCGAATTCATCCCGAGGCCCCCGGGACCCCAATGAAAACCACCAACATACTCCAAAACACGAAACGAACTTGTTCCAATCATAAAAACACCATCCTAAACATCAAAATCACCATTTTCACACTGTTTCAAGCCTCAGTTTTTTTAAAACTTCCGAAACCAACATCCAATCAAAAACCCGACCAAACGACGTTCGCATGACCTGAAAATTTGCGGACATATCCAAAATCACATAACGAAGCTACAGAAATTGTCAGAATTCCATTCCGACCCCCGGATCAAAATATCACCTATCGTTCAGATTCGCCAAAATTTCAACTTCGGCATTTCAAGCCTAATTGAGCTACAGACCTCCAAAATACATTTCGAATGCGCTCCTAACCCCGAAATCACCTAACGGAGCTAATGGAACCATTGGATTTCCGTTCAGAGGTCGTCTTAACACTGTTCCGACTACGGGCCACTTTTCAACTATAAAGCTTCTATTTAGGGACTAAGTGTCCCAAAACACTCCAAATTCCAGAAACGACCCTCCCGGCAAACCAGAATAGCAGAAATGAACTTAGGGGAACAATTAAATTGGGGATCGGAGCGTAATTTTCTAAAACGACCGGCCGGGTTGTTACATCTTCCCATACTTAAAAGATTCGTTCGTCCTCGAACGAGCATAGAAAACATACCTAGAGTGGTGAAGAGATGAGGGTACTGGCTGCGCATATCCTGCTCGGTCTCCCAAGTCGCCTCCTCGACCGGCTGACCCCGCCACTGAACCTTTACTGAAGCGATGTTCTTTGACCTTAGCTTCCTGACTTGCCTGTCTAGAATGGCTACTGGCTCCTCAACATAAGACAGATCCTCATCAAGTTGAACAGAAGTGAAATCCAACACATGCGACGGATCGCCATATTATCTCCGGAGCATAGATACATGAAATACGGGGTGGACTCCGGCTAGGCTGGGAGGTAAGGCCAACTCATAAGCAACCTCTCCAACATGACTCAAAATCTCAGAAGGGCCAATAAATCTAGGACTCAGCTTCCCTTTCTTCCCAAACCTCATAACGCCCTTCATGGGCGAGACTCGAAGCAGAACCCGCTCACCAACCATAAAAGCCACATCGGGGACCTTCTTGTCCGCATAAATTTTCTGTCTAGACTGGGCTGTACGAAGTCTGTCCTCAATCACCTTGACCTTGTCCATTGCATCCTGAACCATATCAGTACCTAGCAACCTGGCCTCGCCCGGCTCAAACCAACCCACGGGAGACCTGCACCTCCTACCATATAGGGCCTCATACGGTGCCATCTGAATACTAGACTGGTAGCTGTTATTATAAGCAAACTCCGCCAGCGGCAAGAAGTGATCCCATGAACCTCCAAACTCAATCACGCACGCACGGAGCATATCCTCCAAAATCCGAATAGTGCGCTCGGACTGACCATCAGTCTGGGGATGAAACACTGTGCTCAGCTCCACCCGAGTACCTAACTCCTGCTGTACGGCTGACTCTCCAGAACCGTGAAGTGAACTGAGTGCCTCTATCTGAAATGATGGAAACTGGAATACCATGCAGCCGAACTATCTCCCTTATATATATCTCCGCCAGTTGCTCTGATGAATAAGTAGTGTTCACTGGTAAGAAATGGGCGGACTTGGTCAGCCGATCCACAATGAACCAAATGGAATCAAACTTCCTAACAGTCCGCGGAAGTCCAGATACAAAGTCCATGGTAATGCGCTCCCATTTCCACTCGGGAATCTCAATCTGCTGCATCAATCCACCCGGACGCTGATGCTCATACTTCACCTGCTGGCGGTTGAGGCATCTAGAAACATAATCAACTATATCCCTCTTCATCCGCCTCCACCAGTAATGCTGTCTCAAGTCCTGATACATCTTCGCGGCTCCCGGATGGATGGAATACCGCGAGCTATGGGCCTCTTCTAGAATCAGCTCTCGAAGATCATCTACATTGGGCACACAGATACGCCCCTGCATCCTCATAACTCCATCATCCCCAATGGTAACATCTAGAGCATAACCACTCCGAACTCTATCCTGGAGGACAAGCAAATGAGGGTCATTGAACTGATGCTCCCTGATGCGATCAAATAGAGAAGACCGAGAAACCACACAGGCCAGAACCCAGCTGGGCTTCGAAAGATCCAGTCTAACAAACTGCCGGCTAAAGCCTAAACATCCATCGCCATAGGCCTCTCCGAAGCTGGTAGATATGTCAAACTCCCCAAACTCTCCACCCTGACGACTCAAGGCATCGGCAACCACATTAGCCTTGCCCGGATGATAGAGAATAGTAATATCATAGTCCTTCGGTAGCTCCAACCATCTCCTCTGATGCATATTCAGGTCCTTCTGCTTAAGCAAGTGCTGCAAGCTCCGGTGATCAGTGTAGATCTCACAAGGAACCCCATATAAGTAATGACGCCAAATCTTCAAGGCGTGAACAATGGCGACTAGCTCCAGATCATGAACATGATATGTCTTCTCACGTACCTTCAGCTGTCTGGACGCGTAGGCAATCACCCTACCGTCCTGCATCAATACTGCACCGAGTCCAACTAGTGAGACATCACAATATATTGTGTAGGACCCCGAACCTGTAGGCAACATCAAGATAGGGGCTGAAGTCAAAGCTGTCTTGAGCTTCTGAAAGCTCGCCTCACACTCATCTGTCCACTGAAAAGGGGTACCCTTTTGGGTCAACCTGGTCATAGGTGCTGCAATCGAAGAGAACCCCTCAACGAAACGATGGTAATAGCCCGCCAAACCAAGGAAACTGCGAATCTCAGTAGTGGAGGAGGGTCTCGGCCAACTCGGTACGGCCTCCACCTTCCTCGGATCCACTCGAATACCATCGCTCGACACCACGTGGCCTAAAAATGCCACTGAACTCAACCAGAATTCACATTTAGAGAACTTGGCATATAGCTGCTTCTCCCTCAGAATCTGAAGCACTATCCTCAAATGCTGCTCGTGCTCTTCCCGACTCCGGGAATATACTAAAATATCATCAATGAAAATAATCACGAACGAGTCCAGATATGGCCTGAACACACTGTACATCAAATGCATAAAGGCTGTTGGGGCATTAGTCAGTCCAAAAGACATCACGAGGAACTCATAGTGGCCATACCTAGTCCTGAAGGTAGTCTTCAAGATATCTGGCTCCCGAATCTTCAGCTGATGATACCCAGAGCGCAAATCAATCTTAGAAAACACATGTACGCCCTGTAGCTGGTCAAACAAATCATCAATGCGAGGCAAAGGATACCGGTTCTTCACTGTAACCTTGTTCAACTGACGATAGTCAATACACATACGCATAGAACCGTCCTTTTTCTTCACAAACAACACAGGAGCACCCCAAGGCGAAACACTGGGTCGAATGAAACCCTTACCCAATAACTCCTGTAACTGATCCTTCAACTCCTTCAACTCAGAAGGATCCATACAGGTTACGGTGGAATAGAAATGGGCTGAGTTCCCGGCACCAAATCAATAGCAAAATCAATATCTCTTTTGGGCGGCATTGTAAGGCCCCGTAAAATTTTTGTGCATAAAACCTAGTAGCTGTTGTGTCATGGTCCGAATAATGTGTTAGGAATGCGTAGAATTCTTCGCGGCGAGCTTGCTCGCCGCGGTTCGGACCCTTGGTAGTGAATTAAGTGTCAAAAATGTAGAGAATAAAGTTTTCCAGAAAAGTGTCAAATATGCGGTCAAGAATGTGACCGCAAACCTGACATGCGGACCGCATTCTTGCCGCAAAACGTTCCAGAGAGTTTCCCAAAAATCGTGTCAAAAGTGTGGTTGATATGCGATCGCATGTCAAATCTGCGGTGCACTTTGCGACCGCAGATCAAGCATGCGGACCGCATTCTGGCCGCATTCCTTAACAGAACCTGTGTAAAATTTGGGGCAATTCTGCGGTCACTATGCGGACCGCATGTTGATTCTGCGGTCGCATAGTGCACCGCATAATTGACCCCGGCCCAGATTTTTGTAACATTTTGACCCGATCTCTTCTTTAATATAACACACTTCTTCTTCATTTTATCATATCATCTTACCAAAATTAGAGAGAGAAGAGAGGGTTTTTGAGAGAGAAGTTCTTCATCTTCAAAGATTGTTCCAACCACTTAATTCCAAGGGATCCTAGGGCAAGGATTCAACTTCCCCAATCTTTTCAAGGTAAAAACCCTAACTATTTTCTTTGATTTTTAGTTTTAATTGGGTAAAGAGAGGTTTGCATATAATAGCTTTTGAAAATAGAATTTTTACACTCATGCATGATTATTGAACTTGATTTCTAGTAAAAAAAAGTGAGTAGAAGTAAGAGTCTTCAAGAAAAAGGTTGGCAAGAGTAAGATAGTGTGGGTAAGCATAAAGTAGGAAGTTAACGGAAGAAAACTCATCACCAGGTATGTATGGCTAATTTTGATTCTTGTAAAATCGCCCAAATGTGTGCGAATTGTTTTGGCATGTGTCAAATTGAGAAATTTTACGTAATTCTTTGATTTCCTTGTTGAGCATTTGATTGATGTTGAACTACGTGTGGTGTGGTATGAAATATGAATTGAAAGATAAATAGGTAATCGAGATTGGTAAAGAATTGGGAACAACCATTGTGATGGCATATTTGGCTTATTGTGGAAGGAATTTGAAACACCTTAATTGTGGTAAATTGTTGAACATGATTATGTGGGCATTTTCGATTTTGGAATACTTGTAACTTGGTTTTGATATTGGCTTGAGAAGAAATTGAGAACATGAACCAATGTGTAAGTTGCTTATTTGAACTTGTTGAAATTGTGTGTAGTACCTTATCTGCTGTTTGAAATTGTTGTGTTTTTAACTGTAAGGCGGGGTCGTGTTACGCGCCGCAACGTGGGGAAATAAGGTGTGGGTTGGGGTGATAAGGGTGGCCGAGGTAATAAGGGTGGTTAGGGGCAATAAGGATGGAAAGCGATCGAAATCGCTATTGAAAATTGATACAAAAATCAATGATGTGAAATTGTGAAAGGAGACAGCGGGAGAGTTTGCAACCTGGGGGCACTGATTGCCCCTATGTTTGACTACTTGCAATTTATGTTGTTGATTGGTTGTTGTTCTATTTGTTGAGGCTTATATGAAATGAGTAAAAGGTGGAAAAATATGGTTGGTTGGCTTGTTTAGTTTTGATGTAATTTAATGGCTTGAGTTTACTTGGGACAAGGTTTGTCCATACATACCAGAGTACAATTCAAGTGTACTGACGTCCCTTTTGCCGGGGACGCTACATTCGTGTTATGATTGTAGGTGGATCGGTAGCAGGCACTTCAGCTCATCGGCAGTAGTATCCTTCTCCTTCCACTGCCCGTTTTGGTGAGCCCCTTTCTTCCTCGGGGCCTTGTGTGGTTCATGCCACTTCCGTTTAGATTTCATTTTGGTTTTGTAAGGTATAGCCGGAGCCTTGTTACCGGCAAGTATTGTATTTCCCTTTTGTATCCTAGAGGCTCTGTAGACATTTAAACTGTGGGACTCCAGTCTTATGTACACATTATGTTATGTCGGGCATTGTAAAAACTGCAAACTTGTTAATGAATCACTCGTATGGTTTCATTTGTTTAATGTGAAATCATTCATGGTTAGTAAGATAGTTGGTTAATGAGAAACAATCAACACAGGGGTAACGCGTGGGAATGAAAGGCACCCAGGTCCGCTTGACTGGGGTAACCCGGTCAGGCGCCGGTCATGTTCCTCGATTTGGGGCGTGATAGGCATGCCCGAGAGATAAGCTGGAAATACATCAGCAAAGTTACGTACAATAGGAACGGAATCAATAGAGGGAGTGTCAATACTGACATTCCGCACATAAGCTAGATAAGCAGCATACCCCTTCTCAACCATACGCCTGAGCTCTAAGAAAGGAAATGACACGGCTAGGGGTGTGATCTAGAGTACCACTCCACTCAATACGTGGAATGCCCGGCATAGCCAACGTCACGGTCTTGACGTGACAATCAAGAATAGCATAATGGGGCGACAACCAGTCCATGCCCAGAATAATATCAAAATCGACCATCCCGAGCAACAATAGATCTGCTCTAGTCTCAAAACCACAAATGGTAACCAAACATGACCGATACACACGGTCCACAGCTAAAGAATCTCCTACCGGAGTGGAAACATAATTGGGGGCACTCAAAGAATCCCGAGGCACACCCAGATGAGAAGCAAAGTAAGAGGACACATATGAAAAAGTGGAACCAGGGTCGAATAGAACCGATGCCTCCCTGTGACTAACCGGAATAATACCTGTGATAACAGAATCAGATGCAACAGCTGCAGCGCGATCAGGAATAGCATAGAATCCGGCATGTCCCCTCTCTCGAGGGCGGCCTCTGGCACCATGACCCCTGCCCCTGGCTGGCTGGGCAGGTGGAGTGGTAGCTGGAGCTGGAATGATGGCCTGCTGGCCCTGAGAACCACGCTGAGGCTGCGAAGACTGAGGAGGTGCTCCTCTCTTATGCCTAGGGCACTCCCTAACCAGATGGCGAGTATCCCTGCACTCAAAACAAGCTCTGGGAGGACGTGGTGGATGTGACTGACCGGCCTCACCCCCACTAGTCTGACCCATGGAGGTACCCCGTGCAGGAGGCGCACTGGAAACTGGGGAAGCATAATAAGTCTCTTGAGGTGCTGGAAGAGCTGGAGTACTACCGGCTGCTGGCAATGCTGAGTGAACTGGTCGGCCGGAATAACCCCTGCCAAAACGACCGGCTGCTGAAGTGCGGGCACCAGAGAAATGGCCCGACTCACGAGACCTCTTGGCCTCCCTCTCTCTCCGCTCTCTATAAAGCATACTCTCGATCCTCCTGGCAATGCTCACTGCCTGATGATAAGATATATCTATCTCCAACTCTCTGGCCATGCTGGACTGGATCGGCGGAATCAGGCCCTCAATAAATCTCCGCACCCTCTCTCGGACCGTGGCTACCAAAGTCGGTGCATGCCTAGCTAGACGGGTGAAACTGATAGCATACTCCGATACTGACATGGAGCCCTGTCGCAACCGCTCAAACTCCGAGCGCCAAGAATCCCTAAGGCTGTGGGGAACAAACTCCCTCAAAAATAGATCTAAAAACTGCGTCCAGGTCAATGAAGCAGACTCCTCTGGACTATCCAACTCATACGTGCGCCACCAATCATAAGCGGGCCCACAAAACTGAAAAGCAGTGAAGGAAACCTCGCTGGTCTCCACAATCCCCATGGTATGAAGAATATGATGACACTCTTCCAGAAAACCCAATGCATCATCTGAAGCCAAACCACTGAACACTGGAGGGTCATATTTGTTGAACCTCTCCAATCTATGCTGCTCGTCCTCAGAGGCAGCTAGCCCACCTCCGGGCTATGCTGGGGCGGCAAGAGGCATAACCATAATCTCTGGAACCTGTCCCACTGGCACTCGCTGCTCAGGTGTAACGGCTGCGGGAGTTTGGGCCCCTCCCCCGGCCTGCGATGTAGCTGCAGTGAGAGGAAGCAACCCTGCCTAAGATAAAGTGGTATACATACTCATGAACTGGGCCAGGGTCTCCTGGAGTGCTTGGAGTAGTAGCAGCTGTAGTCGGTGTACCAGGTGCTTGCGCTCCAACCTGATCCACCGGTGGCACCTCAGCGGCATCGGGTGTTGTGGCTGCACCTCGGGCGCGTCCTCATCCTCTACCTCGACCCCGACCTCTGACGGCGGTAACAGGGGGTGCAGGTACCTAATCATCGCGAGTAGCACGTGTCCTCACCATCTGTGAGAGAATAGAAAACAGTAGTTTAGATTTGGTGCCAAAAATGTCTCACGACAAGGAATCCAAAAGAAATGAAGAGTTTCCTAAGCAGTTACATAGCCTTTCGTAGATAAATACAGACGTCTCCGTATCGATCAGCGAGACTCTAAGTAACCGGTCTGTGTCCCGTGACTCTTATGAACCTAGAGCTCTAATACCAACTTGTCACGACCCTAGTTCACCAATCGTGAGCATGACATGACGGCACCCAGTCCCCGCGACTAGGTAAGCCTAACACATTGCGGAATATACAAGTTATGAACTATAAACAAGAAATAACGGAAAAACGATATAATTAAGAATGTACTTCGTGCCGCTTGGCACATACACTCGTCAACACACTGTATAAAAATACCACCAAGACCCAGAATCCCACGGGTAACACAGACTAAAAGAAATACAATTGAGGCTCTACGTGTAAAGAGTATCTAAAACAACGAAAAGAAGGAAAAATATCTGCTAAAACTATCAGAATAGAAGGAGGGCCTCCGGATATGCGGACGTAGCAGATCATACCTCGAGGTCTCCAAATGTGCTGCTGAATCACCTAGTATGGGCATGTCCTGATGTACCTGGATCTGCACAACAAAAGTGTGCAGAAAAGTAGTATGAGTACACCACGGCGGTACTCAGTAAGTTCCAAGCCTAACCTCGATGGATTAGTGACGAGGAAGGTCAGGGCCCTACTGAGAGAAACAATAACAAAATGATAATAGCAATAATAAGCAGTTTTAAATAATAATAATTCTTAAATAACAACAATAAAGTGATTACTGCAACCGTTTACAATTAAGCTAACAACAAGTAACAAAACTCAATTATCAAGTCTAGGACCTGTGGGAATTGAACCCACAGTCCCATTCTATAATCAACAATCCAGGAGCTACGGGAATTTAACTGACAGTCCCGATAACAGTATCTCTGGCTCTCCGAGAATCGAACCCGCAGCCCATGTCTCAATACCTCAAGATGTGTCTAAATGATCTCAGGATCTCCGAGAATCGAACCCGCAGTCCGTATCTCAATAATATATCAATAACTAAGGATCTCCGGGAATCGAACCCGCAGTCCATATCTCAATAATGTATCAATAACTCCGGATCTCCGGGAATTGAACCCGTAGTCCATATCTCAATAATGTATTAATAACTCCAAATCTCCGGGAATCGAACCCACTGTCCACAAACAATATCACTCCGGGTCTCTGGGAATCGAACCCACAGCCCTGGGATCTCCGGGAATCGAACCTGCAGTCTACCAACACAACAAATAAAGAAACACACAGAGAGAATATAATATGCTTAACTACAACTTCACCGAAACTAGTGCCAACAATTATCAAGAAGTTCAAGTAAGACAATTAGGCAATTAGACAGCTAAATCCTAGCTAATCATGCTTTTCTAACTAATACCGGTAAAAGTAACAATTTAATCAGCTAAGAGCAAGAATATCACAAATCGGACAATTCAAGTAAACTATGTGTTACAACAACCAGCGCATGTACACGCTCGTCACCTCACGTACAAGGCATTTACACTATCACATAATATCCTAGGGGTAAATGTTCCCCCACACGAGGCTAGACAAGCCACTTACCTCGACTCCGGTACAAAACCTCTAAGAGACAACTCTCTTGCCACTAATGTCAGTCTCCACAGGTGTAGTATCTGATAAAAATCAATAGAATCACATCAAAATAGGCCAATTGGGCATTACCCAACCAAAACAATTCAAAATACACCAAACCCACAAGTTGCCAAAACTCGACTTTCGGTACGCTTCTAAAAAAATTACAAAAGTTATATATTCGGATTCCTTATCACAACACAAGTCCGTGCATATAAAATTTATCGAAATCGGACTCCATTTTCCCATTCAAATCAAAGATTTCCAAAATTTAGGCTTAGGGCTCAAACCCACCTTTAATCCTCCATTAACAGTTAAATAATCACGGATTTCATGATAAACTAACGAATTAAGGCCAAGAAACTTACCCCCGATGACTTCCTGATGATATCTATCCCCCGATGATTTCCCGATGATATCCCAGCATCTCCCCTTCAATTTCCTCTCTTGGAGCTCAAAAATATCGTTTTTGTGTGATAGGTCGCGTCTGAAATGTTTCTGGACTTAAAGTCACTGCCAGGCCAATTAACTCTACGCGATCGCAGCTCTAGGCTCGCGATCGCGATGCACAGATCCTGGACCACAAATTTTTCTCTATGCTATCGCGTGGGCCTGGACGCGATCACAGTACTTAGCTCGGCGACCCTACGCGATCCCAATGAAGTGATCGCGATCGCTCTGCTCGCGTACTCAACCTTACGCGATCGCAGGCCTAACCTCGCTATCGCAGAGCTTTCCAACTTTTCCTACGCGATCGCAGACTCCACCTCGCGATCGCAGAGCTCAATAATTTCCTTTTAAGCGATCGCATGAATAGCTTCGCGATCGCGAAGCACAAAAATTCTCTGCAATATTGCAGCAGAAACAGCAGTGCAATTGGCACCAAAATGGTCCGTCTAGACCCCCAAATTCATCCCGAGGCCCCCGGGACTCCAACGAAAACCACCAACATACTCCAAAACACGATATGAACTCGTTCCAATCATAAAAACACCATCCTAAACATCAAAATCACCATTTTCACACGGATTCAAGCCTAAGCTTCTTCAAAACTTCCGAAACCAACATCCAACCAAAAACCCGACCAAACGACGTCCGAATGACCTAAAAATTTGCGGACATATGTAAAATCACATAACGAAGCTACAGAAATTTTCGGAATTCCATTCCAACCCCCAGATCAAAATCTCACCTATCGTTCAGATTCGCCAAAATTTCAACTTCTAAAATACATTCCGAACGCGCTCCCAACCCCGAAATAACCTAATGGAGCTAATGGAACCATCGGATTTCCGTTCCAAGGTCGTCTTAACATTGTTCCAACTACGAGCCATTTTTCAACTATAAAGCTTCTATTTAGGGACTAAGTGTCCCAAAACATTCCGAATTCCAGAACCGACCCTTCCGGCAAACCATAATAGCAGAAATGAACTTAGGGGAACAGTTAAATTGGGGATCGAGGCGTAATTTTCTAAAACAACTGGCCGGGTCGTTACATCGGTGCTGGAAAACAATGTAATAGAGTAGTATGTAGATTAGAGTAGTAGTAGTTATCATAATCACCCAGTTAATTAAAATAGGTTAATAATTAAATCTGGTACAAAAGTAAACCTGTAAACGAATAGATAATTAACAATACTAGTAGGCAGTAGTTAGCTTAATCGGAACTAATTAGACTAATCTGAACAGTATTAGTAGTAGATGAAACAACTGCGGTTAAAATGAAGTCACATCTCATATGTTAATATAGTTTTAAATTTAATCAATCAGTTAGTTCTTCACTTTGCAAAGGAATTAGGAATAGCATGTTATCAATAATATTGATTAGTTTTAGATACTGAATAATTAGATTCAATAGTTTAAATAGTTGTCAAACGTAAAAACAAAAACAGCCTGTTAATTAGATTTAATTCGCATTGAACATTTAAAGTTAGAGTTTATTATTGTAATTATGTACTTCATTTGCTTTTCATTGAATGAAAAATAGTTCAAGTTCACTTGTCTTCTGAGTATCAATCCTTTATGCACACAATGCGTTCTGATTTATATTTCTCTTTTATAATGATATCTGATCTGGGCCTAATAGACTGCGAAGGCCCAGAGTTATGTAAGTCAGATATTGGGCTTCTGTTGAACGTGATTCAGCGCGTTCCTAGGTTTTCAATACCCAGGAATGTAGTTTGATATGCTTAAAGCCCAGAATCCAGGCCATGTGTAAATAGAAATAAGGCCTGGATTTCAATTCTGAAAATAATGAACTAGGGGGAAAAAAACCAAAATAGACAAACATAGTATACGCACATTAGGACTTGACTGTAAAATTAAATTGGGATGAGCCTCGCATTGGAAACGAAACAGCGGGGCCCCCAAACAAATAAGTAAATTATATATATGTTAGACTCGGGAAGGTTGTTAGATAATTTCACAACCTTTCCAAAATATTAAAAGCCGATAGAAGATTTAGGAACGACTTAAAAATATACTTTCCCTAATACGAGTGCACATTTGATGTGACTCAAATCTTAAATCCCGGCGAAGCCGAAACGTGTTAAAGGTCACAGGAGTACTGGTTGCAGTGTGACTCGAAACACATTTTCGCGACGTCGTAATTCGTAAAAATATTAAATTTGAAATATGTACATATTGTCAAACGGCATGTAATAAGTCATATGAAACCGAAAATGACAGTTGAGCCACCGTGCTAAAACTACGGAATCCGGGTGTGCCTAACACTTTCTCCTGGGTTAACAGAATTCCTTATCCGGATTTCTCGTTGCGAAGACTGATAAAAATAGAGTCAATTTCCGAGGATTTGGGATTAACCGGTGACTTGGGACACCATTATTTTCCTAAGTGGAGACTCTGAAAATATAAATAAAATCCCGAACCGATTGTCCTTTATTTGGAAAAACTCCTTCCTCGTTGTTATTATATCCTTCCTGGGGTATTCATAATATTGAGGTATACCTTATTCTCTTAATTGAGAATTAAACTAAAAGTTAGTAAAAAAGGAGGTGTGACACTAGCCCCATCCAAATACCTTCCCTTCTCCCTAAATCTTGAAACACAGGTCGCTAGAACCCTAGCCGGCGACCACTAACTTATGAACCAGCCTTCCCCCTTCACACCCTAAGACCATCCTGAAATCCTCTTTCACCACATCCAAACCCCATCCCTCGAATCTTATCTCATCGCTTCGAATATCAAAAAATATGCCGCCGGAACCCTACTCTGGCGGATACACCCCAAACCAAAACCTTCCCAAATCAAACCCTAGTCCTTAAAATACTCCTCTTTAACCCTAGTCTATTTAGAAGATCAACCGTCAAAAGAGACTCATGTCTCTGAATAATCAGAAAATCAAGAACCAAGAAGAAAAAGGAAGAAAAATGAAGAAAAATGAAGAAAGATATAGAAAAAGAAGAAGAAAGAAGAATGAAAGAATAAGGAAATACATCAGAAAGCTAAGTAACCCTGAACCCATTTTTCTCTCTACTGTGCTTCATGATATTCTTCTGTATTTGATTATTTGTTAGCCTAGACCTATTGCATGTTAGAAAGTCTTTTTATATATTTGAAATCGACTTATACTATTTTGTTCTGATGAAAGTCACTTGTTGAATCATATGTTGTGTAGTCGTTCAATGTTCTTGTTTGATAGATCATTTTTTTTCATTTAAATATTTTGATTAATTAGGATTCAATCATTATCAATTTGTTTATCTGAATTCTGATTAATTACGGGTTTAATCATAATTAGGGTTATATTTGCAAGATTACTTGAAACTGGTTATTATTGCAATACAGTTTAATTTTTGGCTCTTCTAAATTTCTGAGTACTTAGTCGTATTAGAGCTATGTTTGTAACTTCTTGATATGGCTATTATTGCAAAACAGTTTGACTTCTGACTTGTAAAAGGTTATTTGTGGCTATTTTTGTAAAGTGTTTAGTTCTGAAAGGGTTTACTTAGTCTGAACTGGTTATAATATAAAACTTAAGTCTAAGGGAGTTATTTGTTAAATAATGTTTCAAGTCTTGACTGCTCAAGTTCTTAATTGACCTAAGGTTGGTCGGGTAAATACACATAAGACATAGGGGTAAAAAAGGAATGGAAATGGTATTCTGAGAATAATTTGAAAGTAATAAGGGCATAAGAGACAAATAGGCAAGGTTTTAGTGTAATTAGCTGAACAATAAAGGGCAGTTCCGGCATAGTTATAGGTAATAAACCTTAACAAGTGAGGGTAACAAAGCCATTAATGCCTAAAAGAATGATAGAGAATACCCTAGAACCTTCTAGCAGGGGTTCAAGTGTATTCCTGTCAAAATAACTTAGACTAAACTGAAATAATTCAAAAAGAGTAGGGGTGTAAAATCTGAATATTTAACTCAAATTTCCCTCCCATTCTACTCTATAAATAGGCCTCTTTAGGCCTTATTTCAGAGGTTCAGAAGATTTAACATACTAAAATACACTAATACACACTGAAATACTACTACTGTTTCATTGCTGTTAGTTTGAGTGATATTTTGGGTCTTCTGTTCGTTGTTGTTCATCTAATGATTGGATTCGCTGGGTTTTTCTACTTGCTTTGGTTGAATTTGCTGGGTTCTCTATTCTGAAGTCGTACATGTTGATGTGTTAATCTGCTTCTATTGCTGTTGATACTTGGTTGCTCTGCTTATCGCTGATTTTCTTCTCTTTCATCCTTAGAACTCATTGTTTCTCCCATTTTATCAGGTACACTACTACCTCTCAAGGATGTAATCGAAATGCGTTGAAGAAATGAAACACTGATTAGTTTTTATTTGCAATTGTATATTTGTTTTTCTGTTATAGCTGTAGATATTTAGATTTTATGTAATTCATTAGGATTTGGGTTGTAATAAGGACTGGACTGAATGAACTATATTTAAAATTATAGTAATAGTAGATAACGATATAAGAAATAGATTAATAGGTTAGTTAAAATGATCACCTAAATCTAAACTAAAATCGGCTAAAACCTAGTCGATTCACTCATAGATTTATGGTTATAATGAGATCAGAAGTGTAATACAAGAGTTCCTAGATATTTATTAATTGAATTCTGAATCAGTAGTTATTAATTTGCAAAATCTGAATTAGTTTAAATTTGGATCATGTTAATGGCTGAGCATCATTTAAATCTGTTTCCGTAACCAAGCTTATGTTAAACTTAGCGATATGGTGTAAAATAGGAATCTGAATATTAGAGAAATGCAAATTTTAATTCGAATGTGTTTGGTTGAAGGTTTAGAATAATAATCCCATTTAAGCAAAACTATAGACAAATTGTGTATCAACTTTGATTAATGAATTCAGACACTGTTAATTTAGAAGCTAAAAACTGATGAGTTGATTAAAACCATGAGTCAACATTCTTAGTTAGTTGACAATATTGAAATCGGTAATGTTCAAATGTAAATTGGCATTAGTAGGCATAGTTATTTTCTGATACTGAGTGACATTTGTTTATATCTCTGTTAGTTATATTAAAAATGATCAAACCAGCTTTAGATGTTAATAATTTCGGCCTAGCCATGAACAGAGGCCCAGATCTAGTCGAAATGGCTTTTGAGCCTATGAGAAAGGATACACATAATATACACTGGGCTTCGAATAGCCAATTGCACCTTGGTGCGCACTATTAAGTTGGCCCAGATTCCAGGCCTAATAATGACTAAAGGCCTGGATCTGAATAGATAATGATATAAAAGTCGTTTATAGACCGTTATATTAAGGGAAAACAATATTAGAGAACATAGTATACAAATAGTCTTAACCTTTTAAAAATGAAATGGGACGAGCCTCGTAACAAGATTAAAAAGCACGGGGCCCCCAAATAATTATTATAAACTTTAGACCCGGAGGGATCGTTTAGACAATTTCACGATCTTGTCCCAAATATAACAAGAATAGACACTGCTAGGCATAATTAAATATGCATTCATTTGAATGGGTGCACATTTATGTGAACCAAATCCTACTCTCAACGAAGTCGAAATATATTCAAAGCCGCATGCGTACTGGTACGGTGTGGTCGAGGATGTATTTTCACGACGTTGCAAATTTGTAAAATTAAAAAGCAGTATACTTGCACATAATTAAAATATATAAATTAAAATCAGATAAAATCAAAACAATAGTTGATAGACCATGCTAGAACCACGAAATCCAGGAATGCCTAACACCTTCTCACGGGTTAGCATAATTCCTTATCCCTATTTCTAGTTCGCGAACTATAACAGAGTCAAACTTTCCTCGGTTCAGGATTAAACCGATGACTTGGGACACCATTATACTCTCAAGTGGCGACTCTGAAAATTTAAATAACTAATACAGTTTCGATTGTCCTTAAAGTGGAAAACCCCCTTCTACGCCCTCACGGGTAAAGTGTAGAAATGCACATCTTATCTAGTAGAGCTCCGTAAAAAGGAGGTGTGACAAGATGTAACGACCCATCCATTCAATTTTGAAATTTATGCCTCGATCCCCAATTAGCTGATTTCCCTAAGTTCATTTCTTCTATTTTGGTTTGTCGGGATGTTCGGTTCTAAAATTCGGATTGTTTTGGGACACTTAGTCCTTAAATGAGAGCTTAATAGTTGAAAAATAGTCTGTATTTAGAATAGTGTTAAGATGACCTCGGAATGGAAATCTGATGGTTCTGTTAGCTCTGTTAGGTGATTTCGGGGTTGGGAGCATGTTCGGAATGTAATTTGGAGGTCCGATGCAGAAATAGGCTTGAATTGGCAAAGTTGGAATTTTTGCAGAATCGATTGATAGGTGAGATTTTGATCCGGGTATCAGAATGGAGTTCCAATAGTTTCAGTAGCTTCGTTAGGCGATTTTAGGTATGTCTGCAAATTTTTAGGTCAATCGGACATCATTTTGTCGGGTTTTTTTTTTATGGAATATAGGTTTCGGAAGTTTTGGTTGAAACTTAGACTTGAGTCCCCCTTGATTTGATGACTTTTTGTATTTAAAGATGTGTTTTTATGATTGGAACAATTTTGTATCATGATTTGGAGTAGGTTGGTGGTTTTGGTTGAGGCCCCGGGGGTGTTTCCGGGGGTCATACGGACCATTTCATGATAATGAATAGATCAGATTTGCTGTCATAGAATTGCATAAAAATAACTCATCACGTTCGCGTGGTGATGAACACGTAGAAGGAAAAGAAGGTCTGAGGTTTTTGGCCTATGCGTTTGCGAAGGCTGTGATGCGAATGCATAGAGGAATGATACTGAGGCACACGTTCTCGAGAGTAGTAACGCATTCGCGGAGAAGGAATGGGAGGTGAGTATGTTTTCTTATACGCGATCGCGAAGGAGAGTGTCATGTTCGCGTGAGTCCAGGATATTGTGCATTACGATCGCGGGCTGAAGGACGCATTCGCGTAGAAGGATTTTAAGTTTTTAAAAAATTTACCCATCGCGTTCGCGTGAGCTATGTCGCGAACGCGATGAAGGAATTATTTGGATGGGCAGAACAGTTATAAGTTATTTCATCCATGAGGGTTTTATTATTTCACCATTGTTGGGCAAGTTTTGAAGTTAGGGGACGAGAGATTAAGATTTCCACCTAGATTTCGATTGGAGGTAAGTTTTATGGTCTAATTATGTGGTTTTATCCTAGAATCTTCATCTATATCACTGAAATTGGAGGAATTAAGGTGTAAATTGGGGTTTTTGCTTGAAGCCTAAGATAAATAGAAAATCGATAATTTGAAGGGGCAAACGAACTCCGATTTTGATAAATTATATATGGTTAGACTCGTGAGAGTACGGGAGTTCTGAAAACGTAAAAATATTTTGATTCTGAGCCGATGGCTGGAGGGGTATTTTGGTTATTTTACCTATTTTCGCGGCTTAGATTTAATTTTAACAATGTAATTAGTTACTTGCAATGTTATTTACACTATGTAATTGGTTTGAATAGATTTGAGCCACTCGTAGTCGGATACTCGTGGCAAGGGCACTATTTCTTAGCGGTTTTGTACCGGGATTGAGTTAAGCGGCTTGTCTAACCTTGTGTGGGGGACCTTTTCCCCTAAGATATATGTGTTGATTTAAATAAATTGTACACGAGGTGACGGGCGAGTACTTACGCAAATTGTTGAAAATCCACTTTACTTGAATTGTTCAATCGGTGTTATCTTTGTTAATTGGCTGGTTTGTTGCAAGACTTATCATGTGTTAGTTAGAGAAGCATGATTAGATAGAATTATGTAACGACCCGACTCGTCGTTATGGGAGTTATCATCTCGGTTTCTTCATTTAACACTTCAATATGCTTATTTATATGAGTTCGGAAAGTTAGAAGCAAATCGGAAGGAATTTAGATAGAAATGAGGCCATATACCTCTTTATGAAAAGGATAATTTGGAAAAGTCAACCGAATAATAACCGATGAGTTAGACAACTCAGAATTTAATTCTGATGATTCGACTAGTTTCGGGGGATCATTTATCACTTAGGAGAGCAATCGGAATCGAATTCAGATGTCCGGTGTAGTTTTAGCTTGAATTGGCTAAGGTTGAATTTTGGCGAAATCCGAACGGTAAGTGAGATTTTGATCCGGGGCTTGGAATGAAAATTTGAGAGTTGCAGTAGCTCTGTTAGGTGATTTTGGATATGCATGCAAAATTTCAGGTCACCTAGCTCCATTAGGTGATTCACAAAATTGATTCACGTCCAAGCAACGGTCGTAGTCAATACAACCTGGTCAAATAAGTCCAGAGTCGATCCCACAGAGAATTAACCTACCAACTGCAACTTTCACAACCCAAGAACACTTCTGAAGCAAGTTCCCAAACTTTGAGTATATTTTTGTGAAGGTTTTCTAACAACTAATTTTTGCAAGAATTAAATACTTAAAAGAAATAATTGAATGTTGGGTAAAGAATATAGAGAAATAATAAGGTATTGATTTCCCCTATTAATGGAATCCCTTCTGTTTATGCTCATACAAATTGTCAATATTTTCTATCAATCATGAACATTATTTTTACCATAATTCTCTTCCGAGCAACTACAATAATTTACAAGTGCACTCTCCCGAGCTACCCTAGCTAGCTTTAATTTAAATAGTTCACTTAAGATTGCACCCAAGGCTTCGTTATTCCTAATCCCGCCTTTACGCCTAAAGTTATAGATTCCTCCAATAACCTAGGTGTGGTGTTGTTCAACAATATACCTAAATATGCACTCTTTTCCAAGTTATGCACACTAAATAGGCACAGCTAATTGGGGATCCCACCAATTAACTACAACAAAACGAAGTTGAACAAATAGAAATCTAGCGAACAATTTGTAATCACATAAACGAGAGGTTCATCACTCAATAGGTTCCATCAAAACCTTAGATAAGGAATTAGCGACTCATAATCAAAGAAACAAGAATAATAATTGAATTCATAATCAAAGAATTAATATAAAAGAAAGAGATAAGTTGAGAGAGTTCTCTCTTACTAATAATCTTGCAAAAGTAGGTAATAATACAATGCTTGCCTCTCTTGGGCGAAATCTAGGCTTATATAGAGGGTTTAGGTTACAAAATTTGAGTTTTGACAAGTTTAGCCTTCAAATTTTTGGCGTTGTTCACAGTCCGTTCGCGGTCGCGAACAGACCACGAAAAATCCACTCCTCTGAAATTCAAAAATCTTCCGCATGCCTCTTTTTTCGCGGTTCGTTGGCGGTCGCGAATGAACCGCGATTTTTCACCCTTGTCCGTTTGAAATTAGGAAAAACTCAAAACAAGAAAGTTGTATAACTTTGAGTTATATTCCAACCATATATTATGCAGCCAAATCGGAGTTCTGAGAAAAATGTTATGCCCAAATTACTAGACAGTGTGCAATATGCCTCATTGAGTCTTCGTTTGTTATCAACTATCAAATTTGACTCCCGAACATGATCCCGGCTTAATTCCTTGAGCTTTTACTCAGACTTCAAAGCTCCAAATCACCTAAATTCATGCCATAACATCTATATAGTTCGGAATCACACATTCCCGGCTATTTTCAATATAATTTCTTGACTTGTACCACACTTTGGCCTTTTTCACCATCTTTTGACTCCAAAACATGCTCTTTTAGTCTTCATTAGCTCATGTGTACCTACAAAACAACTATAAAGCGTGATTATTTAGGGCATAAATATAGTCAAATTCACCTATTATCAATACCCCACACTTAAACCTTTGCTCTTCCTCGAGCAACCTTAATCACACTTTAGGCCAATTTTATTAATGTCTCCCCAAAAATATGTCACAAAAGCTATCTTTCATGATTAACCTAAGACATGCACAATCCTTACCTAACCGTAAACTCACATGCCGGCACATTATTGCTTACTCTAGTTATTATCACAGACTTGCAAATTTACCTTTTCCTTCTTGAGTTACATACCCTCACACAATTTATTGTGAGAAGTTCCCAAACATAAACAATTTAGAACATGGAACTTATAGATTTAGGAAAAATTCACTCACTCTCAACAAAGAACATTCATATGCATACCGACACACCATAGGCTTTCCCCTAGTGTAATACTCCACTAATCGAGTTATTCAATCATAGATCAAGAGGTCTTTAAGGGTTGTAATGTTGGCTATGGGACGGGTATGATACTTTTGATTATAGTGGCTAACCTCTCTAAGCATTTTTCTTTCTTTTTCACAACTTCCATTTTAGCTTTCTCCCTTATGTCTCGCCTAAATATTCCTTCACCTTTATTTGCTTTTAATCCCTAATTTTCTTTTGTTGGTGTAACTGGCATTTCTACTTTACATATATACATTGATATATCTATTTTTTTATCATTGCTTTGCAACGCATTTACATTATTTTGCCAGTTCACCATTTTCTAACATTCATTCTTGATTTTCCCTTTTTTCAACTTCCCTTCACCCCACACTTAGACTTTGGCATATTCATTACAACACAAGTGCTTCTAGGAGGTAAAGTAGAATAATATAAGATTTCGATTTTTCATGAACATTCAAGGGGTATCAAAGAATAGGCTTTAAGCTCAAAGGGGTTAACTAGGATATTATGTAAAGGTGAATTCATGTCTTATTGATTTATGGGGTTACACAAAGAAATGCCTCTATCATCTCTACAACCAACCAACTTCTATTTTGCTTTGCAAACACACAGGGCAAGTTCTAGGTATCATGTAAAACATATAATGCAAGTAAAATCTCACACAGACATAGCATGCAACTCACTTAGAATCAGGTTCATCTACAAAGTCCTATCAATGTTCAAGCAAGTTGTATTGTACACTTTAAGACATATCCTAGAATCTACAGTCAAGCTTAGATAATACATTCTCAAGTTCAATTAAGTTTTGCTAATGTGCATACTTGGGGTTACATGTTAACCTTTTCCCTCTAATCCTAAAAAGAAAAATCTACCTAACTCGGTTCAATAAAAAACCTTGAAAAAGAACCGTGGTCAAAAGAAAAACCAAGGGGGGGGGGGTGATACACTACCTAGAAAAAGAAAATAAAAGAAAGAAAAATTTCTACGTGGACTACTTCCCTCAAGAGTACTTGTCCAAATAGTCTGTCATCAGGAAGAGTCCTCAACTCATATTTTTGGATTTTCAATTTTTTTTTTGATTTTTTTGTGTTTTTATTCTGACTTAGACCCTTAAGAAATGCGTCGCCAAGAGTCCATCATCGGGCCAAGCCAGCTAATATAATTTACAGCTACATCTACTATATACAATATATACAAGATACGTTTCCCACCCCACACTTAAAATCATGCCATGTCCTCATGGCATAATAATCAATGTACAACACAGAAGTGTGAGAAAACTTATCTGGGACCTACCCCGTGTCTAGCAACTTTATCACTTTCTTTTTCATTGTATCCTTCATATTCGGGTTCAACCTTCTTTTGCATTTCCTGGAGGGTTTGTGTCCCTCTTCTAGGAGCATCTTGTTCATGCAGTATGCGGGGCTGATCCCCTTTATGTCTGTCATGGTCCAACCAATGGCAGTTCTACATTCCTTGAGTACCTGTAATAGTTTTTGAGCCTGCACATCTAGCAAACCAGATGAGATAATAACATGTAAAGTGGAGTTAGGGTCTAGAAATTCATACCTGAGATGTGCTAGAAGTGGCTTAAGTTCCAACTTTGGTGGCTCCTCGATGGATGGTTTTGCTGGAGGGGTCTCTCTTTTCTCTAGATGTAGAGGTTCAAACTCCAACTCTCTATCCCAAAACCCCTTAATTTCCAGAGATAGCACCCACTCTGCCAGACTTTCACCATTTACCTCTTCTAAGTTCATTAGGCATGCCTGAAGTGGATCTTCAGCTGTCAATTCTACCTCATCTATCTCCACTATCATATCTACTGAATCAATGAGAGAGCAGTTCGCGAACTCACTAGGGCGCCTCATGGATTTTTGTACATTGAATATGATCTCCTCATCATTTAGCCTCATCTTGAGCTCTCCAGTCTCACAATCAATTAATGCTCTCCTAGTGGCTAGGAATGGTCTTCCTAAGATTATAGGAATTTTCTCATCCACCTTGCATTCAAGAATAATAAAATCGGCGGGAAACACAAACTTCCCCACCTGAATGAGCATATCATCCACTATACCGAATGGACGCTTAACTGTCCTGTCAGTAAGCTGTAATAAAATAGAAGTAGGCATGGCTCTCCCGATGCCCAGCCTCATATAGTTCACCAAGGGCATAAGATTATGCTTGCCCCCAAATCACATAATGCCTTAGCAAAGGCAAAGTTTCCTATAGTGCATGGAATGGTGAAGCTACCTGGGTCAAATAACTTCTCAGCAATGGGTCTAGAAACCATTGCACTACAAGTCTGAGTAAGAGTCACGGTGGCTAAGTCTTGGAAATCAAATTTCTGCGACGTCAAGTCTTTCATCATCTTAGCATACCCAGGCATTTCTTTCAAAGCTTTAATTAAAGGAATGTTTACCTGGATTTTCTTGAGCATATCAAAGAACCTTTTGTATTGCTCTTCTTTCTTGTGCTTGGCCAACCTTTGGGGGAATGGTGCTGAAGGCCTCTTCTTCCCAATCACTTGAGACTTTTCTTTCTCTATCACTTTCTCCTCAACCTGCTGCTCTACCTGTTCAGCTACTTTCTTCGTTTCCTACTGCATATCTTTATTTTCAGCTACTGGCTGGACTGTAACTTCTGTCAACCTGGTGGACTCATCCAGTTCAATGTGCACTAGAGTGAGCCTGTAAATTGCTTCTCTCTCTTTCCTGCTCAGCATCAAGATCTCTTCCACTTCTCAGATTAACTTCCATCAGCTACTTTGGGATTTGATTCTGTGGGTTTGTTTGTGTATCTGCAGGCAATGTCCCTTGAGGACGATTGTTAAGTGACATAGCAATCTGGCCTACCTGTACTTCAATATTCTGATAGCTGCATCATGTGCATCTATCCTCCCATTGGTTTTGGCATGTGGCCTAATTACCTGCTGCATCATAGCTTCCAACCTTGCGAACCCATCGTCATGTCTATCCCCATGTTGTGGTGGAGGTAGATGATACCCCTTCCGCTGATTGCTTAAACTCTGAGGTCTAGGATATGGAGCCATGTTGTTTGGTGGCCTCATACCTGCTGCATTATATTGTGGCTGAGAAGGCCTGTACTGCTGTGGAGCCTGCTGACCCCAACTCTGGTTACCTTGTCGTTGTCCTCCATAATTAGCCACATAGTTCATGTCTTCATGTTGATGATGATGTTCTTAGTCTGCAGCCCATGGATTACCTATGGGTTGGCTAATGCAAGATGTGCATAAACCACCATTGGTGGTATCTACAATGTGAACCTGCTGCTTGACCCCAGATTCTTCCACCTTCTTCGTCAGAATGCTCATTTGTGTCAATAAAGTTGCCATGTTTTCCTCTATAGTGTTGGATGGATTCAGAGGTACTGAGTGTACCGCTGGAGTGATAGGAGCATTCCTGGTCGTCCACCCGGAGTTTTGAGCCATCTTGTCAAGCAAATTTTGGCCTCCTCTCCAAGTTTTGCTCAGAAAAGCCCCACCTGCTGAGGCATCTACTATATTCTTCATACTATCTGAAAGCCCCATGTAGAACCTTTGACCCAACATCTGCTCAGGAATCCCATGGTGAGGACACATAACAAGCATACCCTTGAATCCGCCCCAAGTTTCATGTAATGTCTCCATTGGTTTCTGCTTGAAGCTCACAATCTCATCAATTATCTGAGTTGTCTTGTTAGGTGGATGAAACTTGTTGTGGAATTTCTTGACCAACTCATCCCAAGTTGCAATAGAGTTTATGGGGAGTGAGTTTAGCCATACCTGCGCAGCCCCTGTAACTGAGAACGGAAATAGCAATAGTCTAATGGCTTCTGGTGTCACATTCGGTGGCCTCTGTGTCTTGCATATTGAGAGAAAGCTCTTCAGGTGCTGTTATGGATCTTCAACCTGAGACCCAGAGTATAATCCCTTGTTTTCCAACAAGTGTAGCATGTTATTAGTAATCTGGAAAGACTCAGCTTGAATTGCTGGCACAATGATGGCAGTTGCCAAATTACCCGCTGTTGGTTGTGCCTAGTCAAATAGTGCACCTTCTTGCTCCTCCTGCGCCTCTTGCATGTTCAACCCAACCTGCTGGTTTGGGTCGTTCACGTCTCCCATGTCGAAATCTAGTTTGATTGGTTGCTGAGATTGCTGAATTTGTTTGATTGCCCTGTTACGTGCCCGGAAAGTTTGCTCTGGGTCTGAGAGTCCTTCAATTAGTTCTCCAGTCCTTGCAGATTTTCTAGGCATGCACCTGAGTACCCAATTCAACAACCGTCAAAATTTTCAATGTAAAGTGTAGAAAGAACCTAACTACACAAGAATCTTGTAGTTCTGTATATGGCAATTGATAATTTCGTTAATTCCCCGGTAACAGTGCCAAATTGATTCACGTCCAAGCAACGGTCGCAGTCAATATAACCTGGTCAAATAAGTCCAGAGTCGATCCCACAGAGAATTAACCTACCAACTGCAACTTTCACAACCTAAGAACACTTCTGAAGCAAGTTCCCAAACTTTGAGTATATTTTTGTGAAGGTAACAACTAACTTTTGCAAGAATTAAATACTTAAAAGAAAGAATTTAATGTTGGGTAAATAATATAGAGAAAGACTAAGGTATTGATTTCCCCTATTGATGGAATCCCTTCTGTTTATGCTCATACAAATTGTCAATATTTTCTGTCAATCATGAACGTTATTTTTACCGTAATTCTATCCCGAGCAACTACAATAATTTACAAGTGCACTCTTCCGAGCTACCCTAGCTAGCATTAATGTGAATAGTTCACTTAAGATTGCACCCAAGGCTTCGTTATTCCTAATCCCGCCTTTACGCCTAAAGTTATAGATTCCTCCAATAACCTAGGTGTGGTGTTGTTCAACAATATACCTAAATATGCACTCTTTTCCAAGTTATGCACACTAAATAGGCACAACTAATTGGGGATCCCACCAATTAACTACAACAAGAATGAAGTTGAACAAATAGAAATCTAGCGAACAATTTGTAATCACATAAACGAGAGGTTCATCACTCAATAGGTTCCATCAAAACCTTAGATAAGGAATTAGCGACTCATAATCAAAGAAACAAGAATAATAATTGAATTCATAATCAAAGAATTAATATAAAAGAAAGAGATAAGTTGAGAGAGTTTTCTCTTACTAATAATCTTGCAAAAGTAGGTAATAATACAATGCTTGCCTCTCTTGGGCAAAATCTAGGCTTATATAGAGGGTTTAGGTTACAAAATTTGCGTTTTGACAAGTTTAGCCTTCAAATTTTTTGCGTCGCTCACAGTCCGTTCGCGGTCGCGAACAGACCGCGAAAAATCCACTCCTCTGAAATTCAAAAATCTTCTGCATGCCTCTTTTTTCGCGGTTTGTTGGCGGTCGCGATTGAACCGCGGATTTTCACCCTTGTCTGTTTGAAATTAGGAAAAATGCAAACAAGAAAGTTGTATAACTTTGGGTTAGATTTCCAACCATATATTATGCAGCCAAATCGGAGTTCTGAGAAAAATGTTATGCCCAAATTACTAGACAGTGTGCAATATGCCTCATTGAGTCTTCGTTTGTTATCAACTATCAAATTTGACTCCCGAACATGATCCCGGCTTAATTCCTTGAGCTTTTACTCAGACTTCAAATCTCCAAATCACTTAAATTCATGCCATAACATCTATATAGTTCGGAATCACACATTCCCGGCTATTTTCAATATAATTTCTTGACTTGTACCACACTTTGGCCTTTTTCACCATCTTTTGACTCCAAAACATGCTCTTTTAGTCTTCATTAGCTCATGTGTACCTATAACACACTACAAACACTAGTAAAAGCATTTTGTTATCATAAACAATATCAAAACAACTATAAAGCGTGATTATTTAGGGCATAAATATAGTCAAATTCACCTATTATCAATACCCCACACTTAAACCTTTGCTCTTCCTCGAGCAACCTTAATCACACTTAGGCCAATTTTATTAATGTCTCCCCCAAAATATGTCACAAAAGCTATCTTTCATGATTAAACTAAGACATGCACAATCCTTACCTAACCGTAAACTCACATGCCGGCACATTATTGCTTACTCTAGTTATTATCACAGACTTGCAAATTTACCTTTTCCTTCTTGAGTTACATGCCCTCACACAATTTATTGAGAGAAGTTCCCAAACATAAACAATTTAGAACATGGAACTTATAGATTTAGGAAAAATTCACTCACTCTCAACAAAGAACATTCATATGCATACCGACACACCATAGGCTTTCCCCTAGTGTAATACTCCACTAATCGAGTTATTCAATCGAGCTATGGGACGGGTATGATACTTTTGGTTATAGTGGCTAACCTCTCTAAGCATTTTTCTTTCTTTTTCACAACTTCCATTTTAGCTTTCTCCCTTATGTCTCGCCTAAATATTCCTTCACCTTTATTTGCTTTTAATCCCCAATTTTATTTTGTTGGTGTAACTGGCATTTCTACTTTACATATATACATTGATATATCTGTTTTTTTTATCATTGCTTTGCAACGCATTTACATTATTTTGCCAGTTCACCATTTTCTAACATTCATTCTTGATTTTCCCTTTTTTCAACTTCCCTTCACCCCACACTTAGACTTTTGCATATTCATTACAACACAAGTGCTTCTAGGAGGTAAAGTAGAATAATATAAGATTTCAATTTTTCATGAACATTCAAGGGGTATCAAAGAATAGGCTTTAAGCTCAAAGGGGTTAACTAGGATATTATGTACAGGTGAATTCATGTCTTATTGATTTATGAGGTTACACAAAGAAATGCCTCTATCATCTCTACAACCAAACAACTTCTATTTTGCTTTGCAAACACACAGGGCAAGTTCTAGGTATCATGTAAAACATATAATGCAAGTAAAATCTCACACAGACATAGCATGCAACTCACTTAGAATCAGGTTCATCTACAAATTCCTATCAATGTTCAAGCAAGCTGTATTGTACTCTTTAAGGCATATCCTAGAATCTACAGTCAAGCTTAGATAATACATTCTCAAGTTCAATTAAGTTTTGCTAATGTGCATACTTGGGGTTACATGTTAACCTTTTCCCTCTAATCCTAAAAAGAAAAATCTACCTAACTCGGTTCAATAAAAACCCTTGAAAAAGAACCGTGGTCAAAAGAAAAACTAAGGGGGAGGTGATACACTACCTAGAAAAAGAAAATAAAAGAAAGAAAAATTCCTACGTGGACTACTTCCCTCAAGAGTACTTGTCCAAATAGTCCGTCATCAGGAAGAGTCCTCTACTCATATTTTTGGATTTTCAAATTTTTTTTTTATTTTTTTGTGTTTTTATTCCGACTTAGACCCCTAAGAAATGCGTCACCAAGTATCCATCATCGGGCCAAGCCAGCTAATATAAATTACAGCTACATCTACTATATACAATATATACAAGATACGTTTCCCACCCCACACTTAAAATCATGCCGTGTCCTCATGGCATAATAATTAATGTACAACACAGAAGGGTGAGAAAACTTACCTGGGACCTACCCCGTGTCTAGCAACTTTATCACTTTCTTTTTCATTGTATCCTTCATATTCGGGTTCAACCTTCTTTTGCATTTCCTGGAGGGTTTGTGTCCCTCTTCTAGGAGCATCTTGTGCATGCAGTATGCGGGGCTGATCCCCTTTATGTCTGTCATGGTCCAACCAATGGAAGTTCTACATTCTTGAGTGCCTGTAATAGTTTTTGAGCCTGCACATCTAGCAAACCAGATGAGATAATAACATGTAAAGTGGAGTTAGGGTCTAGAAATTCATACCTGAGATGTGCTGGAAGTGGCTTAAGTTCCAACTTTTGTGGCTCCTCGATGGATGGTTTTGCTGGAGGGGTCTCTCTTTTCTCTAGATGTAGAGGTTCAAACTCCAACTCTCTATCCCAAAACCCCTTACCTTCCAGAGATAGCACCCACTCTGCCAGACTTTCACCATTTACCTCTTCTAAGTTCATTAGGCATGCCTCAAGTGGATCTTCAGCTGTCAATTCTACCTCATCTATATCCACTATCATATCTACTTCATCAATGAGAGAGCAATTCGTGAACTCACTAGGGCGCCTTATGGATTTTTGTACATTGAATATGATCTCCTCGTCATTTAGCCTCATCTTGAGCTCCCCAGTCTCACAATCAATTAATGCTCTCCCAGTGGCTAGGAATGGTCTTCCTAAGATTATAGGAATTTTCTCATCCACCTTGCATTCAAGAATAATAAAATCGACGGGAAACACAAACTTCCCCACCTGAATGAGCATATCATCCACTATACCGAATGGACGCTTAATTGTCCTGTTAGTAAGTTGTAATAACATAGAAGTAGGCATGGCTCTCCCGATGCCCAGCCTCATATAGTTCACCAAGGGCATAAGATTATGCTTGCCCCCAAATCACATAATGCCTTAGCAAAGTCAAAGTTTCCTATGGTGCATGGAATGGTGAAGCTACCTGGGTCAGATAACTTCTCAGCAATGGGTCTAGAAACCATTGCACTACAAGTCTGAGTAAGAGTCACAGTGGCTAAGTCTTGGAAATCAAATTTTTGCGACATCAAGTCTTTCATCATCTTAGTATACCCAGGCATTTCTTTCAAAGCTTCAATTAAAGGAATATTTACCTGGATTTTCTTGAGCATATCAAAGAACATTTTGTATTGCTCTTCTTTCTTGTGCTTGGCCAACCTTTGGGGGAATGGTGCTGGAGGCCTTTTCTTCCCAATCACTTGAGACTTTTCTTTCTCTATCACTTTCTCCTCAACCTGCTGCTCTACCTGTTCAGCTACTTTCTTCGTTTCCTACTGCATATCTTTATTTTCAGCTATTGGCTGGACTGTAACTTCTGTTGACCTGGTGGACTCATCCAGTTCAATGTGCACTAGAGTGAGCCTGTAAATTGCTTCTCTCTTTTTCCTGCTCAGCATCAAGATCTCTTCCACTTCTCAGATTAACTTCCATCAGCTACTTTGGGATTTGATTCTGTGGGTTTGTTTGTGTATCTGCAGGCAATGTCCCTTGAGGACGATTGTTAAGTGACATAGCAATCTGGCCTACCTGTATTTCAATATTCTTGATAGCTGCATCATGTGCATCTATCCTCCCATTGGTTTTGGCATGTGGCCTAATTACCTGCTACATCATAGCTTCCAACCTTGCGAACCCATTATCATGTCTACCCCCATGTTGTGGTGGAGGTAGATGATACCCCTGCCGCTGATTGCTGAAACTCTGAGGTCTAGGATATGGAGCCATGTTGTTTGGTGGCCTCATACCTGCTGCATTATATTGTGGCTGAGAAGGCCTGTACTGCTGTGGAGCCTGCTGACCCCAACTCTGGTTACCTTGTCGTTGTCCTCCATAATTAGCCACATAGTTCATGTCTTCATGTTGATGATGATGTTCTTAGTCTGCAGCCCATGGATTACCTATGGTTGGCTAATGCAAGATGTGCATAAACCACCATTGGTGGTATCTACAATGTAAACCTGCTGCTTGAACCCAGATTCTTCCACCTTCTTTGTCAGAATGCTCATTTGTGTCAATAAAGTTGCCATGTTTTCCTCTATAGTGTTGGATGGATTCAGAGGTACTGAGTGTACCGCTGGAGTGATAGGAGCATTCCTGGTCGTCCACCCGGATTTTTGAGCCATCTTGTCAAGCAAATTTTGGCCTTCTCTCCAAGTTTTGCTCAGAAAAGCCCCACCTGCTGAGGCATCTACTATATTCTTCATACTATCTGAAAGCCCCATGTAGAACCTTTGACCCAACATCTGCTCAGGGATCCCATGGTGAGGACACATAACAAGCATACCTTTGAATCTGCCCCAAGTTTCATGTAATGTCTCCATTGGTTTCTGCTTGAAGCTCACAATCTCATCAATTATCTGAGTTGTCTTGTTAGGTGGATGAAACTTGTTGTGGAATTGCTTGACCAACTCATCCCAAGTTGCAATAGAGTTTATGGGGAGTGAGTTTAGCCATACCTGCGTAGCCCCTGTAACTGAGAACGGAAATAACAATAGTCTAATGGCTTCTGGTGTCACATTCGGTGGCCTCTATGTCTTACATATTGAGAGAAAGCTCTTCAGGTGCTGTTATGGATCTTCAACCTGAGACCCAGAGTATAATCCCTTGTTTTGCAACAAGTGTAGCATGTTATTAGTAATTTGGAAAGACTCAGCTTGAATTGCTGGCACAATGATGGCAGTTGCCAAATTACCCGATATTGGTTGTGCCTAGTCAAATAGTGCACCTTCTTCTCCTCCTGCGCCTCTTGCATGTTCAACCCAACTTGTTGGTTTGGGTCGTTCACGTCTCCCATGTCGAAATCTAGTTTGATTGGTTGCTGAGATTCCTGAATTTGTTTGATTGCCCTGTTACGTGCCCGGAAAGTTTGCTCGGGGTCTGAGAGTCCTTCAATTAGTTCTCCAGTCCTTGCAGATTTTCTAGGCATGCACCCGAGTACCCAATTCAACAACCGTCAAAATTTTCAATGTAAAGTGCAGAAAGAACCTAATTACACAAGAATCTTGTAGTTCTGTCAATGGCAATTGATAATTTCGTTAATTCCCCGGTAACAGCGCCAAATTGATTCACGTCCAAGCAACGGTCGCAGTCAATATAACCTGGTCAAATAAGTCCAGAGTCGATCCCACAGAGAATTAACCTACCAAATGCAACTTTCACAACCCAAGAACACTTCTGAAGCAAGTTCCCAAACTTTGAGTATATTTTTGTGAAGGTAACAACTAACTTTTACAAGAATTAAATACTTAAAAGAAAGAATTGAATGTTGGGTAAAGAATATAGAGAAAGACTAAGGTATTGATTTCCCCTATTGATGGAATCCCTTCTGTTTATGCTCATACAAATTGTCAATATTTTCTTTCAATGATGAACGTTATATTTACCGTAATTCTCTCCCGAGCAACTACAATAATTTACAAGTGCACTCTTCCGAGCTACCCTAGCTAGCTTTAATTTGAATAGTTCACTTAAGATTGCACCCAAGGCTTCGTTATTCCTAATCCCGCCTTTACGCCTAAAGTTATAGATTCCTCCAATAACTTAGGTGTGGTGTTGTTCAACAATATACCTAAATATGCACTCTTTTCCGAGTTATGCACACTAAATAGGCACAGCTAATTGGGGATCCCACCAATTAACTACAACAAGAACGAAGTTGAACAAATAGAAATCTAGCGAACAATTTGCAATCACATAAATGAGAGGTTCATCACTCAATAGGTTCCATCAAAACCTTTGATAAGGAATTAGCGACTCATAATCAAAGAAACAAGAATAATAATTGAATTCATAATCAAATAATTAATATAAAAGAAAGAGATAATTTGAGAGAGTTCTCTCTTACTAATAATCTTGCAAAAGTAGGTAATAATACAATGCTTGCCTCTCTTGGGCGAAATAGGCTTATATAGAGGGTTTAGGTTACAAAATTTGAGTTTTGACAAGTTTAGCCTTCAAATATTCGGCGAACTTCAAAAATCTTCCGCATGCCTCTTTTTTCGCGGTTCGTTCGCGGTCGCGAATGAACCTCAATTTCTCACCCTGTTCCATTTGTAATTTAGAAAACCTCAAAACATAAAAGTTGTATCCCCCTGAGTTGTCTTTCCAGCTATATATTATTCATCCAAATCGGAGTTCTGAGAAAAACGTTATGTCCAAATTACTAGACAGTGTGCAATATGCCTCATCGAGTCTTCGTTTGTTCTCAACTATCAAATTTGACTCCCGAACATGATCCTGGCTTAATTACTTGAGCTTTTACTCAGACTTCAAAGCTCCAAATCACTGAAATTCATGCCATAACATCTATATAGCTCGGAATCACATCTTCCCGGCTATTTTCAACATAATTTCTTGACTTGTACCACACTTTGGCCTTTTTTACCATCTTTTGACTCCAAAACTTGCTCTTTTAGTCTTAATTAGCTCATGTGCACCTATAACACCCTAAAAATACTAATAAAAGCATTTTATCATCATAAACAATATCAAAACAATAATAAAGCGTGATTATTTAGGGCATAAATATTGTCAAATTCACCTATTATCCGTAAGACTTTGATCTGGGACTCGGAATGGAATTTTGAGAGTTGCAGTAGCTCCGTTAGGTGATTTCGGATATGCGTACAAAATTTTAAATCATTCGGAGGTGTTTAGATCGGGTTTTGGGTTTAATGTTAGTTTCGGAAGTTTTGAAGAAACTTAGGCTTGAATCCGTGTGAAATGGGTGATTTTGATGTTTACGATGGTGTTTTTATGTTATGAGCAAGTTTGAATAAGGTAATGTGATGTATTGGTGGCTTTGGTTGAGGTCCCGGGGGTCTCGAGAACATTTCGGATGGCCAACGGGCAAGTTTTGATCATGAAATTGCAGCAGAAAAATTGCAGTCTGCTGCTGTTCTATGCGGTCGCATAGACAGGATTGCGATCGCATAGAAGGGTGTGAAGAAGCGAATAATTAACACTATGAAATCGCGTGATCGGTATTGCGATCACACAGGTTGCTGAGTCTATGCATTGCAATCGCGTAAGCGTGAGTGCGATCGCGAAGGGTAAGGGCGCGAAGTTATGTGATCGCATGGCTAGGCCTGCGATCGCAGAGAAGAAAATTAAGGCCATGAAAATTTTCTCTATGCGATCGCAATAGTGGGCCTTTGATCGCATAGAAGGCGACGACTGTGCAGAAAACATATTAATTAAAAACTCAGACGCGACCCTAATCATTACTTCACTAATTTCACTTCGTCTAGAGAGGGTTTTGGGAGCTGTGAAGAGAGGAATCAACGGGGTATCATCGAAGGTAAGTTTCTGGACTCAAAAACACGATTATATGATAGAATTAACATCAAAATTAACATCACTAATTTCACTTCGTCTAGAGAGGGTTTAGGGCCTAAGTTTTGAAAACGAAAATTTGACTTTTGAAAGGCCATTCGAACTCCGATTTCAATAAATTTTATATGCATGGACTCGTGGCGAGACGAGGAACACGTTGGTATAAATTTTGGAATTTTTTGAGAAGCAGGCCCGGGGTCCGGGTTTTACCAACTTGGTGTATTATTGCGTATTTCGTGTAAATTGAATTGAGTTATGTTTCTTTGACCCGTATTTGATATAATTGCTATGGTTTGACTAGATTCTACACAAGAGGCGGAAAATTCAAAAGGAAAAGGCATCGCAGACAAGTCTACGGCCGGCTAGAGGTGGGTAGTTTGTGTATATGGTAGCCTGAGGGTTCGAAACCCCGGCTTAGCACATTGTGACGCTAGTAGGGTGTGGCTCGCACCCCGTGGAAGGTGCGAGATTGATTGTGACTGGGGATTGAGACTTAGTCTATCCCGAATAAGAATAACATGGTATATGTGGTTGAAACACACTGTGTTTGATATATTTGTGGGATGTAAGCCATGTTTGTGGCCTTGTGCTGACCTGTTGTAACCCTATGGGATAGTTATATATGTGATATCTCTATTTGCTTAATCATTGATCGCAGTCCTGGTTTGATATCACCATGTTGAAATGCTAAGCCACCTGCTTTTGGAAAATTAAATAAGAATTAAAGCATTTTCATAATTAAATGAACTGGAACTTGGAATTTAATAAATTGAACTGTTGTATGACTCATATGCATGTTGTGGACTGAGGATGGATCGGGCTGCACGCCATAATAATTGATATGAGGATCGGGCTGCACGCCGCAGCATTTTGTGCTTGGGCTGTAGGAGCCCCTCTGGAGTTTGTACACACCCCCAGTGAGCGTCGTCGACGTTAAATGGATCGAGCTACATGTCGTAGCGGTCATGTGCATTGCATTGCATCTTTATCTGTTGAATTATCTGTGATAATTGTAATGTACTACTGTTGCTAGTTAGTAGGAGGAATCGGACTATAGTTAGCTTTATTATGTGGTATTCTGTGGATTTCTTACTTTCAGCTATTTATATATATTTATTACTCACTAAGTACTTAGTACTCACCCCTACTCCCTGCACCTTTGTGTACAGATTCAGGTACTCAGGAGAGGTAGACGAGCACTCCAGCTTTCACAGAGTCATATCGAGTTGCTGAGGTAGCTGCCGACGTTCGCAAAACCTAGCTTCTCATCTCATTTTTGTTATTACTTTATGTTTCAGATTTGAGTATTTCACATAGTATTCTCTATTACTATTCGGTTTTATTTTGAGGCTCTAGACTTGTGACCCCAGATCCTTGGGAGTGTTAGTTCATTTTCGCACTTCTCAGTATTCATTCGTATTATTATTATTGGAGTTTCTTTGACTCATATATTCTTCTTGAGTTGCCCATTTGGGACTGATATTTATCTGTGAAAAACAATTGTTGGTCTAGCTAGCCTAGCTTAACTGGTGGGCGCCATCACGGTCGTATTTGGGTCGTGACAGATTAACTGTCTAAATGTCTATTCGTCTTAATTGAATTTCATGGAACATGTTGGGTTTGAATTAAATTGTTAATCGTAGCAGTATATTTCATTTTTCTCTGCGTATTCTTTTTGTTTGATTGTGTTGTGTTATGTGGACTGCGGGTTTGATTCCCAGAGATCCTGGTTACGGCTATAAAGGACTGCGGGTTCAATTCCCGGAGATCCTGTGATACTGAGTTAAAAGGACTGCGGGTTCAATTCCCGGAGATCCTGTGATACTGATATAAAAGGACTGCATGTTCAATTCACGTAGATCCTGTGATATGGATATAAAGAACTGCGGGTTCAATTCCGGGAGATCCTGAGCTACTGAGTTAAATGGACTGCGGGTTCAATTCCCGGAGATCCTGCATTATTGATTATGTACTTGTTGAGTTAATTTTTCCTTGTTATCTTAACTGTAGAAGACTTGTAGCTTCTATCTTATTTGCTATTATTTCATATTTACTCCTGCTTTACATTGTTCTATATTTTTATTATTACTGTTCTCGGTAGGGCCCTGACCTTCCTCGTGACTACTCCATCGAGGTTAGGCTTGGCACTTACTGAGTACCGCTGTGGTATACTGATAACGTCCATTTCCACTGCTAAAAAGCAATAGACACGATCGTATGCAATATATTTACCCAACTATGAGTCGGGGTCGAATCCCACAGAGAACAATATGTAGGCGATTAGGAATGCAAGAAAATTATCGCTAGTCGCGCTAAGCCAAACACTTAAGATTTTGGGTTTTGGAAAATGTTTATTATCTAAATGCGGAAATGTAAACTAACCTAGAAAGCGAATAAAATGATCAATGGCTATAAGTATGAATGCATCGGGAATTACACTCAAGTAACGATCCAATGTATTTCATGATTTTACAAATATGAGTGAGTTTATGTTAATTAGCCACGGATAATAATTCTTAATTAGCTTCTTCCGAAGACTAACAAGACTTCCTAATTGAATTATCCCTAATCTCAATTAGAAGATTAAGCGCACCCGATAGGCTACAAGTAGTCAATCCTATCCCTAGGTTGAATCTATAAAGTGAAGGTTAAAGCCTCAAGTTCTTGTTAATTATTCTTTCCCAACTTCGAATTATCTTTTCCAAAATTAATTCAAAGTAAATGGGCGAGTCCTAGAGTTAGCTACTCTCTTTGGAAACATTGAAGAACAAGAATAATTAAAGTAACAATAACTCAATTCATAAATATATAAAAATCATTCAATACATAAGCACAACAAGGTATTTAATCCACACTTTAAATATGAATATTCCCATAAACAAGATTCAAGTGTTGGAAATAAATACTACACACTTAGATATACAATACAAAGCAAGGAAATGAAGAAATAAATATAAATGGGTAAGAAATCCTTAACCACAAGCTTTAATCTTCAAGACCCAAGTGTGTGTGCAAAACCCTAGCCTTCTCTCTAAGCCAAAGAGTAAAAATATGTTCAAGATTGTAGAAATTGATTAGAGATTCCGAGATATCTCCTCAATCTCTGTTTGGACGAGTATAAAAATGATTTGGGGTTTAGATTTGTGAAATTCCAATATTGCCCAGAACTGAAGCCCGACCTTCGCAATTGCGAACATATGGTCGCAATTGCGACCCATGCTTATATGCCAAGGTTCGCATTTGCGAAGGCTTCTTCGCATTTGCGAAGATTGACTTCTCCAGTTGACTTCGCATTTGCCAAGTTGATCTTCGCATTTGCGATGCCTCTCTATTCCTGCCGACTTCGCATTTGCGAAGCTGATCATCGCATTTGCGATGCTTGTCTTTTTCTGCCTACTTCGCATTTGCGAAGTTGATTTATCGCATTTGCGATGGTTCTCTTTTTCTGCTCACTTCGCAATTGCGAAGGTTCTCTTTGCATTTGCGATTACAGAGGCCATTTCCCAGATTTTCTCTCTTCTTGACTCCTTTTTACTTGTTCTCACTCGGCTTCTTCCCTATTACTTCTAAATCACATACAACCTGTAAAATAGAAGCAATTTGCATCGAATACACAATTTTATTGCTCAAACATAACAAAAGTATTAATTTAAAGACAAGATGAGATGGTAAAATACCAACTCATCACACCCCCAAACTTGAACTATTGCTTGTCCTCAAGCAACAAAAGCAACAAACTCTCATCCCAAGTGGTTAACTCAATGATGCATCTTCATAATACCAAGCCAAAAAGAAAGTCTACTTTAAGCACAATTGCATGACTTCAATTGGTACCAACAATTATTCCAAGGCATATGAATTATCAAGCACATCACATAAACTTCATTGTACTTCAAGTGCTCAACCACTAATGCAAATCAAAGTAACAAACAAGTCATGACACTAAAGCTTCAAAATTTGCCTCTCTATCACAATCAACTTTCTTTGGCCATTCTTTCCAATTGAAGATGAGATTAAATTCACAACCCAAATTTCATATGCCCTCACATTTAAGAGAGAATCTCACACTCATGAATCTTAATTTCAAACAAAAATGGGATATCAAATGGAAAGAATTCACTCTCTCTCAAAAAGATGTTCAAATGCATACAAGTAGTACCATAGGCTTGCCCTTCATGTATTCCTCCACTAATGTAGACAACTTAGTTAAAAATCAATTAGGACTTAAGGGTTGTAGTTTAGGCAATTGGTTAAGGTAAGGCAAAATTTCGGTTAAAGTGACTCCAAAACCTCCCAAAGCACTACAATATTTATAATTAAAGTCTCCTTCCTTCAAAAGTATTTTCCATCCTTTCTTTGCTTTTTCATTTCACACCTAGTCTTCCCTTTTTCACAATTTCTTATCACAATATTTATATATATATATATATATATATATTTTTTTTTTCTACCTTCTTCCATTTTCAAATAACTTACATATCACAATTTCCAACCTTCACCCCCAAACTTAGGCTTTTAGCCTATGCTTATACTTTCAAAGTACTTAGGGAGGTAGGGTGCCAAAAGCTAGATTAATTAAGAACAAAGGGTTAAAGCTTGTAATACGGTTGCCAAAGAATAAGGTTAAAGGCTCAAAATGGGTTGACTAGGAAAAATCTTTAAGGGTAGGAATTTTTAAGGCATGCTAGCGGTCCAAGGAAGGCCTAATATCATTTTTCAAACCAAGTTAGTCTATGATTTCGCCTTGAAGCACATTCCGGGCAAGTTCTAGACCACAAGTAATACAAAAGAATTCATAAATAAATCTCACCACACATGGCACATGACAACTCAAGTGGAATACAAATCCAAAATCCAATTGAAACAAATGACTCAAAGAGGTCACATATAGCATAAAGGAAGCTATTTAGTGAATTAAAGAGCCAAAAGTTGAGTCTAAAAGTCATGACATCTTTACTTCAATCATTTTTTCTTTTTCAACAAGTAAAATTTCATATGCCAAGGTTTAAGTACGTTGGTACCAAGCAAATCACAACTAGGCCAATGGACACAAATCCTAACTCCAAACCATTTATTTTTCTAATTTTAACAAAAGCTACTCCTAATTACAAGACTAATTCCCTTAAGAAAGCTGTCAATCTATCCATCATTGGGAAAAGTCAACAAAAATTTACCCGGTTCAAGAAGAACATTGGCATCCTTGGAAAAAGAACCGTGGTATAAAGAAAACCAAGGATATTGCCACTATTATATAACATACTACTAAAAAAAATTAAAAACTACTATATCAATTAAAAACTACTATATAAAAAATTAAAAACTACTAAGAAAATATACTAATACCGACATGAAAATAACTACTATATCAATCCACCAAAACAACAGTTATACAAGAAGCCACCCCCAACCACAGATGTTGCATTGTCCCCAATGCAACAGAATATAATAGAGTAAAAATGAAGGAATGTGCTCCCTGAATACTGCATCAATCGCTCTCCTCGCTATCGGAGTCTGAGTCCTCCTCCTCTCCTTCCTCCTCAGGCCACTCAGCTGGAATCTCATCATCCTCCACTGCCCTGCTCGATGGTAGCCTGTCTTGAGGCTTGAGGACCTTCCATAGCCCCTTTACACCCTTCCACATGCGAGTGAAGAATTTATCTCGCTTCTTCTCCCTTTTGACCATTTGGGTGTGGGACTTCTCTAGGGTGTCCAGTGAGGTACTCAATGTGCCATGCCTTTTGGCCAGCTCAGTGTACGCTTTCTCCAGTGCTTTGAGGTGGTCTCCCTGCTTCTTTTGATCTTCAATATATTTCTGGAAGTCTTTCTTTGAGACATAGGCAGGTCCCTCAGATGTCTCCCCAGGCCCCCGGGGAAGACCAGCCACTAGCTCGCGAATCACTCGCATTTCCTCGCCAAGCACAAAAAATGGTCCTGCTGTAGAGGATGACGGCTGACTGCTCGGATCAACATGAGAGGAATAGCCCATCTTCCTCTTCTTGCTCTTAACTGCTCCACCCTCTCCTCTTTTCTTCAAAGGATGAATAAGCTTCCCTGGATCTACCCAATTGTCCCCTGGAACTTCTTCTACTCCAGCCAGTTGGCACAACTCGGTGATAAGTGATGGAAATATCAAAGAAGGGCTGTTTTGAAGCCGGTATTCTCTCAGTTCATTGATGAAGATCTCACCCACATTGAGCTGAATGTCATCGAGAATGCAAGCTATCATTTGAGCTCGAGTAACAGGGATGTTCCAAATGTTTGACACCGGGGAGATGCGACTGCATATAATGGCCAGCCATATCTTCGCCTCCGCGGTGAATTCTTTTGAGGTGATCCCTCTTTTTCAGTGGCCCATGGAACACCTGCACCCGGACAAAGTTTAGCCACTAGCCATTCTCCTGAAGCACAATCTTTCTCTCTGAATGGACCCATATCATGGTTTTGCAAGTGATAGAAAGCATTGATGTCTTCGGCTCCGAATCGCACTACCTTGCCTCGAATTCTCATCTGTGGCTTCTTCAACCTGATAGCCGGGAGATTTGCGTAAAATTCCCTCACCCATTGTTCATTTGCTCGGCAAGGTTCGGGAGCAAAACAGTCCCATCCTATTGCTACCAGCCTTCGATGGAATTCTGGAAGGCGTTCCTGGACATTTTCCATCTCTATGCCACTCTCCGGGAGTAACTTCTTCGAAATCAGCTCGGCATAGTATCTTTCTTGGCATTCTACTGATAGAAATCGATGTTGATCAAATGCCTGCTCCTCATCCACAGGGTTGTCACTTGAGGATCCTTCGGGATTTTCACTCATTGTTCAATTATAATACCTGCCACAAGTGACAAAAGTGAAAACATGCCATGGCGATGAAGAATGGTGCAAAATGAAGCAAACATGCCAAAAGAATGATCGGACAGTCAATACTCAGACATAGAAAAAATTTCAAATTTTCCAGGTTTTCAGAAGTGCACTGTCTGATATCGCATTTCCCAGGAAATATTCGCAATTGCGAAGCCTGCTGGATTGGGAATTGCGACCAAAATATTCGCAATTGCGAAGTGTGCTAGAGCAGGGATCTTCGCAATTGCGATTATTTCCTCGCAATTGCGAACTGTGCTGGGGCAGAGTTTTTCGCAATTTCGGTTAATTCCTCGCAATTGCGAAGTCGCAATTGCGAAACAATATTCGCAATTGCGAACCCATCGTCCCAGAATCAATTTTCAGAGTATTTAGCTTAAACCCTAAAATTTTTCAATCCCAGCTATTATTTTGACTAACCCAATCATTAATCAAGCATAACTCATGTATTAAGCTTCATAAACAACCCTGAATAAAAATGTCGATGGTTTGGCAAAGAATTTCATTCGGGCCTTCCATCGAACACATCAAAAGCACACAAGTTTTCCTCTATTTGACAAGTATTTTAGGTACTCAGACTTCCCCAATTTCCTTCACAACAACGAATGCACACACTCTCAACCAAGCCTCACCCAGAAATTTCAATTTTTCACGAAAACTATTTTTACCATTTTGGGGAAAAAGGGGGCTGCCATAATAGAACAAGAAAATAAAAAAATTAAGAGAGAAGATGAGGAAAAGGAAGAAGGAACAGTGAGATTAAGCTTCATACCTAATTATTTGCAATGAGGAGTGAGACAAGATGAAATTTCGGTGATGAGGGTGATGGAGGTGAGCTTGGGAACCTTACCAGTGTTTCAATCGGTTTTGTTTCAAAAGTGATATGTCGATCACTTTTTAGCCTCTGAAGTCGCAATTGCGACAGACCTTTCGCAATTGCGAAGGTCACACATTCCTGGACTGTTCGCAATTGCGAAGATTTCATGGGAATTGCGAGGGATGATGATCGCAAATGCGAACATGTTTTCGCAATTGCGACAACTGGCCCTGCATTTTCCTACAGCTACTGGTTTGGCCTCTCCTGGTCATCTCACCTGCTCAAATCAACTCCAAAAATTCTCAAACTTGGCAGATTAGTTCAACATAATATTCTAAGCAATTCTAAAAAAGAAAATTTGCAAAATGATGAAAAATTTTGAAAAATGACTAAAAATTTTGAAAACGATGGGTTGCCTCCCACCAAGCGCCGCATTTAATGTCGTGGCACGACACAAACAACATTACCACTTTTCTCGCCACTTAGATGATATGAATTGGGCCCCTAGCTTGGAATCAAGCTTATGACCACGAGCAATGGGGGTGGTAATTGGATGTTCGAGCCAATGCTTAAAATTTTCATTTTGCACTTCTTGGCTTTCAAGTGAGGAATGTCGTTTTGATTTCTTGCCTCCTCAAACTCGTAAAATGTATGGCCAAAGTTGTTCCTCCTCGCATTCCTTCATTGATTCATGTGGTTCAACTCCCGTGTCACCACACAATTCCAAGGTTGAAAAATGTTTGGAATGTGACTTTAAGCCCACACTTTGCAATTCTTCTATGTTGACATTCTCTTTTTCCCCCGGATTAGAGTCAACAACAACCTCATTAGCAATTACACCGGTTGACTCCAATTCTATGTTTTTGTCGGCATCAACAACACTCATTGAGTTGGTTGGCGGATGTTCAATTCTTGACTCCTCAAAGTAAAGCTCACTCTCTTCCTCGGAATTGGACTCTTCTTGGCTTTCATCCACACATGAAATTTGTTGGGCATAGTTAGCCTCAACCAAAATTTGCATTTGATCCTCCAAAGTGCGGATGTGTTCACCATTGTAATTTATGCATTGTTTCAAGTCCTCGAGTGCAAAGTTGCGCTTCTCCTCATTTTCAAGAATGACCTCCAACATGAGCAATTTTCTCTCATTTTGGGCATTAGAGAATTCTTCTTGGTTTTGATCAATTGCCAAGGAAGGATTTTCATTTTCAACATCCAAGAAGGATTCTTGGTTTTCATTTACTTCCGAGGCTTTGATCATTTCATTCATTTGTGAGTGTAACCTTTCTAGTGCTAAACCATTTTGGAGACTAGTCTCCAAAAGATGTTCCAAGGCATTTTCTTCCTTGTTTCCTTCTTCAAGTAAACACTCCAACATGAGCTTGAATTCTCCATTTTGACCATGCTCAAATTCTTTCACCTCCATAACCCTATAATTCTCATCAAAACAAATAGAACCATCATAGTAGGGGCTTGGGGAAGGGAATAAAAAGTAAGCACAATCATCCCAATGACCATTTTGGAAACCACACTTATCACAAATACTCCACTCATGGGTTTGGAATTGTGCGCACAATCCACCCCCGGGAGAATTTAAACAATTTTGCCATGAGTGTGGTCCTCCACAATAAGGACAAGGATCATCAAAATATGAACAACTACTATCCGACCAATTTTCGTTATATGATGCCATTTTTCAAAATTAAGAAAATAAACAAGAAACAAACACTAGAAATAGACCCAAGGTAAGAAAAATAATTACACAAATATTCACAAGTTTGGACCAAAGCACTTTCGCTTACTTCTCAAACAACCTAAATTACGCCAAATTGTTCCCCGGCAACGGCGCTATTTTTGATAACGTCCATTTCCACCGCTAAAAAGCAATAGACACGGTCGTATGCAATATATTTACCCAACTATGAGTCGGGGTCGAATCCCACAGAGAACAATATGTAGGCGATTAGGAATGCAAGAAAATTATCGCTAGTCGCGCTAAGCCAAACACTTAAGATTTTGGGTTTTGGAAAATGTTTATTATCTAAATGCGGAAATGTAAACTAACCTAGAAAGCGAATAAAATGATCAATGGCTATAAGTATGAATGCATCGGGAATTACACTCAAGTAACGATCTAATGTATTTCATGATTTTACAAATATGAGTGAGTTTATGTTAATTAGCCACGGATAATAATTCTTAATTAGCTTCTTCCGAAGACTAACAAGACTTCCTAATTGAATTATCCCTAATCTCAATTAGAAGATTAAGCGCACCCGATAGGCTACAAGTAGTCAATCCTATCCCTAGGTTGAATCTATAAAGTGAAGGTTAAAGCCTCAAGTTCTTGTTAATTATTCTTTCCCAACTTCGAATTATCTTTTCCAAAATTAATTCAAAGTAAATGGGCGAGTCCTAGAGTTAGCTAATCTCTTTGGAAACATTGAAGAACAAGAATAATTAAAGTAACAATAACTCAATTCATAAATATATAAAAATCATTCAATACATAAGCACAACAAGGTATTTAATCCACACTTTAAATATGAATATTCCCATAAACAAGATTCAAGTGTTGGAAATAAATACTACACACTTAGATATACAATACAAAGCAAGGAAATGAAGAAATAAATATAAATGGGTAAGAAATCCTTAACCACAAGCTTTAATCTTCAAGACCCAAGTGTGTGTGCAAAACCCTAGCCTTCTCTCTAAGCCAAAGAGTAAAAATATGTTCAAGATTGTAGAAATTGATTAGAGATTCCGAGATATCTCCTCAATCTCTGTTTGGACGAGTATAAAAATGATTTGGGGTTTAGATTTGTGAAATTCCAATATTGCCCAGAACTGAAGCCCGACCTTCGCAATTGCGAACATATGGTCGCAATTGCGACCCATGCTTATATGCCAAGGTTCGCATTTGCGAAGGCTTCTTCGCATTTGCGAAGATTGACTTCTCCAGTTGACTTCGCATTTGCCAAGTTGATCTTCGCATTTGCGATGCCTCTCTATTCCTGCCCACTTCGCATTTGCGAAGCTGATTATCGCATTTGCGATGCTTGTCTTTTTCTGCCTACTTTGCATTTGCGAAGTTGATTTATCGCATTTGCGATGGTTCTCTTTTTCTGCTCACTTCGCAATTGCGAAGGTTCTCTTCGCATTTGCGATTACAGAGGCCATTTCCCAGATTTTCTCTCTTCTTGACTCCTTTTTACTTGTTCTCACTTGGCTTCTTCCCTATTACTTCTAAATCACATACAACCTATAAAATAGAAGCAATTTGCATCGAATACACAATTTTATTGCTCAAACATAACAAAAGTATTAATTTAAAGACAAGATGAGATGGTAAAATACCAACTCATCATATACTCATGCTACTCTTCTGCATATTTTTTGTTGTGCAAATCCAGGTCCATCTGATCAGGCACACTACCAGTGATTGAGGAGATATTTTAGGAGACTCGAGGTATGCATCTGCTGCATGCGCAGATCCGGAGGGTCTTCTTCTATTCTTTCCTAGTGACTCTAGTTATTTCCTTTTGCTTTGGTTGTATAGATACTCTTGGTGGATAGAGCCACAGTTTTACTCTTTTTAGCCTATGTTTGCCTGTGAGTTTCTGTGTCTTGGTGGTTATATATTTTAGAAATTATGGTAAAGTGTATGTGCCGAGCGGCACCTATTACATTTTTCTATGTTATTCTGATGTTATTTTAGTCATTCGTGAAAGCTATAAAATCCACAATTGTATTAGGCTTACCTAGTCACGAAGACTAGGTACCGTTATGATAGGTTCATGATTGGTGAACTAGGTTCGTGACAGAGAGCGATCAGAATTGAATTTGGAGGTCTGATGTAGAAATAGGCTTGAATCGGTGAAGTTGGAATTTTGGCGAATTCCGGTCGATATGTGAGATTTCTATCTGAGAGTCGGAATGGAATTACGACTATTGCATTAGCTTCATTAGGTGATTTTGGATATGTCTGCAATTTTTCAGGTCATTCGGACATTATTTGGTCGGGTTTTTGATTGAATGTAGGTTTCGGAAGTTTTAGTTGAACCTTAAGCTTGAATCTACCTTAATTTGATGATTTTCGTGTTTAAGGATGTGTTTTATGATTGGAACAAGTTCGTATCGTATTTTGGAGTAGGTTGGTGGTTTTCATTGAGATCCCGGGGGCCTCGGGGTTAATCCGGGGGTTCAAACAGATCAATTTTAGCTTATTGGGAGGTCTGATTGCTGCTGGTATATGTTGCAGAAGATTGCTCTATGCGATCGCATAGATGTCATTGTGATCGCATAGAAGGATGGACGAGGGGTCTAAGTTTGTTCTATGCGATCGCGTAATTGGGGTTGGGATCGCATAGGTCTGTGAAATTTTTCTCTGCGTTCGCATGGATTTGAGTGCGATCGTGTAGTGTAATTGGGTTTGGGGTCCCTGGCAATGAATTGTTTTATGCGATCGCAAGGGAAGGAGTGCAATCGCATAAGATAAAATTTTGAGGTATTAAATTTGTGCTATGCGATCTCAATAGCAGGGCTGTGATCGCATAGAGATAAAACTGGGCGACAGAAAGGTTTTAAATATCATTTCAGTCGTGAACCCTTCATATTTTCCTCCATTTTTGAGCACCTTGAGAGCTAATTGATAGAATTTGAAGAGGATTTCATCGAGAAGTGATTGGAGGTAAGTCTCATGGTCTTAATACATCATTTTATAAAAGAATCTTCCATTAATTCTTTGAAATTGGACATAAATTGAGGAAGTTGGGGCTTGGATTTTTGCTATGTAAATCGTGATTTGGTGGCTCATTTGAATTTCGATTTTGATAAATTTTATATATACGAATCGTGGCAAGATGAGGATTCTGAAAATATGAAATTCGTAATTTTTCGAGAAGCAGGCTCGGGCTCAGGTTTTGGCAACTTCGTGTTTTTGGGAGTTTTTCGATTCTTTTCGATTAGCCTATTTTGATGTATTCTTATTGGTTTTGATCAGATTTGGCATCCGAGGAGGTCGATTTGCGAGGAAAGCGCAAGGCGAGCTAGGATTTTGGCCGGTTCGAGGTGAGTCACAAATGATATACTGAGGGTTTGAAACCCGTATTTGCACTATACATTGCTATTTTGAGATGAAACACGCATCGCAGGATGAGCGTGGTGATATTGTGATTGGGGATTCGAACTTAGTCCATCCCAATTGATGGTTTACTGTACTTATTGACTGAGGTTGGGCTTATATCCGTATATTTGGGTTAGTTGCCATGTTTGGAGCCTTGTGCCGATCTGTAGAACCTTAGGGAAGCCTGTGGAGCTAAATAACCCCTATACCTGATGAACACGTACTCTTAGTCGTACTCCTAGCTGTAAAGCATAACATGAATCGGTACTAGAAATGTACTCTAAGTGAGAATACCTAGGGTTGAATACCAGTTCTAGCTGAGTGGGCCCGAGAGGACAAGTCTATATTGACTGAGAGAGGTCGAGGACCCATGGTGAGGTATTGATATATATACCGGATCGGGATACACCGTAACAGTATATACATATACATTTATTGGATCGGACTACACGCCGCAATATTATATATATGGATCGGACTGCATGCCGCAGTGATATATACATGGATCAGACTGCACGCCGCAATGATATATATGTGGATCGGACTCCACGCCACAGTATTATAGCGATTGGGCTGAAGGAGCCCCTCCGGAGTCCGCACACACCCTCTGTGAGCGCCGTCGGCGTTAAATGGATCGGGCTCCAGTGCTAAGGAGACATCGAGGTAGCTGCTGGCGTCCGCATGACCCGATCTCTTCCTTCTAGTATCTATCATTTGTATCGGGCTGCACGCCGCAGCAGTATAAGTGAGGATCGGGATATGCGCCACGGTAGTGTTGGATTAGTGTGAGTTAGTGGTAAACTGAAACCGAACTTTCACTTTGGATATGAGTTACCTGTACAGATGTCCTTATAAATGTTTAGTGTGCTTACAGGTGTTCTTACTTTCAGTTGTTATTTATTGGTTACTAATCACTGAGTTGGAAGTAATCACTCTACTCTCTGCACCTGGTGTGCAGATACAGGGATTCTGGAGGGCAGTTGAGCTATATTACTGTCGTTTCAGCTTTTGCGGAGACATCGAGGTAGCCGGCGGCGTCCGTAGGACCCGATCTCTCCTTCCATTATCTATCTTTTGTTTTTCTTCTTAAACTCAGTTGTATAGAGTATTACTCTAATGTCTAGAGGCTCATATTTGTGACACCAAATCGTATTGGGCTGTAATTTCAGTTTATTTTGAATTCCGCATTATTTTTGTTATTATGAAAATAGGATAATTGACTTTAAATGGAATATCTTTGAATCTAATAATTGGAATAGTTATCGGGAAATGGTCGAGCTTGCCTAGCTATCTGTTGGGCGCCATCATGAAGGAGGTTTGGGTCGTGACATTTGATTATTAAAACGCATTTATGGGTGATTATAGACCATAATCCCAGCCTTCAATTCATTAAAAATAGGATTTTGGGCCTGAGATTATGAGACCATTAGGGATCAATTTGAAAAGTCAAACGGACTCTGATTTTGGTGTTTTTTATATGTTCGAAATCAAGAGAGGATGGGTAACACTTTTATGTGAAAAAAAATTGAATTTTGAGAAGCGGACCCAAGGCTCGGGTTTTTCCAAATTTTGGGATTTTGATGTTTTTCGATTATTTTCAACTGGGTATTGTTCCTATAGCATAATGTGACATATTCATTGTGGTTTTGGGTAGATTCGACACACGAGGAGGTTGATTTGAGAGGCAAAGACATAGCGAGCTAGGATTTTGGCCGGTTTAATGTGAGTAATACTTGTAAATGATATCCTGAGGGTTTGAAATCTCGGATTTGCACATCATAGTATTGTATTGAGGTGACTTGCAACCGGATATGAGCGTGGGGTAGAGCGCCATTGGGGATTGTGACTTGGTCCGTCCCGGTTGATGAAATTGATACGTATTTGACTGAAACCACTTGTTATCATCATAATTTGGGCTAATTACCATATTTTGGGCTTCATGCCGACTATTCGAATCCTTGAGGGATTGGTATCACTGTTTCTGCATTACTTTGCATATTATTTGATCTCGGTCCAGGGTTTTAATATGGTTTTGCAAACTCAACCATTTTTCTAAGATTTGAAAACCTAAACAATATTTTATTGACGTTTTGAGCTGAGAACCATTCTTTTAACATTTCCCTAGTGGTTTATGTGCATTTCTGGATTGAGCATGGATCGGGTAGCGCGCCGCAGCAGTGTTATAGTAATTTCTGGATATATGGTTGGCTCGGGCTGCACGTCACACCGGTACTGTATTGATATTGAGGCCGAGGGCCTGGTTGATGTCATGAGATGGCTTGATTATTGCATTTGGTCTATAAGGAGCCCCTCACAGAGTCTGCACACCCCCAGTAAGCACCGTCGACGATAAATAAATGGAGCGGGATGCACGCCGCAGCAGGTACTAGATAGTACCGCATTATTTGTTGCATGCCTTAATTGATTGACATTCATTTACTTATCTGTTGCAGCATCATTGTTTTTATTGGTTTATTGAGTTGATATTATCTAGATTGAACTGCTATAATTATAGCTTACATTGTGCCTATCCAGGATTCCTTACTCTCAACACTTATTTTTGTTTATTACTCTTTTGGTTGGAAGTACTCACATTACTCCCTGCACCTTGTGTGCAGATCTAGGTGCACCCACTCAGGTTGAGTGAGGATTTCTCTGCCGAGTATCATATCTGGGAGCATCAAGGTAGCTAGATGCATGACGTCCACAGTCCTGATCTTCCCATCTAATCTATTTGCTTTATTTTCGCAGTTCTTTAGAGCAATATGTAGTAGGTTGACACTCGTGTATTAGAGGTTCAGACTTGTGACACCAGATTCTTCGGGTTGTGTAATAGTTGTATTTCTACTTGGGTTTTTCGCATGTTTTAACTATATTTCAGAGTTTCAGTATTATGACTTAGTAATTATTTGTGTTAATTTAATCATGAACTGTATAAAAAGGGATAAGGTTGTTAAATTGATCGGGATTGCCTAGCAGTGTATTGGGCGCCATCACGGCCGAGGTTGGGGTCGTGACAAATATATAAGAAGGGAGGATAAATTATTATCTAATGGCTCAGGTATGGACAATGACCCTTTAGCGTGTTGTTGATATTTATGTTATCTTAAATTGTATGAGCCAATTGATCGAGCAACCGATGGGGTCGAATATGTACTTCCTATTTTAAGAAAATAGGTAGAAAGCACCAAGACTTGATGACGGAAGTTGGTCAAGTGGTCCATACCTTATTGTAACGACCCGGCCTGTCGTTACGGGAATTACCACCCCGTTACCTTGCAATCACATATCTTATGCTTTTAAATGAGTATTAGAATATATCGGGTGAGTTAGGAGTGATTTGGATTGAAAATGAAACAAATAGCATGTTTGAAGAAAAGCTTGAATATGGAAAGTCAACCAAGAGTTGACTATTGAGTTAGACTGCTCGGAACCGGATTCTGATGATTCGACTAGTTTCGGGGGATCATTTATGACTTAGGAGAACAATCGGAATTGAATTCGGAGGTCCGGTGTAGAAATAGGCTTGAATTGGCTAAGGTGGAATTTTGGTGAAATCCGAACGGTAGGTGAGATTTTGATCCGGGGTCGGAATGGAATTCCGACAGTTGCAGTAGCTCCATTAGGTGATTTTGGATGTGCCTACAAAATTTCAGGTCATTCGGACGTCGTTTAGTCGGGTTTTTGATTGATTGTGTAATTCGGAATGTTTTAAGGAATTTAGGCTTGAATCCGTGTGTAATTGGTGATTTTGATGTTTAGGATGGTGTTTTTATGATTGGAACAAGTTCGTATCGTGTTTTGGAGTATGTTGGTGGTTTTCGTTGGGGTCCCGGGGGCCTCGGGTTGATTTCGGGGGTCCAAACGGACCATTTCTTGTATTTTTGAACTGCTGTTGGCTGCTGGTTTTTGCAGACGGATGCTCTATGCGATCGCATAGAGTAGATGCGATCGCATAGAAGGATGGAAGTGAGCCCCAGAGTTGTTCTATGCGATCGTGTAATAGGAGATGCGATCGCATAGGTATGGAAACTGGCACTCTGCGATCGCAGGGTCACTTGTGCGATCGCATAGAAGAGATTGGAGGGGTGAGAAAAATGTGCTATGCGATCGCATAGCAAGGGGTGCGATCGCATATATTTGGCAGACTGTGCACTGCGATCGCATAGCCAGTGTTGCGATCGCAGAGAAGAAAAAATGAGGCCTGGAAAGTTGTGCTATGCGATCGCGGGAGTGCATTGCGATCGCATAGAAGGGAAATTGGCAGGAAAATTTAACTCTATGCGATCGCATAGGGTCATTGCGATCGCATAGAAGGATTGGTCTGGCAGTGAAATTAAAACCAGAACAGAACCAGTCGCGGGTTCTTATACCCAAAACGCCATTTTTGAGTTCTAGAGAGAGAAACTCACGGGAATTGCTGGTAATTCATCGGGGATTCGTTGGAGGTAAGTTTTGTGGCTTAATTACATCATTTTAACATGAAATCCTTGGTTAAATTTCCGTAAATGGAAGATTAAAGGTGGGTTTGAGCCCTAGGCCTAAATTGAAGAAAAACACCGATTTGAGTGGGCAAATGGAGTCCGATTTTGGTAATTTGATATGCCTAGACTCGTATTGAGACGAGGGTTCCGAATATGCAACTTTTATAATTTTTCGAGAAGCGCACCAAAAGTCGGGTTTTGACAACTTGTGGGTTTTGATATAATTTGGGTTATTTCGAATGAATTTCGTGAAATTAGCATATATTGATGCATTCTCTATGATTTTGAGCAGATTTGGCATCCGAGGAGATTGATTTGCGAGGCAAGTGCAAGGCGGATTGAAGCTTCTACCGGTTCGAGGTGAGTGGTAGTAGTAAACAATGTACTGAGGGTTTGAAACCCCGTACTAGCACTTCACAGTGCTATATTGAGATGAGACACGCGTTCTATGACGGGCGTGGTGACATTGTGATAGGGGTTCGGACTTAGTCCTTCCCGGCTAATAGAATACTGTGTTGTATGACTGTTAATGAGATTATAACTGTACAATTGGGCTAATAGCCATGTTTGGGGCCTTGTGCCGATCTATAGAGTATTAGGGAACCTATAGAGCTAGGTGACCTTTATATCGTGTTGGAAATATACACTCAGTCGTAGCTCTAGCTGTATAGCATAACATGAGCCCGTACTAGATGTGTACATTGAGAGAGATTATCTAGGGTGGAATTCCCTGTTCTAGGCTGAGTGGGCCTGAAAGGCCAAGTCTATACCGATTTAGCTGAGATAGGGTCAAGGACCCACTGTGATATATTATATTGGGCCTGAGAGGCCAAGTATATACTGACTGGAATAGGGACGAGGACCCATTATGAGGTATTATATATATATACCTATATGGGATCGGGCGGCACGCCGCAGCAGTATATATATTGGATCGGACTGCACGCCGCAGTAATATACATGTAATATACATATGGGACGGACTGCACGCCGCAGTATTATTGCGCTTGGGCTGTAGGAGCCCCTTCGGAGTCTGAGTCTGCACACATTCTCAGTGAGCGCTGGTGTATATTATAGGATTGGGCTGCGCGCCGCAACAGTATAAATATATATACATATATATATTGGATCGGGCTGCACGCCGAAGTAATACATGTGTGGATCGGGCTGCACGCCGCAGCATCATAGTGCTTGGGCCTAGGGAGCCCCTCCGAAGTACGTATACACCCCCAGTGAGCGATGTCGACGTTAAATGGAGCGGGCTGCGCGCCACAGCGGTATATGTATTGGAGCGGGCTGCACGCCGCAGCATTATACTTAATTATATCCTACTATCTACTTAAATATTTATACATTATAGACAGAGGTATGTTTCTTTATATGTTGAGATGGCCGTACACCGTAGAGGTACGTGTGAAGGTTGGATCAGAGTAAGAATCTTGTAGAGATAAATGTGGTTTGGAGATTAGAGTATTACCATAGTGATGACGTACATATGAGGATTGCCTTAGAACTGCTAAGTGATAGCACAGGAGTTCTTACCTTCAGTCATTATTTATTATTGTTACTCACTGAGTTGAAATACACTCACCCCACTCCCCTACACTTTCTGTGCAGATCCACAGGTGCCCGAGAGCGGTTGAGACATTGTAGCTGCTGATCCTTATCTACTTTTGCGGAGATTACGAGGTAGCTGCCAGCGTCCGCAGAGCTTGTTTTCTCCTTCTTTATCATCTTGTTGATTTCCTATTTGCCTAGACTTGGTTGTATTAGGATGCTATTCTGTAGAGGCTCAGTCTCGTGACACCACGATATGGTTGGGACCGTATTTTGTACGTTATACATTTCGTTTATCATCTGATATGATCATTTACTGTTTAAGTTTAATGTATTTAATAATTGGCTGGTTTAAGGGATTATATGGTCGGGCTTGCCTAGCATAGTGTTGGGCGCCATCACGACCAGGGTTTGGGTCGTGACAAGTTGGTATCAAAGCCTAGGTTAATAGGTCTCGCGAGTCTTGATCCGGTTGGTAGAGTCTCGTGGATCGGTGCGGGGACGCCTGTACTTATCCTCGGGAGGCTGCAAACCTTTTTAGGAAAAGTTTCAATTCTTGGAATTCTTGTCGTGCGATTACTTTTGACTTGAACTAAACTTTGACATTCTATTCTCTCGCAGATGGCGAGAACTCGATCATCCGGACGTGGAGGACGACCACTACTACCACCTACTAGAGGCCGAGGACGTGGCCGTGGTCGTGGCGGAGTTAGGGCAGCTGAGGCAGTGCCAGCTGACCCACAGCCCCCAGTTGCAGAGGTGCCAACAATACCAGATCAGGAACCAGCTGTGCCCATTGTTATTCCGGGTCTACAGGAGACCCTGGCTCAGATACTAGTAGTCTGCACTGGCCTAGCACAGGCGGTTTCAGTTACTACTGCAGCAGCTGCATCGGGGATCGGGGGTGGTCATCGGACCCCCGCGGTACGCACTCCAGAGCCAGCAGTGCAGGGCTTACAGACACTAGAGGCTCCTCCAGTTCAGCCTGTGGTACCGGTTCAGCCAGCAGATCAGATTCAGGGGGACAGGGTCCCAGCTATGACAGATGATGAGCAGCGTCGTCTCGAGAGGTTCACCAGGTTATTTCCTCCAGTGTTCACTGGTGCTCCGGCGAGGACGCCCAAGGTTTTCTGGATAAGTGTCGTCGGATGCTTCGTACGGTAGGGATCTTGGAATCCAGTGGGGTATCTTTCACTACCTTTCATATTCAGGGGCCAACCTTCGCTTGGTGGGAGGCTTATGAGCGCCGCAGGCCAGCCGGAGCAGCACCACTATCATGGCCGGAGTTCTCCACTATGTTCTTGGAGAAATGGGTGCCTCGATCTCAGAGAGAGGAGATGTGTAGGCAGTTTGAGGGTCTCCGTCAGGGGGACATGTCAGTGTCAGAGTATGAGATCAGGTTTACAGAGTTGTCGAGATATGCACCGTGGTTGGTTCATTCCGACAGAGAGAGGATTGGATGCTTCGTGGACGGCCTCATTTATCCCATTCGTATTCTGATGACTCGGGAGAGGGTTTTGAGTCGTACATTTGAGGATGCTGTGGATATTGCTCGTGACATAGAGACAGATTGTCGCCGGGAGCGGGATGAGAGGGAGGCCAAGAGGCCTCGAGGAGCAGCTAGTTCCAGTGGCACACAGACCAGAGGCCAGAGTCAGCAGAGCCGAGGTCGCTCTTTCGGGTCTTCGCAGTCGAGACGCTCAGATCGTCGCAGATGGTCTCTTAGACAGGATTATCAGGGTTCGCACCAGAGCCAGCCATCTCTCAGTGCCATGCCAGCTCAGAGTTCTTCACAGGCCCCATCTGCTCAGGGTTCATCTCGGCCTAGTTCATCGGCTGGCCACTCCAGCGCCAGAGGTCCTTATCAGTCTCAGTACCCAGCACCGGGGAGTTGCTACGAGTGCGGAGAGTTTGGGCATCACCGTAGGGAGTGTCCCCGTCTTGTTTCCGGATCTTATCAGCAGAGGGGGCAGCCCTCGTCATCTGGTCCTTCTACTTCAGCACCCGCCCCGCCAGCTAGGGGTGAGGGTCAGACAGCTAGGGGTCGCTCTCGAGGGGGAGGCCGATCAGGCGGACAGGCTAGATGCTATACTTTTCAGGGCCGATCTGAGGCTGTTGCTTCTGATGATGTCATTACAGGTATTATTTCAGTCTGCCACAGAGATGCCTCGGTATTGTTTGATCCCGGTTCTACTTATTCTTATGTGTCTACATATTTTGCTCCTCATTTGGGCACGACCCGAGGGAGTCTTGAGCTGCCAGTGCATGTATCTACCCCGGTAGGGGATACTATTGTTGTGGACCACGTATACCGGTCCTGTTTGGTCATTATTGGAGGTCTGGAGACCCGAGTAGACCTGTTGCTTCTCAGCATGATTGATTTTGATGTTATACTGGGCATGGACTGGCTATCTCCATGTTATGCTATTCTGGACTGTCATGCCAAGACAGTCACTTTGGCTATGCCGGGCATTCAGAGGATCGAGTGGCGAGGCACGACTGAGTATGTACCTAGCAGGGTAATATCTTTCCTCAAGGCCCAACGAATGGTTGGGAAGGGATGTCTCTCTTATTTAGCATTTGTGCGGGAAGTCGAGGCCCAGACTCCCAGTATTGATTTTGTTCCCATTGTGCGAGACTTTCCTGATGTGTTTCCCTCAGACCTGCCGGGCATGCCGCCGGACAGGGATATTGATTTTGGTATCGATTTGGTGCCGGGCACTCAGCCTATTTCTATTCCTCCGTATCGGATGGCACCAGCTGAGTTGAAGGAATTGAAGGAGCAGCTCCAAGAACTCCTAGATAAGGGGTTCATTCGGCCGAGTGTGTCGCCGTGGGGTGCACCAGTCCTGTTTGTTAAGAAAAAGGACGGATCCATGAGGATGTGTATTGACTACAGGCAGCTAAACAAAGTAACAGTGAAGAATAAGTATCCTCTGCCTCGTATTGATGATTTATTTGATCAGCTCCGGGGAGCTAGGGTGTTCTCGAAGATTGATCTTCGTTCAGGCTACCATCAGCTGAAGATTAGAGAGTCTGACATTATGAAGACTGCATTCCGGACCCGATATGGACATTATGAGTTCCTTGTGATGTCGTTTGGGCTAACCAACGCCTCAGCAGCATTTATGCATCTGATGAACAGTGTGTTAAGGCCTTATTTGGATTCATTTGTGATTGTGTTCATTGATGACATTCTAGTCTACTCCCGTAGTCGGGAGGAGCATGCTCAGGCATTTGAGTATTGTGTTGCAGAGATTGAGGGAGGAGAAGCTATATGCTAAGTTCTCCAAATGTGAGTTCTGGCTTGAGTCCGTGGCATTCTTAGGGCACGTGGTGTCCTGTGATGGTATTCGGGTAGATCCGAGGAAGGTCGAGGCAGTGCAGAGTTGGCCCAGACCGACCTCAGTTACTGAGATCCGTAGCTTTCTGGGATTGGCAGGGTATTATCGCCGATTTGTTCAGGGGTTCTCTTCTATTGCTTCACCCTTGACTAGATTGACTCGGAAGGGTGTTCCTTTCTTATGGTCCGAGGAGTGCGAGGAGAGCTTTCGGAAGCTCAAGACAGCACTGACCACAGCACCAGTCTTGATTCTACCGACAACGTCAAATTCTTATACTGTATATTGTGATGCCTCAGGGGTTGGCATTGGTTGTGTGTTAATGCAGGAGGGTAGGGTCATTGCTTATGCTTCTCGTCGGTTGAAGCCCCACGAGAAGAACTACCCTGTTCATGATTTGGAGCTAGCAGCCATAGTTCATGCTTTGAAGATTTTGAGGCATTACCTGTATGGTGTCTCCTGTGAGGTGTTCGTGGATCATCGCAGCCTTCAGCACTTATTCAAATAGAAGGACCTTAATTTGAGACAGCGGAGGTGGTTGGAGTTGCTTAAAGATTATGACATCACTATTTTGTATCATCCGGGAAAGGCCAATGTGGTGGCCGATGCCTTGAGTCGGAAGGCGGTTAGCATGGGCAGCCTAGCTTTCATCCCAGTTGGGGAGAGGCCATTTGCTTATGATGTTGAGGCCCTAGCCAATCGGCTAGTGAGATTAGATATTTCGGAGCCGAGTCGGGTGTTGGCTTGTGTTGTTTCTCGATCTTCCTTATATGATCGCATCGGGGAGCGACAGTATGATGACCCACATTTGCTTGTCCTTAAGGACAGAGTGCAGCATAATGATGTTAGAGATGTGACTATCGACAGTGATGGTGTTCTGAGGATGCAGGGCCGTATATGCGTGCCCAATGTTGATGGTTTGCGGGAGTTGATACTTGAGGAGGCACACGGTTCGCGGTACTCTATTCACCCAGGTGCCGCAAAGATGTACCAAGACTTGAGACAACACTACTGGTGGAGGAGAATGAAGATGGATATTGTTAGGCATGTAGCTAAGTGCCTCAATTGCCAGCAGGTCAAATATGAGCATCAGAGACCGGGCGGTGTTCTTCAGGCGTATGGTTATTCCCGAGTGGAAATGGGAGAGGATCACCATGGATTTTGTTACTGGGCTTCCTCGGACAGCGAGGAAGTTTGATTCTGTATGGGTGATTGGTTATCGGCTGACTAAGTCCACACATTTCATCCCAGTTAGCACTACTTACTCATCCGAGCGGTTGGCATCGATCTTTATTCGGGAGATTGTCAGGTTGCATGGGGTCCCAGTGTCTATTATATCTGACAGAGGCACTCAGTTCACTTCTCAATTTTGGAGAGCATTCCAGCGAGAGATGGGTACGAGGGTTGAGTTGAGTACGGCATTTCACCCCCAGACAGACGGGCAGTCTGAGCGTACTATTCAGATCCTGGAGGATATGTTGCGGGCATGTGTGATTGACTTTGGTGGTTCATGGGATGAGTTCTTACCACTTGCTGAGTTTGCCTACAACAACAGCTACCAGTCGAGTATTCAGATGGCCCCGTACGAGGCATTGTATGGCAGACGGTGTAGATCTCCCGTCGGATAGTTTGAGCTCGGTGAGGATAGATTGATAGAACTTGTATTATTTCAGGATGCTCTGGATAGAGTGAAGTTGATTCAGGAGAGGCTTCGCAAAGCACAGCCACGCCAAAAGAGTTATGCGGACCGTAGGGTTCGAGAGTTGTCTTTCGTGGTTGGTGATAGGGTATTGCTAAAGGTTTCACCCATGAAGGGTGTCATGCGGTTCGGGAAGAAGGGGAAGTTGAGTCCCAGGTACATTGGTCCTTTTGAGATCCTCAGGAGAGTTGGAGAGGTGTCATATGAGTTAGCCTTGCCACCCAGCTTATCCAGCGTTCATCCAGTATTCCATGTGTCCATGCTCCGGAAGTACATCGGAGATCCGTCTCATGTATTAGACTTCAGTACCATTCAGCTTGATGGTGATCTATCCTATGATGTGGAGCCTATTGCTATTTTGGGTCGCCAAGTAAGGAAATTGAGGTCGAAGGAGATTGCATCAGTTAAGGTGTAGTGGAAAGGTCGGCCCGTGGAGGAAGCTACTTGGGAGGTCGAGCAGGAGATGCGGAGCAGATACCCTCAGCTATTCGAGATTTCAGGTATGTTTCTTGACCCGCTCGAGGACGAGCGTTTGTTTAAGTTGGGGAGAATGTAACGACCCGGCCTGTCATTGCAGGAATTACCACCTCGTTACCTTGCAATCACATATCTTATGCTTTTATAACAGTATTAGAATATATCGGGTGAGTTAGGAGTGATTTGGATTGAAAATGAAACAAATAGCATGTTTGAATAAAAGCTTGAATATGGAAAGTCAACCAAGAGTTGACTATTGAGTTAGAGTGCTCGGAACCGGATTCTGATGATTCGACTAGTTCCGGGGGATCATTTATGACTTAGGAGAACAATCGGAATTGAATTCGGAGGTCCGGTATAGAAATAGGCTTGAATTGGCTAAGGTGGAATTTTGGTGAAATCCGAACGGTATGTGAGATTTTGATCCGGGGGTCGGAATGGAATTCCGACAATTGCAGTAGCTCCATTAGGTGATTTTGGATGTGCCTGCAAAATTTTAGGTCATTCGGACGTCGTTTAGTCGGGTTTTTGATTGATTGTGTAATTCGGAATGTTTTAAGGAATTTAGGCTTGAATCCGTGTGTAATTGGTGATTTTGATGTTTAGGATGGTGTTTTTATGATTGGAACAAGTTCGTATCATGTTTTGGAGTATGTTGGTGGTTTTCGTTGGGGTCCCGGGGGCCTCGGGTTGATTTCGGGGGTCCAAACGGACCATTTCTTGTATTTTTGAACTGCTGTTGGCTGCTGGTTTTGTTGCAGACGGATGCTCTATGCGATCGCATAGAGTAGATGCGATCGCATAGAAGGATGGAAGTGAGCCCCAGAGTTGTTCTATGCGATCGGTATGGAAACTGGCACTCTGCGATCGCAGGGTCACTTGTGCGATCGCATAGATGAGATTGGAGGGGTGAAAAAATGTGCTATGCGATCGCATAGCAAGGGGTGCGATCGCATAGGTTTGTCAGACTGTGCATTGCGATCGCATAGCCAGTGTTGCGATCGCAGAGAAGAAAAGATGAGGCCCGGAAGGTTGTGCTATGCGATCGCGGGAGTGCATTGCGATCGCATAGAAGGGGAAATTGGCAGGAAAATTTAACTCTATGCGATCGCATAGGGTCATTGCGATCGCATAGAAGGATTGGTCTGGCAGTGAAATTAAAACCAGAGCAGAACCAGTCGCGGGTTCTTATACCCAAAACGCCATTTTTGAGTTCTAGAGAGAGAAACTCACGGGAATTGCTGGTAATTCATCGGGGATTCGTTGGAGGTAAGTTTTGTGGCTTAATTACATCATTTTAACATGAAATCCTTGGTTAAATCCCTGTAAATGGAAGATTAAAGGTGAGTTTGAGCCCTAGGCCTAAATTGAAGAAAAACACCTGATTTGGGTGGGCAAATGGAGTCCGATTTTGGTAAATTTGATATGCCTAGACTCGTATTGAGACGAGGGTTCCGAATATGTAACTTTTATAATTTTTCGAGAAGCGCACCAAAAGTCGGGTTTTGACAACTTGTGGGTTTTGATATAATTTGGGTTATTTCGAATGAATTTCGTGAAATTAGCATATTTTGATGCATTCTCTATGATTTTGAGCAGATTTGGCACCCGAGGAGATTGATTTGCGAGGCAAGCGCAAGGCGGATTGAAGCTTCTACCGGTTCGAGGTGAGTGGTAGTAGTAAACAATGTACTGAGGGTTTGAAACCCCGTACTAGCACTTCACAGTGCTATATTGAGATGAGACACGCATTCTATGACGGGCGTGGTGAAATTGTGATAGGGGGTTCGGACTTAGTCCTTCCCGGCTAATAGAATACTGTGTTGTATGACTGTTAATGAGATTATAACTGTACCATTGGGCTAATAGCCATGTTTGGGGCCTTGTGCCGATCTGTAGAGCATTAGGGAACCTATAGAGCTAGGTGACCTTTATATCGTGTTGGAAATATACACTCAGCCATAGCTCTAGTTGTATAGCATAATATGAGCCCGTACTAGATGTGTACATTGAGAGAGATTATCTAGGGTGGAATTCCCTGTTCTAGCTGAGTGGGCCTGAAAGGCCAAGTCTATATTGACTTAGATAGGGTCAAGGACCCACTGTGATATATTATATTGGGCCTGAGAGGCCAAGTATATATTGACTGGAATAGGGTCGAGGACCCATTATGAGGTATTATATATATATACCTATATTGGATCGGGCTGCACGCCGCAGCAGTATATATATTGGATCGGACTGCACGCCGCAGTAATATACATGTAATATAAATGTAATATACATGTGGGACGGACTGCACGCCGCAGTATTATTGCGCTTGGGCTGTAGGAGCCCCTTCGGAGTCTGAGTCTGCACACATTCTCAGTGAGCACTAGTGTATGTTATGGGATCGGGCTGCGCGCCGCAGCAGTATATGGGATCGGTCTGCGCGCCGCAGCAGTATAAATATATATATACGTATAAATATTGGATCGAACTGCACGCCGCAGTAATACATGTGTGGATCGGGCTGCACGCCGCGGTATGATAGTGCTTGGGCCTAGGGAGCCCCTCCGAAATCTGCATACACCCCCAGTGAGCGCCGTCGACGTTAAATGGAGCGGGCTGCGCGCCGCAGCGGTATATGTATTGGAGCGGGCTGCACGCGCAGCATTATACTTAATTATATCCTACTATCTACTTAAATATTTATACATTATAGACAGAGGTATGTGTCTTTATATGTTGAGATGGCCGTACACCGTAGAGGTACGTGTGAGGGTTGGATCAGAGTAAGAATCTTGTAGAGATAAATGTTGTTTGGAGATTAGAGTATTACCATAGTGATGACGTACATATGAGGGTTGCCTTAGAACTGCTAAGTGATAGAACAGGAGTTCTTACCTTCGGTCATTATTTATTATTATTACTCACTGAGTTGAAATATACTCACCCCACTCCCCTGCACTTTCTGTGCAGATCCACAGGTGCCCGAGAGTAGTTGAGACATTGTAGCTGCTGATCCTTGTCTACTTTTGCGGAGATTTCGAGGTAGCTGCCAGCGTCCGCAGAGCTTGTTTTCTCCTTCTTTATCATCTTGTTGATTTCCTATTTGCCTAGACTTGGTTGTATTAGGATGCTATTCTGTAGAGGCTCGGTCTCGTGACACCACGATATGGTTGGGACCGTATTTTGTACGTTATACATTTCGTTTATCATCTGATATGATCATTTACTGTTTAAGTTTAATGTATTTAATAATTGGCTGGTTTAAGGGATTATATGGTCGGGCTTGCCTAGCATAGTGTTGGGCGCCATCACGACCAGGGTTTGGGTCGTGACATTTATAGTGTGGAAATATTGCACTTATTAAGGGAAAAATAGGGATTTACAGTCCTACTTTAGGGGGGGAATGTGGTATGAAGCATTGTTACTTGATTTCACTCCGAGGCACTTTTAGAGGGAAGTAATGTGGTTAGTAGAATGCCAATTTAGGAGAAATAAGAAGGTGGTACACTTATTATCATACTACAGGGAGGTAAGTTGCGAAGTGCCTCCATATAAGGTCAAATGATTTATTTTTCAGTTAGGAATAATGCCAATGAAATAGAGAAGATAGTGACCATTACAAAATTCTTTCCTGGAATGTATCTAGATGGAGACAGACGAGTATTGATGTCACGACCCGGATTTTCCCCCAACATCGGGATCGTGATGGCGCCTACTCGTGGTAGCTAGGCAAGCCACTGTATTCATATTATCCTGTTTTTAACACAATTTCAATTAAATAAATGCGGAATACTTTATCGAAATAGAAGTAACTAATTACAATATGAAAATCATACTGAAATCCTCTACCCAAGACGTGGAGTCACCAACTCACGAACTACTATGGAATACTACACATAAAAGTCTGAAGGAAATATAACATAATTCTGTTTGTCTCGGAACAAAGAGACTACGGCTAATAACATAAATAAAGAGAGAGACGCCGGGCCTGCGGACGTCTGCAAGCTACCTCGGTCTCAAATATGATCAACTCCCACGCAATCGATTTGCTACTACTGCTGCTCCTGATCGTAACCTGGACCTGTGCAAAAACGCACAGAAGTGTAGTATCAGCACAACCGACCCCATGTGCTGGTAAGTGCCTGGCCTATCCCGGCGAAGTAGTGACAAGCCTAGGACCAGACACTCACATAAACCTGTGCAATTCAATATATATATGTGTACCACAAAGTAACAAGAAATAATCAAGTATTAACACAATAAGGAATATCTTAAAGAATTCAACAATTAACCACAGTTAATAAATTCACAAGGAAAAACAAAGTATAATGTAAACACAAGTAATATCAATTCAAGAAATAGCAAGCAGTTGCACGGCATCACCCTTCGTGCTTTTACTCTCATCCTCACCAAATAAACAAATAAAGTACATGGCATCACCCTTCGTGCTTTTACTCTCATCCTCACATCCATAGTACGGCATGATCCTTCGTACATGGTTCAATAACAAGGGCACGGCATGATCCTTCGTGCATAATCAATAAATAAACATGGCACGGCATTAACCTTCGTGCATAAATAAATAAACATGGCACGGCATCACCGTTCGTGCATTATCACTCTTCCTCACCCAAATAACAATCACAGTTAAGGGCAAAGAAAGAAACAACAATTCATAAACCGTCCCATCAAGGGCAATCAATAATTATCTTCACAACAAGTCCCAACAAGGGAAAACAATAACATTTCATCTGTAATATATCTCAAAATAATCATTTTTCAACGACTCACGGTCATACTAGACGCCAGTGTATGGATGCTCATCACCACGGCCCATACACCGCACTCGATCACATAACACATAACACATAATCATATTCCCTCAAGCTAGGATAGAACAAACACTTACCTCGAATGCTTATGAACAATTCAATCCGTGGAAATGTCTTTTTCTTTCAACTTTGGCTCCAATCCAATCGTATCTATACATAATTGATTCAAATTCATCAATACTACTCAACAAACTAATTCTTAAGACCAAATACATCTTTTACAACATTCTGCCCGAAATAGTGAATTTCAACCCCGGGCCCACATGGTCGGAACTCGGGGTTAGGACCAAAATCCGGTTACCCATCCCCCACGAGTTCATGTATATGATTTGTTTCAAAATCGGACCTCAATTCGAGGTCCAATTCCCTAATTTATGAAAAACCCTATTTTCTAACAAAAACAAGAATTCTACCATGAAAATCTTTGATTTCTTATGAAAAACATGTTTAATGATGTTAGGAATTGAAAGAATTAAGTAAAAAGTGACTTACAATTGTTTTGATGAAGAAGAAATCCTTGAAGAATCGCAAATGGGTGTTTTGGTTTTGTAAAAAGTGAAGAAATGACTGAAATTCGTGTTTTTCAGGTCTCTGTGTTCGCATTTGCGAACATGGGTTCGCAATTGCGAACCCCGACCAATTTCTGGAGTTTGAAAAATAAGCTAAAGCTGGGAAGTTCGCATTTGCGAACATTTGTTCGCATTTGCGAACACTGGCAGACAAAGGGACTGTTCGCATTTGTGAACAAATGTTCGCATTTGCGAACACATGCTGTATAAGGCAGTGTTCGCATTTGCGAACAATGGTTCGCATTTGCGAACCAAGGAAGTATGGGGAATGTTCGCATTTGCGAACATAAATAGGCACTGGGGACCTTCGCAAATGCGAACAATTGTTCGCACTTGCGAACAGGGCTGGGCCAAAGGGGGCTTCGCATTTGCGATGAAGGTTCGCATTTGCGAGCCTTGCTTTACACTGTCCCCTTCGCAATTGCGAGAAATTCTTTGCAATTGCGAAGCCAACAGCTGGGTGAAAAACCAGCAGTTCAAAATTTCAGGATTTCATCCAACGGCCTATCAAATCTTTACCCGAGCCCCCCGGGCTCCAAACCAAACATGTACATAACCTCAAAAACACATTACGAACTTGTTCGTGCGATCACATCGCCAATATCACTTCGTTTTATTCAAATCAAGCCTCAAACTCATGATTTTCATACTTTTGATTTTCAAAACTTCTTAACTTGGAACTCAAGGTCCAAAACATCTCAAACGACATCCGAATGTCACCAAACTTTACAAAAGTCACATATATAATATTTAAGACTTGTACCGGGCGTCGGAACCAAAATACGAGCCCGATAACAAGGTCAATTAATTTATTTCCTTTAATAATTACATCAAAAACAATTTCACATAAAAATTCATAACTTGGGCTCTAGGCCTCGGAATTCGACTCCGGACGCATGTCCAAGTCCCATATTTTTCTACGGACCTCTCGGGACCATCCAATCTCGGGTTCGGATCCGTTTACCAAAAATGTTGACCGAAGTCAACCATATCAATATTAATATCATTTTTATCCAAATTTCTCATAGAATTCATATTTTCTATCACAAAATCTTTCCGGCTACATGCTCGGATCGTGCACGTAAATCGAGGCAACATAGAATGAGGTTTTCAAGGCCTCGGAAGCTCGAAATGATTAATTAAATAAGTGATGACCCCTTTGGGTCGTCACAATCTCCACCTCTAAAATAACCGTTCGTCCTCGAACGAACAAAAGAAAGAAGTACCGGAGTCAGGAAACAAGTGTGGGTAGCGGCTCCGCATATCGGACTCGGACTCCCGGGTCGATGCCTCAGGAGGTCGACCTCTCCACTGAACACGCACGAGAAGGATAACTCTTCGACCTCGACTGTCGAAACTGCCTGTCTAGAATGGCTACCGAGCTCCTCCTCGTAAGATAGATCATTGTCCAATTGGACGGTACTTGAAGTCTAACACATGTGTGGGATCGCCGTGGTATCTCAGAAGCATAGATACATGAAAAACTGGATGCACGGCTGATAAGCTAGGCGGCAAAGCTAATCTGTAAGCCACTCCTCCCACTCTGTCTAAAATCTCAAATGGACCAATATACCTAGGAGGCTGAGCTTGCCCTTCTTCCCAAACCTCATCACGCCCTTCATAGGCGACACTCGGAGCAATACTCGTTCACCGACCATGAAATCCACATCTCGAACCTTGCGATCCGCATAAGTCTTCTGCCTGGACTGAGCTGAACGCAATCTCTCCTGAATAGTCTTGACCTTATCCAAGGCCTCCTGAACTAAGTCCGTACCCAACAACCGAGCCTCTCCCGGTTCAAACCATCCAACTGGTGATCGACATCGCCTACCATACAACGCCTCATACGGAGCCATCCGGATGCTAGATTGGTAGCTGTTATTGTAGGCGAACTCTGCTAATGGTAGAAACTGATCCCACGAGCCTCCGAAATCAATAACACAGGCTCGAAGCATGTCCTCTAGAATCTGAATAGTCCTCTCGGACTGGCCATCCGTCTGAGGATGAAATGCTGTACTCAACTGAACCTGGGTGCCTAACTCCTGCTGGACCGCTCTCCGGAACCGCGAGGTAAACTGCGTACCCCGATCAGAGATAATAGATACTGGCACTCCATGGAGACGAACAATCTCCCTAATGTAAACCTCCGCTAACCTCTCCGACGAGTAGGAGACAGATACTGGAATAAAGTGTGCTGATTTGGTCAGTCTATCAACAATGACCCAAATAGCATCAAATTTCCTCCGAGTCAAAGGAAGTCAAGTAACGAAGTCCATAGTGATCCGCTCCCATTTCCACTCGGGAATTTCAATCCTCTGGAATACACCACCAGGTCTCTGGTGCTCATATTTCACCTGCTGACAATTTAGACACCGAGCGACATACGCAATGATATCTTTCTTCATTCTGCGCCACCAATAGTGTTGTCGTACGTCCTGGTACATCTTCGCGGCGCCTGGGTGAATAGAATACCGCGAGCTGTGGGCCTCTGCTAAGATCAACTCTCGAATTCCTTCGACATTGGGCACACAAACTCGACCCTGCAATTTCAATACCCCATCATCATCTAGACTTACATGTGTGGCACCTCCCCGCTGTACTGTATCTCTCAACTCACGCAAATGAGGATCATCAAATTGCCTCTCACGGATACGCTCTAATAAAGAAGAACAAGCAACCGTGCAGGCTAACACCCTGCTAGGCTCAGAAATGTCTAATCTCACGAACCGGTTGGCTAAGGCCTGGACATCTAGAGCTAATGGTCTTTGACTGGCCGGAATGTATGCAAGACTACCCATGCTGGCATACTTTCTACTCAATGCATCGGCCACCACATTGGCCTTACCTGGGTGATATAAGATAGTAACATCATAGTCTTTTAGCAACTCTAACCATCTCCATTGTCGTAGATTCAACTCCTTTTGCTTGAACAAGTACTGTAGGCTTTTGTAATCAGTGTACACCTCACATGTCACACCATATAGATAATGCCTCCAGATCTTTAAGGCATGAACCACTGCTGCTAACTCAAGATCATGAACTGGATAATTCTTCTCATGTATCTTTAACCGCCTCGAAGCATAAGCGATAACCTTACCATCCTGCATCAATACCGCTCCAAGCCCTGTACGAGATGCGTCACAATAAACTGTATAAGGCCCTGCACCTGTAGGTAGTATCAAAACTGGTGCGGTGGTCAAGGCTGTCTTGAGCTTCTGAAAGCTCGCCTCACACTCCTCTGACCACTGAAACTGGACACCCTTCTGGGTCAACCTGCTCATCGGGGCTGCAATAGAAGAAAACCCCTCTACAAAACGACGGTAGTAACCTGCTAATCCCAAGAAACTCCGGATCTCAGTCACTGAAGCTGGTCGAGGCCAATTCTGGACTGCCTCGATCTTCTTTGGGTCTACCTGAATACCTTCCACTGATGCAATGTGACCCAGAAATGCTACCGAACTCAGCCAGAACTCACATTTAGAAAATTTGGCATATAGTCGGTTATCTTTCAGAGTCTGAAGAACCACTTTGAGGTGTTGCTCGTGCTCTTCCTGGCTGCGGGAGTATACCGGGATGTCATCTAAAAAGACTATCATGAACAGATATAAGTAAGGCCTGAATACCCGATTTATCAATTCCATGAATGCTGCTGGGGCATTGGTCAACCCGAAGGACATGACCAAGAACTCATAATGCCCATATCTAGAGCGAAAGGTTGTCTTAGGAATGTCAGCCGCCCTGATCTTCAGTTGATGGTAGCCTGACCTCAAGTCTATCTTAGAGAATACCCTCGCTCCCTGGGAGCTGGTCAAATAAATCATCAATCCTCGGCAGTGGATACTTGTTCTTTATCTTCACTTTGTTCAATTGCCGGTAATCAATATACATCCGCATCGAGCCATCCTTCTTCTTCACGAATAATACGGGTGCTCCCCGGGGAGAAACACTGGGCCTGATAAAGCCCTTTTCTAGAAGGTCTTGCAACTGATCTTTTAATTCCTTTAACTCCAGCGAGACCATACGATAGGGTGGAATAGAGATGGGCTGAGTGCCCGGTGCCAGATCAATACAGAAATCAATATCCCTGTCGGGTGGCATGCCCGGCAGGTCTGAAGGAAAAACCTCCGGAAACTCCCGTGCAATAGAGACCGACTCAATGGAAGGAACTTCTGCGCTGGAATCATGAACATAAGCCAAATAAGCTAGACACCCTTCTCGACCATACGTCGAGCCTTAACATAGGAAATAACGGTGCGAACGGAGTGGCTTGAGGTACCCTTCCACTCTAATCGGGGTGATTCTGGCAAGGCTAAGGTGACAGTCTTAGCATGACAATCAAGAATAGCATGGTATGGGGACAACCGGTCCATCCCCAATATGACATCAAAATCTACCATATCCAAGAGCAACAGATCAACACGGGTCTCAAGACCCCCAAATATAACTACGCACGAACTATGCACCCGATCGACTACAATGGAGTCACCCACTGGTGTAGCCACATAAACTGGAATATCCAGAGCATAGCTAGGCACGGCCAAATATGGTGCGAAGTAGGAAGACACATAGGAATATGTAGATCCAGGGTCAAATAATACTGAAGCACCTCTGCCACACATAAGAATAGTACCTGTAATCACAGCATCTGATGCCTCTGCCTCTGGACTGGCTGGTAAAGCATAGAATCGGGGATCTACACCTCCCCTATGAGCTGCGTCTCTAGGACGACCATCAACTGGCTGACCTCTACCTCTCGCTGGACGGTCTCCACCTCTGCGGTCTCGACCTCCACCTCTATAATCTCTACCCCCGCCTCTGGCTGGCTGGGCAGGCTGAGGGTCAGCTGGGGACTGAATCATAGGACGAGGACCTCGGTGCTGAGAGTTGCCGGCTGCTAGAGGGCAATTCCTGATAAAATGACCCGGGTCGCCACAACCGTAGCAACTCTTGGGCTGATGGGGCTGCTGCCATGACGACCCGAATGGCCTCCGCGAACACTCCGAAGAGGCCGAGCATTAATAGGGGGCGGTCTGAATAATGTCCCCGAAAACCACGATCACCGATCCACCCTGCGAAGCCCGAAGGGCGGAATGAAAAGGCACGGAAGGACTGGCCTCTATCAAAGGATTCTCTGCTACCGGAGGAAGAACCACCAAACCTGCCTGAATGACGAGGCCTCTTATCTGAAGAATAACCGCCTCCCCTAACAAGAGCCATCTCAACTACTGCGTGCTGCGTTTGCCGCCTCCCGAAAGGATATGTCACTCCCCGCGCCCGTAGCCATCTGGGGTCTAATCGGCTGGTTAAGCCCATCTATAAATCCGCGGACCCTCTCCCGTCCCGTGGGGAGTATCACTGCTGCGTGACGAGCCAAGTCGATAAATCTCGTCTCATGCTGTGTAGCTTGTCATGGTGCCACGATGGAGGCGCTCGAAGCGCCTCCGAGTACATCCCGGCGAGTAGCGAGGAGAAGCTTCTCCATAAATAGTTCGCAAGCGGTCCCGTGATAAAGGCGGGGACCCTTCTGGTCGAGTCAAGCAATAATCTCTCCGCCGAGTCTTGGCGGATCTGCAAGTCTGAAGGTACCGAAGTCAACTCCGTTTGTCTCCACGATCCCCATAGTCTTGAGAATCTCATGGCGACTGAATAAAAAGTCATGAGGATCCTCTGATGCGGCTCCGCTGAATGTAGTGGTAAATAGCTTGGAGAACCGCAATCAAGCCTCCATAACGAATCGGAAGTCATGGCCGCTCCGTCACGGCGTGAGGCGTGGTACCGACCGAGTGGCCACGGTGGCTGGATGCGGTGCCGAGGGCTGAGAAGCTGCGGCTCGGAGTATGAGCGATAGGAGTACGGGCCCCTCCTCCGGCCGAGAAGTGGGCGGGGCAACCGATAATAAACCCGCTCCGGCAATGCTGTCCATGAATCCCGCTATTCTGACCAAGGCATCCCGGAGATCCGGGGTAAATAAAGCCTCTCATGGGACCTGAGCTGGGCCCACTGGAGCTGCTGGAACCGGAACCTCCTCGTCAATCTCAATATGAGGCTCCACCTCTGGAGTAGCTGCCTGGGGCTGAGCTCTACCCCTACCTCGTCCTCTGATACGGCCTTGGCCCCTGCCCCTCACGGGAGCTGCCTGGGGCTCGGGCTGGTCAGCGAACAAAGAAGCGCGTGTCCTCACCATCTGCGAAAGGACAGAATAGAAGTTCAATCAGTATTTGAGGAACAAGTCGCACGACAAGAAAGAACAAATGAGAGACTCTTTCCTAACTCAATAGACTTTGGAGGACAAGTACGGACGTCTCCGTACCTACCTCTCAAACTCTACTAAGCTTGTTCGTGAGTGGTGAGACCTATGTAACCTAGAGCTCCGATACCAACTTGTCACGACCCGGATTTTCCCCCAACATCGGGATCGTGATGGCGCCTACTCGTGGTAGCTAGGCAAGCCACTGTATTCATATTATCCTGTTTTTAACACAATTTCAATTAAATAAATGCGGAATACTTTATCAAAATAGAAGTAACTAATTACAATATGAAAATCATACTGAAATCCTCTACCCAAGACGTGGAGTCACCAACTCACGAACTACTGTGGAATACTACACATAAAAGTCTGAAGGAAATATAACATAATTCTGTTTGTCTCGGAACAAAGAGACTACAACTAATAACATAAATAAAGAGAGAGACGCCGGGCCTGCGGACGTCTGCAAGCTACCTCGGTCTCAAATATGATCAACTCCCACGCAATCGATTTACTGATGCTGTTGCTCCTGATCGTAACCTGGACCTGTGCAAAAACGCACAGAAGTGTAGCATCAGCACAACCGACCCCATGTGCTGGTAAGTGCCTGGCCTATCCCGGCGAAGTAGTGACAAGCCTAGGACCAGACACTCACATAAACCTGTGCAATTCAATATATATATGTGTACCACAATGTAACAAGAAATAATCAAGTATTAACACAATAAGGAATATCTTAAAGAATTCAACAATTAACCACAGTTAATAAATTCACAAGGAAAAGCAAAGTATAATGTAAACACAAGTAATATCAATTCAAGAAATAGCAAGCGGTTGCACGGCATCACCCTTCGTGCTTTTACTCTCATCCTCACCAAATAAACAAATAAAGTACACGGCATCACCGTTCGTGCTTTTACTCTCATCCTCACATCCATAGTACGGCATGATCCTTCGTACATGGTTCAATAACAGGGCACGGCATGATCCTTCGTGCATAATCAATAAATAAACATGGCACGGCATTAACCTTCGTGCATAAATAAATAAACATGGCACGGCATCACCCTTCGTGCATTATCACTCTTCCTCACCCAAATAACAATCACAGTTAAGGGCAAAGAAAGAAACAACAATTCATAAACCGTCCCATCAAGGGCAATCAATAATTATCTTCACAACAAGTCCCAACAAGGGAAAACAATAACATTTCATCTGTAATATATCTCAAAATAATCATTTTTCAACGACTCACGGTCATACTAGACGCCAGTGTATGGATGCTCGTCACCACAACCCATACACTGCACTCGATCACATAACACATAACACATAATCCTATTCCCTCAAGCTAGGATAGAACAAACACTTACCTCGAATGCTTATGAACAATTCAATCCGTGGAAATGTCTTTTTCTTTCAACTTTGGCTCCAATCCAATCGTATCTATACATAATTGATTCAAATTCATCAATACTACTCAACAAACTAATTCTTAAGACCAAATACATCTTTTACAACATTCTGCCCGAAATAGTGAATTTCAACCCCGGGCCCACATGGTCGGAACTCGGGGTTAGGACCAAAATCCGGTTACCCATCCCCCCACGAGTTCATGTATATGATTTGTTTCAAAATCGGACCTCAATTCGAGGTCCAATTCCCCAATTTATAAAAAACCCTATTTTCTAACAAAAACAAGAATTCTACCATGAAAATCTTTGATTTCTTATGAAAAACATGTTTAATGATGTTAGGAATTGAAAGAATTAAGTAAAAAGTGACTTACAATCGTTTTGATGAAGAAGAAATCCTTGAAGAATCGCAAATGGGTGTTTTGGTTTTGTAAAAAGTGAAGAAATGACTGAAAATCGTGTTTTACAGGTCTCTGTGTTCGCATTTGCGAACATGGGTTTGCAATTGCGAACCCCGACCAATTTCTGGAGTTTGAAAAATAAGCTAAGGCTGGGAAGTTCGCATTTGCGAACATTTGTTCGCATTTGCGAACACTGGCAGACAAAGGGATGTTCGCATTTGCGAACAAATGTTCGCATTTGCGAACACATGCTGTATAAGGCAGTGTTCGCATTTGCGAACAATGGTTCGCATTTGCGAACCAAGGCAGTATGGGGAATGTTCGCATTTGCGAACATTTGTTCGCATTTGCGAACATAAGCAGGCACTGGGGACCTTCGCAAATGCGAACAATTGTTCGCATTTGCGAACAAGGCTGGGCAAAAGGGGGCTTCGCATTTGCGATGAAGGTTCGCATTTGCGAGCCTTGCCTTACACTGTCCCCTTCGCAATTGCGAGAAATTCTTCGCAATTGCGAAGCCAACAGCTGGGTGAAAAACCAGCGGTTCAAAAATTCAGAATTTCATCCAACGGCCTATCAAATCTTTACCCGAGCCCCCCGGGCTCCAAACCAAACATGTACATAACCTCAAAAACACATTACGAACTTGTTCGTGCGATCACATCGCCAATATCACTTCGTTTTATTCAAATCAAGCCTCAAACTCATGATTTTCATACTTTTGATTTTCAAAACTTCTTAACTTGGAACTCAAGGTCCAAAACATCTCAAACGACATCCGAATGTCACCAAACTTTACAGAAATCACATATATAATATTTAAGACTTGTACCGGGCGTCGGAACCAAAATACGAGCCCGATAACAAGGTCAATTAATTTATTTCCTTTAATAATTACATCAAAAACAATTTCACATAAAAATTCATAACTTGTGCTCTAGGCCTCAGAATTCGACTCCGGACGCATGTCCAAGTCCCATATTTTTCTACGGACCTCCCGGGACCATCCAATCTCGGGTCCGGATCCGTTTACCAAAAATGTTGACCGAAGTCAACCATATCAATATTAATATCATTTTTATCCAAATTTCTCATAGAATTCATATTTTCTATCACAAAATCTTTCCGGCTACATGCTCGGATCGTGCACGTAAATCGAGGCAACATAGAATGAGGTTTTCAAGGCCTCGGAAGCTCGAAATGATTAATTAAATAAGTGATGACCCTTTGGGTCGTCACAATTGATGATCCATATAACAAGGAGTAACTATCAATTTTTATATTGGGTAGATGAAAAATCGGATCTGAAATTGAAACTACCAAAGTAGATGAAAGAAATTGATAAATCGGTTCTTGGGGGGAAAAAGTATGAGACATTCAGATATGAAATTAGAACATTCAAAGTAGATAAAAATGATAAAGTAATTCTTGATAGAAGTTTGAATGAACAATAATGGAACCTACCGAAATTTTGAAAGAGATAGGAAAGAAGATAAGGAAAAAATTTACCAAGCGAGATGAATCAAAGTAAAGGAGATAAAGTGACTTACAAATGAGTAAGGAGATGAAAGTGAATGAGCAAAGTAGATAAAAATCACAAAAAAAGTATAGGGTGTTAGGTTTTTTCTTTATGGATGTAAGGTTTTGACGGAAAAGTCTAGAATAGTTTAGATAAAATTATATTTTTTTGAAACAATTAGATGAGAGGGTATAATGACAAATTTACCCTTGGTCGGCCAACTTCTCCTATATATATATATATATATATATATATATATATATATATATATATATATATATATATATATATATATATATATATATATATATATATATATATATATATATATATATATATGTATATAATACATACATACATGATAATTTATTAACAACCAATATATTTTAACTTTTGGATATATATATTGTCACGATCCTAGTTCACCAATCGTGAACATGTCGTGATGGCACCCAGTCCCCACGACTAGGTAAGCCTAACACGTTGCGGAATATACAAGTTATGAACGTTAAACAAGAAATAGCGGAAAAACAATATAAATAGGAATGTAATCCGTGCCGCGTGGCACATACACTCGTCAACACACTGTATAAAACACCACCAAGACCCGGAATCCCACGGGCAACACAGACTAAAAGAGAGTATACAACTGTGGCTCTATGTGTGAAGAGTATCTAACAACGAAATGAAGGAAAACATCTACTAATACTATAATAGAAGGAGGGCCTCCGGATCCGAGTACGTAGCAGATCATACCTCGAGGTCTCCAAATGTACTGCTGAATTACCTAGTATGGGCATGTCCTGATGTACCTGGATCCGCACAACAAAAGTGTGCGGAAGAGTAGCATGAGTACACCATGGCGATACTCAGTAAGTGCCAAGCCTAACCTCGATGGAGTAGTGACGAGGGAGGTCAGGGCCCTACTGAGAAACAATAATATAATGATGATAACAAAAATAAAGAGTTTAAATGATAATAATTTCCGAAATAACAACAATAAGATGATTACTGCAACTGTCTACAATTAAGCTAACAACAAATAACCAACTTAATAAAAGAAATCCAGGACCTGTGGGAATTGAACCCACAGTCCCATTCTCAGTACCTCTGGGTCTTCGGGAATCGAACCCGCAGCCCATGTCTCAATAATATCTCAATAACTCAGGATCTCCGGGAATTGAACCCGCAGTCCCTACCAATAATTCAGGATCTCCGGGAATCAAACCCGCAATCCACATTTCAATAAATCTCAGGATCTCCGGGAATCGAACCCGCAGTTCACATTTCAATAAATCTCAGGATCTCCGGGAATCGAACCCGCAGTCCACATTTCAATAAATCTCAGGATCTCCGGGAATCGAACCCGCGGTCCACATTTCAATAAATCTCAGGATCTCCGGGAATCGAACCCGCAGTCCACAACCACAGCAAGTAAAGGAATACACAGAGAGAAGTATAATATGCTTAACGATAACTTCGCCGAACCCGCAGTCCACATCTCAATAAATCTCAGGATCTCCGGGAATCGAACCCGCAGTCCACATCTCAATAAATCTCAGGATCTCCGGGAATCGAACCCGCAGTCCACATCATTATCACTCCGGGTCTCTGGGAATCGAACCCACAGCCCTGGGATCTCCGGGAATAGAACCCGCAGTCCACAAACACAACAAGTAAAGGAATACACAGAGAGAAATATAATATGCTTAACTATAACTTCACCGATAAACAGCACCGGCGATTACCAAGAAAACTCAAGTAAGACAATTAGGCAACTAGACAGTTAAATACTACCTAATCATGCTTTTCTAACTGCTACCGGGTAGGAATATCGAATTTAACAGCTAAAAATAGGAATATCACTCATCGAGCATTTTAGGTAAAGTATGTGTTCAACAACCAGCGCATGTACACGCCCGTCACCTCGCGTACAAGGCATTTAAAGTATCACATAATATCCTAGGGGTGAAAGTCCCCCACACGAGGTTAGACAAGCCACTTACCTCAATTCCAGTACAAAACCGCTAAGAAATAACCCTCTTGCCGTGAATGTCGGCCACCACAAATGTAGTATCTGATAAAAATCAGTAGAATCACATCAAAATAGGCCAATTGGGCATTACCCAATCAAAATAACTCAAAATACACCAAAACCCACAAGTTGCCAAAACCCGACTTTCGGTACGCTTATCAAAAAATCACGAAAATTATATTTTCGGGTTCCTTATCTCAATACGAGTCCGTGCATACAAAATTTATCGAAATCGGACTCCGTTTGCCCATTCAAATCAAAGATTTTCTAACATTTAGGCCTAGGGCTCAAACCCACCTTTAATCTTCCATTTTCGGTGAAATAATCACGGATTTCATGATAAACCAACGAATTAAGGTCAAGAAACTTACCCCCGATGATTTCCCGATGATATCCCAGCGTTTCCCCTTCAAAATCCTCTCTTGGAGCTCAACAATGGCGGTTTTGGTGTGTTAGGCCGCGGCTGAAATGTTCTGGACTTAAAGTCACTGCCAGGCCATTTTACTCTACGCGATCGCAGCACTGGGCTTGCGATTGCGATGCACAAAATATGGACGGCCTTATTTTCCTCTACGCGATCGCGTGATCCTGGACGCGATCGCAGTGAACAACTCAGCGACCCTACGCGATCGCAATGACACGAACGCGATCGCGAAGAACAAACTCGGCCGGCTCCCAGATTAACCTACGCGATCGCGACACTCGCCACGCGATCGCACTGCTTCCGACCAAATACCCTACGCGATTGCATAAAACCTCACGCGATCGCAATGCTTCTACCTCCAGACTTACGCGATCGCACACCCCACCTTGCGATCGCAGAGCTCCGGGCTTTTCCCTTACGCGATCGCATCCTAGGCATCGTGATCGCGATGCATTACCACCACACCTTACGCGATCGCGTGGCCATCTCCGTGATCGCGGAGAGCAAAATTGCTCTGCAATTATTGCAGCAGAAACAACAGTGCCTTTTGGCACAAATTGGTCCGTTTGGACCCTCGAATTCATCCCGAGGCTCCCGGGACCCCAACGAAAACCACCAACATACTCCAAAACACGATATGAACTCATTCAAATCATAAAAACACGTCTAACAACATCAAAACCCATAATTCATATCGAATTCAAGCCTAAATTTCTTAAAACTTTCCGAATTGCACATTCGATCTAAAACCCAACCAAACGACGTCCGAATGACCTGAAAATTTGCGGACATATCCAAAATCACATAACGAAGCTACAGGAATTGTCGGAATTCCATTCCGACCCCGGATCAAAATCTCACCTATTGTTCGGATTCGCCAAAATTTCAACCTTCGGCATTTCAAGCCTAATTGAGCTACGGACCTCCAAAATACATTCCGAACGCGCTCCCAACCCCGAAATCACCCAACAGAGCTAATGGAACCATCGCATTTCCGTTCCGATATCGTCTTAACACTGTTCCGGTTACGGACCATTTCTATCTTTAAAGCTCTCATTTAAGGACTAAGTGTCCCAAAATACTTCAAATTTCAGGGCCGACTCTCCCGGCAAACCACAATAGCAGAAATGTACTTAGGGAAATAGTTAAATTAGGGATTGGGGCGTAATTTTCTAAAATGACCGGCTGGGTCGTTACATCTTCCCACACTTAAAAGATTCGTTCGTCCTCGAACGAGCATAGAAAACATACTTGGAGTGGTGAAAAGATGAGGGTACTGGCTGCGCATATCCTGTTCGGTCTCCCAAGTCGCCTCCTCGACCGGCTGACCCCGCCACTGAACCTTTACTGTAGCGATGCTCTTTGACCTTAGTTTCCTGACTTGCCTGTCTAGAATGGCTACTGGCTCCTCAACATAAGACAGATCCTCGTCTAGCTGAACAGAAGTGAAATCCAACACATGCGACGGGTCACCATGGTACCTCCGGGCATAGAGACATGAAATACGGGGTGAACTCCGGCTAGACTGGGAGGTAAGGCCAACTCATAAGCAACCTCCCCAATACGCCTCAAAATCTCAAAGGGCCAATAGATCTAGGACTCAGCTGGGCACATTAGCCTGATATAATCTGAAGATATTCCCTCTTGTTCAACAATTAAGTCTTAGAGCCCAATTCCAACATCCGGAATTCTATGTCAGGCATGTTTTCATCAAGAGATCACTCAATATTCCTCAAACGCCGTCCTCAAACATGACTGCATAACCTTGCTGGATTCTTACCTTACAACACAAAATCCACAGGACCACGATAATATTTTATGATCAAATTAGCCAAAAATTCAACGAATCGGATGCTCCCATTGCACCTCACGATCTACATAGGTCTCGTTCCAACTTTTACAATACTGACACGACGGAAGAGATGTGCCGATATCCATAACCAACTACTTAATCAACAATTCATTGGGTCTATACTCCTGACAGGATCCATTACCTTGTCCTAAACTAGAGGATGATCCTTTCCTCTATAATATACTTCATATAATCAGTTTGCACTGACCCCAAATCACATAATCTCATCTCACCCAGTACGAACTGCTCAGGCGATAAGCCACATCGGACATAATCAAAAGTCCCACAAGATGATACAATGTGCTAGTAGGCTATTAATTCGTACGTGGTACAAAAGGAAGGCGAACACTAGAGAGAACTATTCAACTCTCACACTATCATGGACCTCCTCGGAAAAATAGGAAACAGAACACATACAAGCAATTATAGATACTGAAATAAACATCACACTGTTGCGGCGTGCAACCCGATCCCAAGAGTATACCCATGGAGGCATGCCACCCGATCCCAAAAATATAACCATGGCGGCGTGCCACCCGATCCCAACAATATAACCATGGCGGCGTGCCATCCGAACCCAACAATATAACCATGGCGGCGTGCCATCCGATCCCAACAATATAGACTCACACAAGGAGTCATATGTCGATCTGAATAGCTAGTCACATCAAAATACTGAATATCGATCATAAACACACTAAGGTGCATGATATCAGACTCAATGAAAACATATAGCGCTATAGGCTATGAACTCAAGCACAATTGAGGTGCGACATAAGATATGAGCCTCAAGAGCCATCATGCTCATATAACATCACCGCCGAGCGGAACCTCAACACATAAGGAACTTACCAAGCCGTCGCACACTCATACGTTGCAATATATCTTTACATGAATTAACTAACCGCGAAATAAGACCGCGACTATCCCTCCATAAAGGGCGCATTGCTGGAAGAAACACAAATGGCCTGATGCAAGGCTCACTTTCACATCTAAATCTACCCACCGACCTTAAGTCTATCCTGGTCGTGCCAAGCTAAGTCAATAATATTTCACAAGTCTATAACCAAATAAGCAGAGTGCCCTCCAGACATAAGTTCTCAAATGGATGATATCACCAAAATCCTCATTCTTGGTTTAAATTTCTAACCAATCAAGTGACTACAAGTCACACCTATACAATCTTCTTATGGGTCAAGCTCCCATCATCTTCCGAATAATTAAACGGGCCTGCACATTCAACCCACCGGCTGCACTAACACTGAAAAGCGATCAGGAGTCTCTAACCGGGATGCAAAGCCTTTCTCATAGAACACCGATCTCAAATGATACTGATGCTAATACCCATCTTACTTAAAACACTGACACTCTTTCCCTGCTCATCCGAGCTCTTTATATCACATTCATTGACCAAACTGTGACCTTGGTCCTTACTTCAAATTTCATACTCCTCGCTGCACCCCACGTGTCGATATACGATAGACACAATTTCCATCATAGCTCTAGAACTGACGATAGTCTAATACTTCATCACATAAGAATTTCCATTTAACTTATTTCAGGAGAACTATAGCAACACACAGGCGAGTTCTCATAACCGTTGAATATGCCAATCTCCAAGTAGTGGTCCAAGCCACCATAACCCTTTCCAAGATCCGCCTACTCATAACAGACCCTAACAGAAGAATACTTCAGAATAACACCAATCACAGCGGCCGACAAGCCTCAAATGCACCGCCATAAATCACATGCATAACTCGATCACGCTGCATGAACCGATCACTGACACCAATATGCCAACTCAACTATGGCTAATCAATCTACTTCCTTCCAATTTATCCTTGATTGCCTTAGAAATATTAATATCTCCCTTCAATACCTAACTTATTCCAACCGCACTCACCCCAAGTGACCTTAAATCTTGAGGCCATGCTATCTCAAAAATGACGACCATTTCATGTCTCTCAAATGCTATGCCACAAGTCATAACATCATAGAACATTTTTTTTTCAAAAGCTTGAGCCTCAACTGTACTTATAGACTCAGAATTATCATGCACCACACTTTACCTCTTGAATTCACTAGGACCGCTTATTGAGAACCATCCGGCCATGACTTGGCCCAGTACGCAACCAACTTTACTGAATGTTTGTAACATATGAATACCCTCTCGATAAAGCACCCAGCGGAATCCCTTCCCGCGAAGCCTGCACCTATACGAGGCATAAATCATGAATCTTTCCTCAAGTTTGAACATGAGCCAGTAAGGCTAACTATAACATGCATTCAACAATTCATATACTCAAATTACCACTCATGGTCTTTTTCCGTAGCTGCAATAACCCATTAATACGCTAATATCCAGAATTTACACAGGTAATTAACCATGCAACCCAATCTTAAGCGGTGGGACTCTCCCACTTAGCCCAAACCCACTATTACACGACTCTCGAACACATTAGAACCATTCTCTCAAGTCATTTACTATTATTCAACTGCAACTCACTTGATCCAACGAATATAACCACATGTGCTCTATTAGCACTCTAACATCATAGGGTATGACCTCATCCCAATACAACTAAACATCATCCCGCTCCATGCACCGAGCACTCTCTACCAACAACATCTTAAAACATACTATGATTCTCACACGCCTACGAAGCACCATGTAGCCTTTGCCAAATATTTCCCTGCTGATAATAAAATGCAGAGTTTATTAGGGACACAGGAACATCTAAAGTCCCAGCATCATGCCATACGAGCCTCAACTCTTGCCCATCCGCAAGTTTTCAAGAACTTTTGAATAACACCTAAATACATCGCAGGCCAAATCTGATATGACACATGACCTATAATTAGATCGTTGATAGTGAAATCCTTTCACTTGACACGAAGCCTTAAGATACATCTTGCTAATCCATGATACTAGCCTTTAACATTCGTACGTTTTCATCATAAGACAGCCCAAGACATTCGGTTGGCACATGTCCTTCTTAAGACAGTTAAACTCATATCCCCCCAGTATCTCTGCTGGCTGAATCCTTTACTAAATAGATATCTCATATGAACCATATAGTCTTTATTACCACCAACTATCTTTAGATCTACATCCACCTTGTGATTCTACCATTGCTGTGACGATTAGGCAGTTAAGTAAACCTTCTCAAGACCGTACTTATCAATCGAATGTCAGAACCTAGTGCACCCCCATGTGCACAATTGAAGATCTCTCAATTCTCTTGCATTATCGATATGGATGAAACGCGGTAACAATGGTTGAGTAAATTCTTGACTCCCTTGAGATCTCTCTGCAGCGTCACGAACCGTCGGCGCATACTCGATACCGAACGCGAAATTTCAATACATGAGTGGACGCAAAAGAACATATGACATAGGCTCCAACTGAATAAATGGCGCACGATAAGGAATTCAAAGAATTCAAGAATTTCCTAAACAGTTACATAGCCCCTCGTAGATAAATACAGACGTCTCCGTATCGATCAGTGAGAATCTAAGTAACCGGTCTGTGTCCCGTGACTCCTATGAACCTAGAGCTTTGATACCAACTTGTCACGACCCTAGTTCACCAATCGTGAACATGTCGTGATGGCACCTAGTCCCCATGACTAGGTAAGCCTAACACGTTGCGGAATATACAAGTTATGAACGTTAAAGATAAGATAACAGCGAAATAATATAAATAAAGTGTAATCCGTGCTGCTTGGCACATACACCCGTCAAGAACACACTGTATATAACACCACCAAGACCCGAAATCCCACGGGCAACACAGACTAAAAGAGAGTATACAAATGTGGCTCTATGTGTAAAGAGTATCTAACAATGAAATGAAGGAAAACATCTACTAATACCATCAGAATAGAAGGAGGGCCTCCGGATCCGCGGACGTAGCGAATCATACCTCGAGGTCTCCCAAAGTGCTGCTGAATCACCTAGTATGAGCCTGTCCTAATGTACCTGGATCTGCACAACAAAAGTGTGCAGAAGAGTAGCATGAGTACACCACGACGGTACTCAGTAAGTGCCAAGCCTAACCTCGATGGAGTAGTGACGAGGAAGGTCGGGGCCCTACCGAGAAAAAACAATAACATAATGATCAAAATAGTAATGAGCAGGAATAAGTAAGAATGAATCTGAAATAACAACAATGAAGTAATTACTGCAACCAACTACGATTAGCTAACTACAAGTAACCAACACAATATAAACTCAAACCAGCAAGTCCAGCACCTGTGGGAATTGAACCCACAGTCCCTCTCTATATCCAACACCAACTCAATAAAACAAGTCCAGGACCTGTGGGTATCGAACCCGCAGTCCACATTTCAATAAATCTCAGGATCTCCGGGAATCGAACCCGTAGTCCACATTTCAATAAATCTCAGGATCTCCGGGAATCGAACCCGCAGTCCACGTTTCAATGAATCTCAGGATCTCCGGGAATCGAACCCGCAATCCACGTTTCAATAAATCTCAGGATCTCCAGGAATCGAACCCGCAGTCCACATTTCAATAAATCTCAGGATCTCCGGGAATGGAACCCGCAGTCCACATTTCAATAAATCTCAGGATCTCTGGGAATCGAACCCGCAATCCACATTTCAATAAATTCCAGGATCTCCGAGAATCGAACCCGCAGTCCACATTTCAATAAATCTCAGGATCTTCGGGAATCGAACCCGCAGTCCACATCTCAATAAATCTCGGGATCTCCGGGAATCGAACCCGCAGTCCACATCATTATCACTCCGGGTCTCTGGGAATCGAACCCACGGTCTCAGGATCTCCGGGAATCGAATCCGCAGTCCACATCTCAGCAAGTAAAGGAATACACAGAGAGAAAAATAATATGATTAACTATAACTTCACCGATAAACAACGCCGGCGATTACCAAGAAAACTCAAGTAAGACAATTAGGCAACTAGACAGTTAAATACTACCTAATCATGCTTTTCTAAGAGCTACCGGGTAGGAATATCGAATTTAACGGCTAAAAACAGGAATATCACTCATCGAGCATTTTAAGTAAAGTATGTGTTCAACAACCAGCGCATGTACACGCCCGTCACCTCGCGTACAAGGCATTTAAAGTATCACATAATATCCTAGGGGTGAAAGTCCCCCACACGAGGTTAGACAAGCCACTTACCTCAATTCCGGTACAAAACCGCTAAGAAATAACCCTCTTGCCACGAATGTCGGCCACCACAAGTGTAGTATCTGATAAAAATTAATAGAATCACATCAAAATAGACCAATTGGGCATTACCCAATCAAAATAACTCAAAATACACCAAAACCCACAAGTTGCCAAAACCCGACTTTCAGTACGCTTATCGAAAAATCACGAAAATTATATTTTCGGGTTCCTTATCTCAATACGAGTCCGTGCAAATAAAATTTATCGAAATCGGACTCCGTTTGCCCATTCAAATCAAAGATTTTCTAACATTTAGGCCTAGGGCTCAAACCCACCTTTAATCTTCCATTTTCAGTGAAATAATCACGGATTTCATGATAAACCAACGAATTAAGGTCAAGAAACTTACCCCCGATGATTTCCCGATGATAACCCAGCGTTTCCCCTTCAAAATCCTCTCTTGGAGCTCAACAATGGCGGTTTTGGTGTGATAGGCCGCGACTGAAATGTTCTGGACTTAAAGTCACTGCCAGGCCATTTTACTCTACGCGATCGCAGCACTGGGCTTGCGATCGCGATGCACAAAATATGGGCGGCCTTATTTTCCTCTACACGATTGCGTGATCCTGGACGCGATCGTAGTGAACAACTTAGCGACCCTACGCGATCGCAATGACACGAACGCGATCGCGAAGAACAAACTCGGCCGGCTCCCAAATTAACCTACGCGATCGCGACACTCGCCACGCGATCGCACTGCTTCCGACCAAATACCCTACGCGATCGCATAAAACCTCACGCGATCGCAATGCTTCAACCTCCAGACTTACGCGATCGCACACCCCACCTTGCGATCGCAGAGCTCCGGGCTTTTCCCTTACGCGATCGCATCCTAGGCATCGCGATCGCGATGCATTACCACCACACCTTACGCGATCGCGTGGCCATCTCCGCGATCGCGGAGAGCAAAATTGCTCTGCAATAATTGCAGCAGAAACAACAGTGCCTTTTGGCACAAATTGGTCCGTTTGGACCCCCGAATTCATCCCGAGGCTCCCGGGACCCCAACGAAAACCACCAACATACTCCAAAACACGATACGAACTCATTCAAATCATAAAAACACGTCTAACAACATCAAAACCCATAATTCACATCGAATTCAAGCCTAAATTTCTTAAAACTTTTCGAATTGCATATTCGATCTAAAACCCGACCAAACGACGTCCGAATGACTTAAAAATTTGCGGACATATCTAAAATCACATAACGAAGCTACAAAAATTGTCGGAATTCCATTCCAACCCCCGGATCAAAATCTCACCTATCGTTCGGATTCGCCAAAATTTCAAGCTTCGGCATTTCAAGCCTAATTGAGCTAAGGACCTCCAAAATACATTCCGAACGCGCTCCCAACCCCGAAATCACCCAACGGAGCTAATGGAACCATCGGATTTCCGTTCCGAGATCGTCTTAACACCGTTCCGGTTACGGACCATTTTTTATCTTTAAAGCTCTCATTTAGGGACTAAGTGTCCCAAAATACTTCAAATTTCAGGGCCGACTCTCCCGGCAAACCACAATAGCAGAAATGTACTTAGGGAAATAGTTAAATTAGGGATTGGGGCGTAATTTTCTAAAACGACCGGCTGGGTCGTTACATATATATATAATATCTTAACTTTTGGATATATATATTTTAACTTTTGAATAATTATATGTATGTATTATATATATCCAAAAGTTAAAATATATTGGTTGTTAATAAATTATCATGTATGTATATATATTAATTTGTCACCGTATAAATTTAGGTTGGTAGAAGTTGATGTTGATGTGAGAATTTATTATGTTGTAATAATAATGTAATATAATTAATTAAGATATTACTAATTATATTTTTATTTGTTATTACTCTATATAGTATGACTTCGCTCAGTTTCAATATAGATGTAATAATTTGACTTGGGACGAAATTTAAGAACAAAAAAGAAAATTTTTGAAATTTATGATCCAAATAATTTTGTGGGGCCATGATATTTGCATGAGTGTAAGAACTTCTCATTATATGTAAGTGAATATAATAAAATTTAAAGTTAAATTATTTTCAAATACATAAATGTGTCATTCTTTTGGAACAGACTAATAAAAAAAAATTGTGATATATTTATTTTTGAACCATACTGTATTTTTATTTATTTTTATCCCCGGATGTATATGAGGTTATGATATTTCAATTTATATCAATCGTTATTCATATATTTTGTTCTTTTTAATTTATAAAATTTAGAAGTATCATAATATTATCCGCACATCGTGCGGGTACTAATACTAGTTATATTAATATGAGATAACTCATAGCATTATACTAAAATATTCAATAATAAAAATAATAAAATTGCATAAAGTAAATATTGCTAACTAATAATAAAAATAACGTAATTCTAAAATACTATGTATGTCATGCTAAAATAAGTATATATAATAAGTACTATTATTTTCATAACTATGCACTGAAGAAAGAGATAAACTAAGTTATGCATTTTTATTATAAACCAATATAAAACTAAAAATAGATACCCAACATTGTCGTCATTTCTAGTGTTGAATTGAATTTATTTTGTTAGCTTTCATATCGATTTGAACTTTGTTTGATTTACCATATTTGTGGGCCAATTTGAAATAATACGTTAAAAGATAAAACTGTAAAAAAAATTGAAAAAATATTTATATGTATAAATAATTTTTAAAATTATATAAATGTACTATCAGGTTGGTTTAATTTTGATTAACTTTTTTTAGTTAAATCAAACCAAATCAATTATGGTCGATGAGTTTTTTGTACCAATACCAAACTAAATCAAAACAAACCATATAAAAAAATCCCGATTTGACTTGCATTATAAGTTTGATGCGGTTTATTGATTTTCTTGGTATACCCCTATAGAGTATATAGAACACGGGTTATAGAAAAAAGGGCTTGTTTAGACTAATATAATCTCTGCATTTTGTAGATATTATATTTAATTACTATTTTATTTAAACTTTATATTTTATTGAATTTCAAACAAAAATAAAGATAATGTTATGAATAGAATTCTATTTTGAGTGAATGTCTATCTTGTGGAGAGTTTTACTTTGTGACTAAGTCATATTTCTCCTATAAATAGAGGGGTCTTAACCCATTGTAAATCATCCCTAAATCAATAAAAATTCTCTCTCCCTACTTTTCTCTACAATATTGTTCTTGTTCTTTTATTATTTTATAACACGTTATCAGCACGAGAATCTACCGTCTCAAGAAGTTTTTGAGAAGATTAAGGTAATATTTTTCCTCTTTTTAATTATTATTGTTCATAACGTAGAAGCATTTAATACTATGTATAAGCATTAAACTTAAAGTCTAGATTTCTGCAATTGTTTGAGATAATTTTAATATTGTTTATCTGCATACATAATTCAATATACGACTATACTTACTAACATAAGTATAAGCATAGCCTTATATATATAGTTGTTGTTTGTCCGTTGTTATTGAACTTACATGCCAGATTACTTGCTTTGCTCATGTTTGCATTGAATATTGACATAATATAACATTACATATGTAATGAAATAAAATTGATATGTTCGGTTACAAACATTGAACTAACAAAGACCTAGGTATTAATGCACATACATTTATCAAATGTTACAATAATATAAATAAAGTTTTTAGGGATTATTTTTCGGCAATAATTATTTCCCATTTCAAACTAAATTCGTTTTGGTTGTATCTCTACTATTGGTTTCACTTCGTTTATTTTCCCTTTTCTTTAAAAATACTTATGCTTATTCACATGTTTTTTTTTTTGTATTTCAAACCGTGGGAAGCAAATATGGATATCTCACAAAGCAAACTTGAATCAAATTTCAATTGTAAAAATATTTGTTTAGTTGATTCATGTACAACACATACAATACTCAAAGAGAAGAAATATTTCTCTCATTTAAATATGTGTAAGGCAGACGTTACAACAATTTCTGGTATTAGTAAATTAATTGAAGGCTCTGGAAGAGCTACTATAACTCTGCCTAAGGGAACAATACTTATCATAGAGAATGCAATGTTCTCCTCCAAGTCCAAGAGGAACTTGTTGAGTTTTAAAGATATCCGCAGAAATGAATATCATATTGAGACAATAGATGAGAATATATTGAATATCTCATCATTACCAAAAATGTATCTGGCCAGAAAAGGGCTATTGAGAAGTTTCCATTTTTATCTTGTGGCCTGTATTGGACAAGATCTATTATAAACCAAAAGGTTACTGATTCCAATACTTTTATACTTTGGCATGATCGATTGGGACATCCTGGATCAATTATGATGAGACGAATTATAGAAAACTCAAATGGGCATCCATTAAAGAATTTAAAGATTCTTTAAAATGATGAATTTTCTTGCACTTCTTGTTATCAAGGCAAGTTAATTATTAGACCATCACCAACAAAGGTTGAAATTGAGTCCCCTGCGTTTTTGGAACGTATACAAGGAGACATTTGTGGACCTATTCACCCACCTAGTGGGTCGTTCCTATATTTTATGGTCTTGATATACGCAGCTTCTAGATGGTCCCATGTGTGCCTGTTGTCATCTCGCAACCTCGCGTTTACAAAATTAATGGCACAAATAATTCGATTACGGGCACAATTTCCCGATAATCCAATTAAGTCTATTAGACTTGATAATGCTGCTGAGTTTTCATCTCAAGCATTTATGATTATTGCTTATCATTTGGGATAAAAATTGAACATCCTGTAGCTTATGTTCACACTCAAAATGGTCTTGCAGAGTCTTTAATTAAATGTCTGCAATTGATAGCAAGACCATTACTCATGAAAATGAGGCTGCCCACTTCTGTTTGGGGTCACGCCATTTTGCATGCAGCAATGCTAGTTCGTCTCAGACCGATAAAGAATTTTTGGATGCACAGTATATGTGCCTGTAGCACCGCCATATCTCACCAAAATGGGTCCACAAAGAAGGTTAGGAATATATGTTGGGTTTGAATCGCCCTACATTATTCGCTACCTCGAGCCATTAACGGGAGATTTGTTTACTGCACGATTTGCAGACTGTCGATTCGATGAGACACTTTTCCCAAAATTGGGGGGAGAAGTTGGTGAAACCAAACGGGAAATTTTGTGGAAAAATCCATCATTATCTCATCTTGATCCACGTGCCTCTATTTGTAAAAAAGAGGTGCAAAAGATTATTCATTTGCAGAGAATAGAAAATCAAATGACAGATGCATTTACGGATACGAAAAGAATAACAAAATCACATATCCATGCGGAGAATGTTCCAATCCGTATTGATGTCCCTATTGGACAATCTTCTAGTGTCATAGCTAATGAGTCAAAAGCACGACTGAAACGTGGCAGACCATTAGGTTCCAAAGATCGAAATCCTAGAAAAAGGAAAATAAATGATCAAAATGACACTATGAAAGAATCTCATGAAGAAATTCACGACTTCATAAATTATGAGATTCATGAGGAATCCACTGAGCCGAGACTCAAGAAAATGAGGAACTATCAATAAATCCAATCGATATTGAGACAAATTTGAATCGAGTGGATATAGTGGTGGATTATGTCTATGCATATAATGTTGCATCCAGCATTATACAAGAAAGTGAGGATCTTGAACCTCAATCTGTTGGTGAATGTCGACAAAGACTTTATTGGCCAAAATGGCAAGAAGCAATCCAATCAGAGTTGAATTCACTTGCAAAACGTGAAGTTTTTGGGCGTGTAGTCCAAACACCTAATAGTGTTAATCCTGTTGGCTATAAATGAGTCTTTGTACGCAAGAGAAATGAGATAAACGAGGTACAAAGATATAAGGCACGCCTTGTTGCACAAGGATTTTCACAAAGGCCTGGTGTCGATTATGAAGAGACATATTCACCTGTTATGGATGCTATAACATTCCGTCATCTCATTAGTTTTGATGTCCATGAAAAACTTGACATGCATTTAATGGATGTGGTTACCGCCTACCTTTACGGCTCGCTTGATAATGAGATATACATGAAAATTCTAGAGGGCTTCAAAATGCCTAATAATTCAAAATCTCGGGAAATGTTTTCAATCAAATTGGAAAGATCTTTGTATGGTCTAAAGCAATCAGGACGAATGTGGTATAATCGTCTTAGTGAGTATTTATCAAAGGAAGGCTATATAAATGATGTCATTTGCCCATGTTTTTATAAAGAAAATAACATCGGAATTTGTTGTACATGTCGTATATATTGATGACATAAACCTTATTGGAACTCCTATAGAACTCCAAAAGGCAATTGATTATTTAAAGAAGGAATTCGAGATGAAAGATCTCGGAAAGACAAAATTATGTCTTGGTTTGCAAATTGAACATTTGGCAAACGGAATTTTTGTTCATCAATCTACCTACATAGAAAAGGTACTTAAACGGTTTTACATGGACGGAGCACATCCATTAAGTACTATGATGGTTGTTCGATCACTTGATGTGAACAAGGATCCATTCCGACCTCAAGAATAGAATGAAGAGGTACTTGGTCCTGAAGTACCATATCTTAGCGCAATTGGTGCACTAATGTATCTTGCCAATACTACAAGGCCCGACATAACTTTTTCAGTTAATGTCTTAGCAAGATATAGCTCTGCTCCCACAAGGAGGCATTGGAATGGAATCAAACACATATTGCGGTATCTAAAAGGGACTACCGATATGGGCTTATTTTAGTGCAACAATTGCAGTCCTGATCTTGTTGGTTATGCTGATGCTGAGTATTTATCCGACCCACACAAGGCTCGATCTCAAACAGGTTATGTGTTTACCTGTGGAGGCACTGCCTTATCTTGGCGATCGACTAAGCAATCAATTGTGGCTACTTCATCTAATCATGCTGAGATAATTGCTATTCATGAAGCAAGTCGAGAGTGTGTGTGGTTGAGGTCTATAATACATCTTATTCGAGACAAATGTGGTGTGAAATGTGACAAGTTACCCACAATTTTGTATGAAGACAATGCAGCATGCATAGCTCAATTGAAGGGATGATTCATAAAAGGAGATAGGACAAAGCACATTTCACCAAAGTTATTTTTCACACAAGATCTTCAAAAGAATGGTGATATTAATGTGCAACAGATTCGTTCAAGTGATAATATGGCTGATTTGTTCACAAAATCTCTACCGACGTCAACCTTTAAGAAGCTAGTGTACAAGATCGGGATGCGAAGGCTTAAGGATGTGAATTGATGCTCTCATCAGGGGGAGTTAATGCGCGTTGCACTCTTTTTCCCTTACAAGATTTTGTCCCATTGGGTTTTCCTTGCGAGGTTTTTAACGAGGCAACCAAAATGCGTATTGTTAGATATGTGTACTCTTTTTCCTTTTCTAGAATTTTTTTTCCATTGGGTTTTCTTTTAGTTAAGGTTTTAACGAGGCACATTATCATTGAATAGACATTCAAGGGGAAGTGTTATGAATAGAATTCTATTTAGAGTGAATGTCTATCTTGTGGAGAATTTTACTTTGTGACTAAGTCATATTTCTCATATAAATAGAGGGGTCTTACCCCATTGTAACTCATCCCCAAATCAATAAGAATTCGCTCTCCCTACTTTTCTCTACAATATTGTTCTTGTTCTTTTATTATTTTATAACAGATACACATATATTAATAATAAGATTTCTATGTAGATTCAAATATCTTAAAGCTTAATCTTAAAAGACAAAACAAACAAACAACTGAGAGTACTTTTACCGCTCTGCTCTGGCAAAAATGAGCAATGCCAGAGATTGAAGAAGAAAAATGAAAATATGGCTCGCATAACCATAGGAACAGAACTAAATAGCATCTAATTTATCCAACAATTAACAATAGTAAAAAAACGAGTTGCACCAGAAAAATATATTATAGTCAATCTTAAGGTATGGATTCTAATATAAAACCAGCTAAATTTTCAATAAGAGTACAAGTTGAATGAAAAGGAAAAATGATTAAATACCAGGAAAAATCTTTGAGTATAACTAGCTAATTCAAATCACTGACAAGGGTTTCTTAGAAACATCCTTTAAACAACATACTGAATTCTATAACCCAAAGAAAATATTATACTATGGTACTCTCAAGCTTCCTTAATGTAAACCCAAAAACAAAGTGCAATACGGTGGACTAAGCTTCCGCTATGGCCTGGTCTAGGGAAGGGCCGGACCGCAAGTATCTATTGCTTGATGTAAAACAAGAAGCAAAAAATGAAGAGTTAGTTTTTGAACAAAATCACTGCATTCCTTGAGCGTCTTTGCGCCTTTAATAAACTTTCAGCCACAAACTCATCTGATGCATCACGAATCGAGGAGTTCTGGTTTCCGGATCTCCATTCAATAACCATCTGCTCAAGGTTAGCACATACCAAAAGAAGATCGCGCAGGAACAGGACTTCTTGACCAGAACGCATTCCTTCGAAGCAACAAATCCTAATCTTTTTAAGGTGAAGACCACAATCTTTAGAAAGCATAGACAGTTGACACCTTCCTCCAACAGAGTAAACATCACATACAATTGGAATAAAGCAAGGCTGCAAATGGAAATTCTATTAGAGCAAAGATCACCGGTCCATATTAAGAGGATTAACAAAAACAACAAATGCAGTGTATCCCACAAATAGAGGATCTAGGGAGGGTATTATGCACGCAATCTTATACCTACCTCATGCACGCTCCAAGCAAGCATGCAAATCACAACAGTATAGAAGAAAAATACAATAGTGTAAGAAGTTGAGCATTAAGAAAGTATGTATGTTAACTATAACATACATACTATAAGGAGAGAGCATTTGAAATTTTCAATATATTCCTTATAATTTACCAATTGAATGGATGCAATGCATGAATAAGTGAAAAGCAAGGTATGATAGTAGCAAATGCTTCAGGCGGAAAACAAACCTCAAACTCAAAGTAGGGTGGGGCCATATGTATGATTAACGTCCGAAGGTTGGAAGAACTTTGTAGTATGCGTACAATGCCAGGGAGATACCGCTCCTGGATGGGAGTATGCAGTGTCAAACACTCATAACTGCTCATGGAAAACGGCAAACTTTTCATAGGCCAAGACGACATGACCTTCAAGACGGACGAAAATAAATCCAATTAGCAACATATCCAACCACCACCACCACCACCAACAACAACAACCCATTAGAATCCCACCAGTGGCAGCAACATATCCAACCAGCCAGCAAAAATATAATAGTCTTTCTATATCTCCGAGCACAAAAACTAAACAAATAGTATATCTCTAACCTTCTGAAATACCAGAATGACCAGTTACTATAGTTTATTACCAAAGAATATCATACTACACTGTCCATATTGTGACACTAGACAGTAATAAGCAAATTAGGCAAGTATTGATCCCATTAATGAAGAATTAACTCAAATAGTACACTCAAGTATCAGAAGTCAGGAGACTAAGTACAATATTGCTTGAGACACATGAACCAAATAGTACACTTCCAACATAAGGGATTAATTAGGTTCACTTTGCTAACTGGAAAAAAAATTACAAGATGGAGGCTATGCAATAATCATAAACTCCAAAACACACAAATGTACCAACTCCTTGATGCAATACGTGCATTATACAAGCAGAAAGTTTGCAGCATATCCATATTTGAGAATCATTCAATTAAGGAACAAAACACACAGACAAGCTGAGACCAACAACAACAAAAAATCCGTGTAATCCCACAAAGTAGGGTCTCGGGGTGGAATGTAGGCAGACCTTACGAGAGGCTGTTCCAAATACTCCCCGGCTCAAGCAACAGATAAGCTAAAACCAATTGTTTAAAAAAGACAACTTTTTATGCTCCAAGAACAAAACGTGAAAACAAAATATTTTAAAAAAAGAGAGAGAAAGAATTCACAAAAAAAGCACAAACCTCAATGCACCATGTCCCTAACATAACATCCTTGACATGCCTTAAACTCCCAATCATATCCATCAACATATCAACATAGTTGACGCGCTCCTCATCCTTAGTAAACTGAAAATCAAGCTTAACGGAAACACAACTCGTCACATTCTTCAACTGAATATTATTCATTCTTCTAAAACATCCCTTTAATTCCAACACCTTAACACAAGGTGCTTCAATTTCCACTACTTCAAAATCCACTAACATACTATTCTTCTTCACTGCTTCTCCGTTATACCCATTCACCACCAATTTACTCACTTTTCCACCAACCAAATCCAAACGCTGAAAACCCCAACAATTATCCAACTCCAACAACTCCAAGCATGGGCTCCCAAAAACAACTTTTCTCACCATATCATCACAAAATTCCACCGACCCAATTCTTAATTCCGTCAAAGAATCCCATCTGAAAACCTCAATTTTATCAAACTTACAACCAACCCAATTCACTTTTTCAATAAAAGGGTTTGAAAATAATCTCTTAGGCAATTTATACAGATCCTCAGCATCACTGGAGAGAATCAAGTTGAGCTCTTTGACTTTGTGGGTGATGGCGAAAAGGACCCAGACAGTAACATCGGATGAGAAACAACGTTTGAAGGGGAAATCAAGGTGGAGTTTTGATATGCTGTTATTGTTACAGTGCAAGTTTATGAGAGATTTGTCAACAAAAGAAGTGAATTTTTTTAAATAGATGAAATCTTTGGGACGGTGAATGAAATTGAGGGAGGTGGAGAAGGACCAGAGAGCTCTCCATTGCTTGCAGAGGAGAGTGGTGCGAACGACGTCGTCGAAGGGGAGAAAAGAGAGAATGTGAAGCAGAACTGAGTCCGGCAACGAAGAGAATCGGTCTGAAGCTACACCCATTTTTTTTGGTTTTGGAGTTTGGACTGGAAAAAAAGTTTTTAATTTTCTTTTGCTTTGGGGTTTTTTGAGGTTTTTCTTCTTATCAATGCCAAAGACCACGTTTATATTGGGTCGGGTCGGGTCTTTTTTCGTCTTTTATTTACTCCTACTTTGTTTATAAGAAGAAAACAAAATTGTATGAATTTCAGAAATTGGTTACCTAATTTTTTGAAATAAAATTCATATATATAAAACTATAGTCAATATAAAATTATTTTTGCAAGATTTATAGCATACTGACAGTTGGAATTAGGGGGTGTTCATGAAAATTTAAAAATCCGAATCAAACCTAAAACCAAACTAAATCGACCAAAAAATCAGAACTTTTTGGTTTGATTTGGTTTGGTTTTGAATTTTAAAAATCGATCAAATTTGGTTTGGTTTTGACTTAATCAGAAAAAAATTTAAAAAAATCTAACCAAGCCGATTATAGGAGTAGTTATTTCAAATTTGTTATTACACCTATATATATGTATATTTTCATACAAGATTTCAAAAATTTAATAGGTAAATGTTGATTGTTTGCACTTTTAGTATAGTTCTTTACTTTTACATTCTAGTTTGATTGATGGTTTTCTTTTGTTAAGCGTAAATATTTATTTCGTGTTAAAAATAATATATTTTTAATTGAATCCTTAAATTATTCATCAATATTTGTTTCAATTATTATCAATATCTTGGTAAATAATAAATTTCTCAAATGGCAATTGATTTGATAGTGTTACGTTAAAATATGATCGCCGGAATATGTATTTGGTAGTGTATGTCTTATATTTAAGAAAAACCGACAAATAATCGAAAAAAATTGAAAAACCGACAAAACCCGACATAAACCAAATCGAGAAAAAACTTACTTAATTGATTTAGTTCTAATATTTGAAAAATCAATTTACTTAGTTTAGTTTCTTTTAAGAAAAAACTGATCTAACCCGAACCATTAACAACCCTAGTTGGAATCAAACGAGTTTGAATTGTACATGGTGAATAATCATAGATTATTTTAGGAGTCATATATTGTTATTGTTGTTGTTGCTATAATGTATTACTGTAGATGTTGATTACAGTAATACACAACTCTATACGCATAGATGGACAGTATCTGACTTTGAGATCTCCCAATCTCATTTTTATTTCCTAGTCCTACTAAAAGAATGAGTTCGACTTGAGAAAAGCCAGAAGTAATAGTTTATAAGATATTCTAGGTTGGGATTATTATATAAATAGCCAATCAAATTCACCATTTATTTTTTTAGCCGAAATACATAGATCAAATATTAATTGACATAGTTATACACATATTATAAACATGAATTATGCATATATTATATATTCGTCAAAAATGGAATATTACCTCAGCTCAAAGATTGTTTACTCAGATATTTCTTATCAAAGCGAGGAATTCATTTCAGGCGAAATCAAATCAGAAGCAATTTCCGCTCTACCATTAATTGTTGCGATTTATGCACCCATGTCCGTTGGTTTGAGAAAGAAAATCGAGACATTCAGAAAGAGAGTTATGGCATTTCTAGGACTAATTTAATTTCCAAAGCTATAAGTCCTAGACTAGAAAGGAGATTCTTTTTCTATATTTCTAGTCGAGGGAATCGGGGCAGAGAAGGTTTTTATCCCTAAAAAAAGCCTTTTTCCGTTGCTCGACTCGAAGCAACCACGAGCTCTAATTTAAAGTAGGTCTAGAACCACAGAGATTAAGTTATTTTCTATTTTCTCTCTAGGCTATGAAAGATCTGGAATTTCGTTCCAGAAAATCCGACTATTTTTAGTTTAAGAAATTATTTGGACAGTTATTTGTGTTCCTTATTCTAATCCTCCTCCCATCCATTAAGGGCTACTGGATATAAATAATTTTGACCGCGGAGTAAAAATATTATTTGCCCGTCATTAATGGAGAATTTATAGTAAACAACTATGTGGAAAACGAGGTTACTAGGTATTAAACTACCCAGTTCCAAAATGTTTGTGCCTTTGTGGAGTTCAATTAACTTTCAACTTGTATAATTCACGACAGAATTCGCTGGCCAGTTCGTGAAAGCTAGTCTTTCCCAAGTTTTGTATATACTTCAAATCTTCTCAAATATAGGTTTGCTAACGAAAGGATACATAAAAGAATAACATTAGTTTACTACCTTTTACTCGACATATAACAATTATAGCACATAAATGCCAAAAGGCCAACAAAAGAAAGGGGATTTATTACATAATGAAAAAAGGATGGATATCTCGACCAGTTATCAAAGAAAAGATAATTTTTAATTAGATAAAACAATACAGAGGCCAGAAGAAGAAAAAGGACTAAAAGGACGTTGTTATTTACCAAGAGAAGATAAAATTATTAGTTTAAGTCTCAACTAGAAAAGAGAATGACAGCTTCCCTTGACGACCTGGGAAAGCTTAGCAACTTCTTTGTAATTTTTTTATAGGAATAGACTTCTAAGAAATCAATGATGATTTTCTGAAGCACCATTCCATTCTTTAGAACAATTTGCAGAAAAGGAAGGATGTACTCATCGCAGTCCCACCAATCATAGCCGTGAATCCTTAAAAGTCTTGAGATGCAGCACCCAGCAATGTCTTGATATCCAGTAATTTTCTCCATTGAAGTCATTAGAATTCTTAAAATGTGACCCAAAATGATACTGTAACAGTTCGAGAATATTCCAGAAGTAATTGGTTAATCATGGAGCATCGCATGCAAATGTAGAAGCAAATTTAGAGCTAGTTTTGTATGTTTTTAACTAATCCATTCTTTCACCAACTCAAACTATGTATACATACATATACATTAAGAAATGTATACATACAACAATAGGCTGAATACATAGACGGCTGTTTAAATAAAATAAGCCTATGACATATTGAACAACTGAGCTATGCTCAGACTGTGCCTACTAACATATTTGACAATTCCTAACCTTAGTTCAGAGCGTGAACTTCACTTGCCGTTGACATGACAAACAAACCCAGTAAAAAATGACACATCAGCAACAAACTCAAAATTTGAAAATCATAAAGTAATATATGGAGAGAGAGGGGAAGTTGACCGTAAAGAAAAATTCTGGTGAAGTTCCATATGAAAAAATGTGATTACGAAGTAGAGCATGCAGAAAGCATAGCCAAATTCATCACGGTCAAACAACCAGTTATAAACATCCCATGGAAGTACTAATGAATCCCATCAACGTCAATCTTTTCATTACCTCTGAATTTTCATTTTCCAGTACATATATAATATTCACCGTTCAGTTATCCACGTATAAATAGAGATGGATCTTCCCCATTCCCCAGTCTTGCAATTAAGATTTCCCTTTCTTTACCAACAAAGTTTTCTTTTGGATTGTACTGTTTGTTCTCACACATGCTCTCAGCACCATGTTCGGATAGTTCACCGATTTTGAGCTCAGATTCGCCAATGCCAACAACCATTTTGCCATAGCGATATAGAACCGAAACGGAGGTGCAGTACCAGATCCCAAATTTAGCAAAATATCCCAAAAGACGTGAACATTGTTGAAAAATGGAAAAAACCACCGCAAAACACTATCACAGCAGTAACATCTTTATCAACTAAATACAAGATCTATTCAGAAAAATGGGTTTGAATCTGAAAAAAGAAATGGAAGAAAGATGGCTTAAAACGGCTGAGAAAATAAGTCTGAATCTTGAAGAAGAAAGAATGGATGGTGTGAAAAAGCAGAAAAAGAAGAACAGCGTTTTCCAATCTATGGCCGGAAAAAGCGGAAAATGAGTTCGGAAGATGGAGAGAAAGTAGAACACAAACAGCCAGAAACTCATTTTCCTGGCAAAATTTTATATTTTCCAGTTGAAGTGTTTATACTAGTTTAACATAAAGTCATTTCACACGCTTAATATTAAGAGGCAACTACGCATATGCCATGTCAGAGACTAGTGTTTAATAGACAAAATTTGAGCATATATCAGGTGCTCAATAGGTCATATGCTTAATATAAGTGTCTAAATGAAAAACTCAGACAAGTTTAAGGGACTATCTATATATTCAGCCCATATAATAAGCTCACACTCAATTATGTACTATTGAGCAACAAATTAAACATAAAATCAAGCAGATTAGAAGAACACTGATAGTAGAATAAGGGGCATTCCGAAATGGTACTACAGCATGTACGACATTCCAAAGGTAATTGGTTAATCATTGATCATTGTACATAAATGTTAGGGAGATATTGTTCTATATGTTCAACTGAATACATTCCTTTAAGCTCAAACTATGCATACATATGCATTGTACCAATGAGCAACAAATCAAGAGGATAGAAGAACAACAATAGTAGTAGAAGAAGGAGCACACGTACCTCTTCGAATGCAGATTCTGTGTTTATGTGCAACATCTCAACCTGAGGACAGCTTTGTAGAAGGATTGCTATTCCAGGGAGCTCCCACTTTTTCATAGGAGTGTTTAATGTCAAGTATTTGCATCTCATTCTGGGGCAAGGCAAATTTCTGATCTCCAATGACGTAAGGACCTAGGCCATAACATTAATTATCAAAAGATTGGTTTAGAGGTTTAACTTAAAGCTAGAATAATCCTAGATTAACATAATAAAACTAGATGTTTCTCAAAATAATACTAGTATCATTTTGTTGGATCAGGAATTAATCCCAATTCTAGTGGTCTCATGATCCTATCCCTGACCAAGATCAGTTATTCCAGTTTTAGATCAGCAAGTCATCACGGTTCAAAAGCAATTAAAGCCAAGAATCTTTCCTGGAATCTAGTAGGGATCTATGTTCACTAATTCTCAAAGTCTTTAATTTATTGGAATATTTGAAAGATATTAAATTATTCAAACCAAAGAATTAGAAGCTGTTTGAAGATCTGAAAGATGGCACTACATGCATAACCATTGCTTTTAAAAGCGAAAAGCACAAGTGAACAACAATGGCCACGTGACAATTGAAGCACAAGCAAGGAGTGAAGCACGCCTTTCATACAATTTATGGAGAACTAGGAATAACTCGCTTTAATTAAGTGACGAAGTAATAATTTTTAATAACATTGTATATAAGCAGAGATCCATGAATGCAGAGGTGCAAATATAAAATAATGTTTCTGAACCAATACAAGAGTAGTAACACTGGCATAAAGGAATTGCTCTATGGGATGGAACTTCAAACACTTGCATTGTGCACTAATAAAATTTTCATATAACTGGTAGTACTATTTTGCAAATAAAGAATGGCTACATCCTCATGACTGATTAAAATTAAGTACGGATTCAAACCTGCAGACACCATGTCCCAATGGAGAGTTTCTCAACATGCTGGAGTGATGCAAGGAGATTTTTTAACATATTATGGTCAGTCCTAAATTCACGTTCGACTTTGTAGTCATCTGTATTCCTATAGAAATCTAGCTTAGCATCGAGTAGAGCTTTTACATCCTCAAGTACAAGTATTCTTTTATGAAAATAACCACAAATTTCCAGTGAAGTAACATTCCTAGCATATATTCCCAGCTCGTCATCATCATGATCATCATAGTTTTGTTGCCCATATTCATCGATCACCAACTTCTTCACACTTTTGGAATCAATAACAAAATAATCAACTCCATAACAACTCCTAAACTTGAGAGACTCCAGAGCACGACATCCAGAACAAATCTTTTTAATAACGTCTAGGTTCAATTCAGCATATCCAATTTCTAAATCCCTAAGGGCAGGCCAATAAATTTCTTCTTTTGGTACAAGATTGCAATTGCACAAACTAAGATGTCGTAAATGGACATCCGAGTACATAATTTGGGGTAAATTGTAAATCTCAATCAAATTACCTCGTGACCTAAGATTTAGATCCAGTTCCTCCACGAGTTTATTTTTAATGAATATTATCCATCTATTAAGGTGTCGAACAAGGCGTTTGCTGTAAATAAAATCGACCGAAAACTTTTTGACCACACCAGACCGGCAAAGAAGTAGTGTATTATCAATAAAGATAACGAATTTATATATACTATTAACATGTAGGCCGGAATAACTGAAAATTAGGGTTTGTGCTGAAGTCCACAAGAGGTGCCACCTTTTTGACAAAACCCCAGTTCGTACTACTTCACGCATGTCCAAGGAGGAGAGGATGAGAAGTATCAAAGAATCTGGCAAGGCGCTAATTCGATCCATTTTTTCAGTTTTATGACGTTTCCCACCATAGTAGGAATAAGGAGGAGAGGGAGTGTATCGTGGAGAAGCTGGAGAGTATCGTGGAGAATAGGGAGAGTATCGTGGAGAATCATAATCCATGTTTTCTTCATGTTCTCCTTCTGATTCAGACATGGTGAAATTCAAAGCTATTGATAAATTTGGGACATAGGGTTTAGACGAACCAACTCGTAGTGACGAGTTTTATCTAGTCTAGAAAAAAAAGCACAGAACAAAAAGAACCGAAACGATCTCCCACTGCTGTATTGTGGCACTCCTCCTTGGACATGCGTGAAGTAGTACGAAGTCCATTCAAGTAAGTCACTTTACCGGGTGCTTACTTCTTTCTAGCCTAATTTGGTAGCAGTGCTTTTTAGTACCACCTTTCCTTTTTTCTCTTAGCCTCGTAGGCCAGCTGTCGAATAAAACAGTTCAAGCTCGCTTGAGATCTATTCAATACCTGGCCGATGGCTACTTCCAATTCAATCCGGGCCCGGGCCTAGCGGGCTGGGCTTCGCAGTCTTGGTCTTCGTGGGCCTGATCTTTGGTGGTCTCGGGCTGAGCGGTCCCGGTCTTGGCGGGCCTCGTAGGTGGAATCGGCCCATGACGAGCCTAAGTCCACTGTAGTCCCGGGTTTAGCGGACCGGGCTCGTGGGCCTAAACTGCCTAGCGGGCTTTTTAATTTTCGAGCTTTTTTATTTTATATTAAGGCAATTTCTTGTAAACTATATATATATATATATATATATATATATATATATATATATATATATATATATATATATATATATGTACATAAGTGTGTGTGTGTGTGTATGTGTGTGTGTATTATATATTATGTATATTTTATATATATATTGCAAAGAGATATCAAAAAATCAAAGGCATGTCTTATAATTTTTATTATAAAAAATGACATATCTTTCTTAATCTTTTTCCCCCAATGGAATGAGCACAACAAGGTACTAATACCACCATTAAAGGAAAAAAAAACTAAAGAAGATGTGCCTGGGTACAAGTTACAATATAATCTACATTGTATCTCTAACAAATCTCATAAATCCTTCAAGGTTTGGAGGAGGTTCCGTTGGTGGTGGTGGAAAAGAAGCTTGTTCATCACCACTTCTGGGCGAAGCAGCATCCTCTGCAAGTTCAGCTATCATTTCTTCATAAGCTTCATCCACATCCGGTTGTGATTCCGCAAGTCCAAAGTTTCTTCTTTCCGAGCGGATCTAATCTTTGAATAGTACTAATTTTTTCCAAGCTCTCCCTCATAGATGCTCTATGATTACCTATTTGAAGTCTTGCTTGACTGAAAGCGATATCTGATGCAATAGTTGAAGCTTGAATCGCTAAAATATCCCGAGCCATCCTTGCAAGAACCGAAAAGTATTTTTCCCTTAACTTCCACCATTCCAAAAGATCAAAATTGCCGTCTACATTCTCCTTTTCAAGTCCCCGTGACAAATAAACTTGAAGCTCATTTAGATGTGAAGTTTCATCATAATTATCACCTTGAGAACCCCTGAACTCTGTCCAAGATTTAAGTGTCTTTAAGCCCGCAACTCTTTTAGACGAATGTGAACTAGACGAAGTAGGAGTTGGAACATTTGGCCTAGCATGTTCTAAGGCAAGTTGGTATACATTATATATTATTTGAGTATTAATTTTAATTGATGCTTTTGCATGGCAAGTGTAGCATAGCACCAACAGTGCTCCGATAGGCCTGAGGATCAGAGGGAAATGTACCATCCAAAGCTGAAAATTTAGAAATGGAAGCAATTTGTGTAGCACAAGGTTTGCAACCAAGCATGTTGGTCCCGCGGAATCAATCTAAATCATATTTGGTTTGTGACAGAAGAAGGCCAGAGGAGTCACGCTGAGCTTCAATGCCAAGGAAGTCATTGAGCCTAGGGTCAATCTGACCCTTGCTGTAGGCTCCCCCTGAGTCTTTCTTTTGGTGTGACTGTTTTTCTATCAATATCCGGTGATCAAGAAGAGAATGCCGTAATGGAATGGGCGAGGCCTATTCATATCTCTCTTCCACATTTGAAAGATCTAAAGCCTTATAAATATTTGAGTACCAAAATTGAGGACCTCCTAATTTCATTATAGGATTTAACATTGCAGCTACACCATAAATAGGCGGGATAGGGAAAAAATATTTTTAAACTTTTCTTCCATTGCATTTATAGCAAGTTTATAAATTTCCCCACCCTCCAAAAAATCCATAAATAATTTACATAGTGCTGCAATATAAACTAAACAGCTTGAAATAGTCGGATAATATTGCCCGGAAAATACATTTGTAGCAACTTAAAAATATTCTAAAAAATCTATAAGAATTTTAACATTCGTCCAATCTTGAGTTGTAAGCATTTCATCATCATCCACACCCCCAACCCGAGCATTGAACGTTGCATTAATTGGGTTCCTATATTCGTAAGCAACTACTAAACTTTCGTACATATAATTCCAGGTTGGACTACATGTGAACCTGTACTAGGGTTAACCGCGTTATCTACACTTGTCCCCTCTAGTTGCGCTTTCATTTGGAAACATTTAACTTTTTCTCTAGGGTGTGTTAGTACGTGCCTAATCAAACTACCAGTGCTGCTACGATCTTCAGTAAATTTATGCACCGGTAATTTTCCACAATTATTACACTTACCCTTATTTTGTTCTCTTACTTGAGTAAAAAATTTCCAAACTAATGATATTTCTTGGCGTTTAGAAGGTTGTCTATTAAAAGTAGGTGTTTCTACAGGTGGGACAGGCGGTGCATCAGTTGGGTTAACAACGAGACTAGTAGGTGTATCATCTAAATCCGGTTGGGTTTCAAAAATATTTTCATTAGAATAAAGAGCATTCATAATTTCTTAATCTAATTGATCACCTGGTGTAATATTGTGGCAAAATTCAGAATCCGTAAATTGAAAACAAGGGTTTTCACTATCAAGAATAATTGGAGCAGCAGGACGGGTAATGGGACTAGGTCGGGAAACTGGGAAGGGTAGTTGGTTGACGACTACTTTCACCCATTTTAACTTTTTCCTTACCACCAAATATTTTTTTCAAAGAAAATGCCATATTAATTATAATTATGCAAACTAAAACACACAAAATATATTCTTAAAACTTAAGAGTTGGAACGAGTTTACCGAATTGCCGAACAACTTCTTGAAAATTGAAAATCGTTGAAGACTTGAAGACTTCAATTCACCAACTTCACAAATTTTCACAAAATTGCAATAATAATATAAGAAATTATATAAGAGAAATTAGATATAAATTGAGAGAGATTGATGAATTGGTGAGTAAAAATGAAAGAATGAGGGGGTATTTATAGTTGAGAATAGGAAAAAAGTGTAATTACATAAAGTTTGGTGGCCAAATGACTATTTTTGCAAGTTCCAAACAGTCAAAATGGAAGCCCCAGCGGCTATTTCTGCAATTTTGACCGTTTGGCTTTTTTTTTAAAAAAATTAAAATATTATCGTCGGGCCCGACAGTCCCGCTAAGCCCACTATAACCGGCCCAGGCCCGCCAGCCGGTCCCGGTCTCGTGGGCTAAATTTGAAGAACCGGCCCGCCACGATCCCAAAAGACCATATGAGCCCGGCACACCAGGACCGGCCCGCCACGATCCCAAAAGACCATATGAGCCCGGCACACCAGGACCGGCCCGCCAGGCACGCGGTCCCGGTCCGGGCTCGGTCCGGGATCGACCCACCGAACAGCCTTAATTGTGGGCCTGTCTCGGGCCTAAATAGGTTAGACGGGTCGGTTCAAATGGTCTCGAGCTTCGTGGGCTCAAAGAGTGTAACCAGCCCGTGACGGGCCTAAGCTCACATGGTACTGGGCTTAGTGGTCTCGGGCTCGTGTGCTTAGTAGGCCAAACCGGCTTTTTTAGTTCCAAACTATTTTTTATTTAAGGCAATTTCTTGTAAACTATATATATATATATATATATATATATATATATATATATATATATATATATATATATATATATATATATATATATATATATATATATATATATATATAGAAATCTAATTATTAAAGTGCTTGAAGAGAAAGTAAAATAACAAAACAATAGTTAAACTAAATTAGCATGCATAATAAATTAATAACAAAGTACAACATGAAGTATAAACACGTCTAATAATTTTAAAATAATACAAATTATTGAAAAATTTTAAAGACGAATTTGCGGATAAATACCCTCAATACAATACTTTATATGCCTCCTTAAAATGCATGTGGTACACCCTGAACGAAAATTTAATACTCTTTCACAGTTCTTGCACTTTAACATTTGGCCTTCTTCATTTTGTTCAAGCACTTCAAAGTGTTGCGAAATAAAGCGCACTCTTTCCAAACGAGGCATGATTTAACTTGAAAATTGAGATTGAGACTTGAAGTCTTGAAAATTGGAGATTGAGAGAAATTTAGATTGAGAAGTGAGTATTGAGTATTGAAATGAAGAAGAGGGAGGGGGTATTTATAGTGTTAGAGAAGGTTAGTTTTGTAAATTCAAAAAAAAATGGCTATTCGTGCAACAGTACCGTTGATGGTCATTTGGGGTGGGGGGGGCTCATTTTAAACAATCTTATTTTGTAGTATATATATATATATATATATATATATATATATATATATATATATATATATATATATATACTTGTAGGATATATAGTATCTTATGTATATATATTTTCTTGTAACATATATAGTATGTTATGTTTATATATTTTCTAGTAGTATATATTGTATGTTATGTATATATATTATTGCTTATAAATAATTGCAAGTTAAAGACAAAAAAATATTGCAAAGAGATATTCAAGGGCGTTGTAACGATCCGGCCGGTCGTTTTTGAAATTTACATCCCAATCCCCAATTTAACTATTCCCCTAAGTTCATTTCTGCTATTGTAGTTTGTCGGGAGGTTCGGTTCTAGAATTTGAAGCATTGTGGGACACTTCGTCCCTAAATGAGAGCTTTATAGTTGAAAAATGGCCCGTATTCGAATCAGTATTAAGACAACCTCGGAATGGAGATTTGATGGTTCCATTAGCTCAGTTAGGTGATTTCGGGGTTGGGAGCGCGTGCGGAATGCATTTTGGAGGTCTGTAGCTCAACTAGGCTTGAAATGCCAAAGTTTGAAAATTTAGGAAATCCGATCGATAGGTGAGATTTTGATCCGGACGTCGGAATGGAATTCCGACAGTTGTAGTAGCTTCGTTAGGTGAATTTGGATATGTCTGCAAATTTTCAGGTCACTCGGACATCGTTTGGCCGGGTTTTTGATAGCATGTAGGTTTTGGAAGGATGAAACTTAAGGCTTGAATTCACTTTGATTTGGTGATTTCCGTGTTTAAGGGAGTGCTTTTATGATTGGAACAAGTTCGTATCATGTTTTGGAGTAGGTTGGTGGTTTTTGTTAGGGTTCCGGGGGTCTCGGGATGAATCAGGGGGTCCAATCGGACAGATTCATGCATTTTAGAAGTGAGTTAACTGCTGGTATGTGCTGCAGACGAATGTTCTATGCGATCGCAATGGGCTGATGCGATCGCATAGAAGGTTTTGGAGGAGACCAAATTTTTTTTCTATGCGATCGCGGGCAAGGCTATGCGATCGCATAGTTTTGGATGGCTGTGCTCTGCGATCGCGTATGGGCCCATGCGATCGCATAGTGTAAAGAGTAGGGGGTCCCAGGCCCAGCATTTTGTTCTATGCAATCGCGGAGCAGGGTATGCGATTGCATAGGTCTATTTTGATGAGCAGTGCGATCGCATTGAGGACTATGCGATCGCATATGGTTGTTTGGCGAGGGTTAAAAATTTGTTCTCTGCGATCGCAGCAGTGTTCATGCGATCGCATAGAGTAGAAATGCCTGGCAGTGAATTTAAGTCCAGAATATTTCAGTCGTGGCCATTCACATAAAAACCTCCATTTTTTAGTCTTAAAGAGAGAAACTGACGGGAAATTGCAGGGGTTTCACCGGGTTAATCATCGGAGGTAAGTTTTATGGCACAGATACATGATTTTATCTTAGAATCTTCAATTATTTCACTTTAAATGGGAGAATTTATGAGGGGTTTTTGCCCTAAGCTGGGTTACGGTAAATTGTCAATTTGAATGAGCAAACGGAGTCCGATTTTGGTAAATTTTATATGCATAGACTCGTGTTGAGATAAGGAACCCGAAAATGTAACTTTCATAATTTATCGAGAAGCGTACCGAAAGTCAGGTTTTGGCAACTTGTGGTTTTTGGTGTATTTCGAATTGTTTCGATTGGGTAATGCCCAATTGGACTATTTTGATGTATTTATGTTGATTTTGATCAGATACTACACCTGTAGAGGGCGTTACTCATGGAAAGAGAGTTGTCTCTTAGCGGTTTCGTACCGGAGTCGAGGTAAGTGACTTGTCTAACCTCGTGTGGGGGAACCTTCTCCCCTAGGATATTATGTGTTAATTTAAATGCCTTGTACGCTAAGTGACGGGCGTGTACATGCATAGATTGTTGGAACCCACCTTACTTGAACTGTTTAAATCATGATGTTTCTGTTCTTTAGCTAAATTAATTGTGACATTTACTTGATATTCGTGAGAAAAGCATGGTTAGATAGGATTTATCTGTCTAAGTGCCTAATTGTCTTACTTGAACTTCTTGATATTTGTTGATAGTGGCTTTGGTGTAATTGTAGTTATGTATATCATATTTCTCTGTGCTTTTCTTTTATTGTTTGTGTTGATGGACTGCGGGTTCAATTTCCGTAGATCCAAGGGCTGCGGGTTCGATTCCCGGAGACCAGTAGTTGTAGTGTTTGTGGATTGCGGGTTCGATTTCCGGAGATCCAAGGGCTGTGGGTTCGATTCCCGGAGACCCGGAGTTTATTGAGATATTGAGATACGGACTGCGGGTTCGATTCCCGGAGATCCTGAGATATTGAGGTACGGACTGTGGATTCAATTCCCGGAGATCCTAGGGCTGCGGGTTCGATTCCCGAAGACCCAGAGATACTGATATAGAGACTGCGGGTTCAATTCCCGAAGATCCTGAGTTGTTAGATATAGAGAGGGACTGCGGGTTCAATTCCCGTAGATCCTGGACTTGCTGATTTAAGTTTATGTTGTGTTGGTTACTTGTTGTTAGCTTAATCGTAGACGGTTGTAGTAATTACTTTATTATTGTTATTTCAGACTCATTCTTATTTAAACTGCTTATTATTGTTATTATCATTATGTTATTGTCTCTCGATAGGGCTCTGGCCTTCCTCGTCACTACTCCATCGAGGTTAGGCTTGGCACTTACTGAGTACCGCCGTGGTGTACACATACTACTCTTCTGCACACTTTTGTTGTGCAGATCCAGGTACATCAGATCAGGCTCATTTCTGGTGATCTAGCAGCACTTCAGGAGACTTGAGGTACGATCTACTACGTCCGCGAATCCGGGGGTCTCCTTATATTCACATTAGTGATAGTAGTTACTTCCCTTATTCTCGTTGTTTAGACATTCATGATGTATAGAGCCACAGTTGTACTCTCTTTGTAGTTTGTGTTGCCCGTGGGTTTTCGGGTTTTGGTAGTATGTTATTTAGTGCGTTTTGGCGAAGAGTATGTGCTGAGCGGCACTTATTACATTTCATTTATATTATTCCGGTGTTATTTTATCCTTTGTTTTCATGAAATTGTATATTCCGCATCGTGTTAGGCTTACCTGGTCGCGAAGACTCGGTGCCGTCATGACAGGTTCACGATTGGTGAACTAGGGTCGTGACAAGTTGGTATAAGAGCTCTAGGTTCATAGGAGTCACGGGACACAGAACGGTTACTTAGAGTCCCGTTGATCGATACGGAGATGTATGTATTTATCTATGAGAGGCTATGTAATTGTTTAGGAAACTCTTCATTTCTTTGGGATTCCTTGTCGTGCGACATTTTTGGTACCAAATCTAAACTTCTGCTTTCTATTCTCTCATATATGGTGAGGACATGTGCTACTCGCGAGGATCAGGCACACACGCCCCATGCTGCCACCGCTAGAGGCTGGGGCCATGGTAGAGGACGAGGACGCGCCCGATGTACAGCCACAGCACCCGCGTGCGCTGCCGCTGAGGTACCACCGATGGTTCAGGTTGGAGCGCAAGCACCTGGTACACCGACTACAGCTGCTACTACTCCAACACTCCAGGAGACCCTGGACCAATTTATGAGCATGTATACTACTTTAGCTCGGGCGGGGTTGCTTCCACTCACTGCAGCTACATCTCAGGTCGGGGAAGAGGCCCAGACTCCCGCAGCCGCTACACCTGAGAAGCGAGTGCCCGTGGAGCAGGTTACAGAGATTATTGCTATGCCTCATGCTGCCCCAGTACAGCACGGAGGCGGGCCAACTGCCTCCGAGGACGAGCAGCGTAGATTAGAGAGGTTCAGGAAATATGATCCTCCAGTGTTCAGTGGTTTGGCTACAGATGATGCATTGGGTTTTCTGGAGGAGTGTCATCGTATCCTTCGTACCATGGGGATAGTGGAAGCCAGCGGGGTTTCCTTCACTACTTTTCAGCTTCGTGGGGCCGCTTATGATTGGTGGCGCACGTATGAGTTGGATAGTCCAGATGAGTCTGCTTCATTGACCTGGATGCAGTTTTCTGATATGTTTTTGAGGGAGTTTGTTCCCTAGAGCCTTAGGGATTCTTGGCGATCGGAGTTTGAGTGGTTGCGTCAGGGCTCCATGACAGTATCGGAGTATGCTATTAGTTTCACCCGTCTAGCCAGGCATGCACCGGCCTTGGTAGCCATGGTTCGGGAGAGAGTGCGGAGATTTATTAAGGGCCTTATTCCGCCGATCCAGTCCAACATGGCTAGGGAATTGGAGACAGACATACCGTATCAGCAGGCGGTGAGCATTTCCAGGAAGATCGATACTATGTTGTAACGACCCGACCCGTCGTTACGGGAATTTACCACCCCGTTACCTTGCATTTGCATATCTTATGCTTTTATAACAGTATTAGAGTATATCGGGTGAGTTAGGAGTGATTTGGATTGAAAATGAAACAAATAGCATGTTTAAAGAAAGCTTGAATATGAGAAGTCAACCAAGAGTTGACTATTGAGTTAGAGTACTCGGAACCGGATTCTGATGATTCGACTAGTTCCGGGGGATCATTTATGACTTAGGAGAATAATCGGAATTGAATTCGGAGGTCCGGTGTAGTTTTAGGCTTGAATTGGCGAAGGTTGATTTTTGGCGAAAACCGGATGGTAGGTGATATTTTGATCCGGGGGTCGGAATGGAATTCCGACAATTTCTGTAGCTTCGTTATGTGATTTTGGATATGTCTGTAAATTTTCAGGTCATTCGGACATCGTTTGATCGGGTTTTGGATTGAATGTTAGTTTTGAAAGTTTAGAAGAAACTTAGGCTTGAATTCGTGAGTAAATGGAGGTTTTGATGTTTAGTATGGTGTTTTTATAATTGGAACAAGTCCATATCATGTTTTGGAGTGCGTCGGTGGTTTTCGTTGGGGTCCCGGGGGCCTCGGGATGATTTCGGACCATCAACCGGGCATTTGGACTTGGCAAAAATCTGCAGAAAAACTGCAGGTTCTGCCCAAGCCTTTAAGCCTTCGCGTTCGCGTGGCAAGGGCCGCGTTCGCGAAGGCCAAGCTTTTCAGTGCATCGCGTTCGCGGGAGAGGGAGACGCGTTCGCGTAGGCCAGGGGTGTTGAGCATCGCGAACACGTTCCTTGGGTCGCGTTCGCGTAGGGTCGTGGGAGTGTGCTTCGCGTTCGCGGGAGGTGTATCGCGAACGCGTAGAAGGGAAATAGGTGGCTGGGAATATTGTTCTTCGCGAACGCGTGGAGTGGTTCGTGTTCGCGTAGGGTAAGTCAGAGGCGGGCATCGCGAACGTGTGGGAGTCGTCGCGTTCGCGTAGAGAAAGAGATGGTTGTTCATCGCGAACGCGTGGGATCTCACGCGAACGCGAAGACCAAAAATCTCTGGCAGTGAATAAAATCCAGAAGCAGAGGGGTTACGGGTTTACACCCCCCAAAACTCAATTTTGAGCCCTAAAGAGAAGAAAATTCGAGGAAATCACTGAGAAGTCATCGGGTATTCGTCGGAGGTAAGATTCTTGACTCAAAAACATCATTTTATGGTAGAATTAACATCAATCTTCATGAAATTGGGTTGAAATCTTGAAGAAATGTGGCATAATATTGAAAACGGGATTTTTGGATTTGGAAGGCCATTTGAACTCCGATTTCGATAAATTTTATATGCACGGACTCGTGGCGAGATAAGGATCGCATTGGTACTAATTTCGGAATTTTTCGAGCAGTGGGGCCCTAGGTCGGGTTTTACCAACTTAGTGTATTTATGCGAATGTCATGTAAATTGAAATGGTTTATGATTATTTGACCCGTATTTGATATAATTATTGTGGTTTGACTAGATTCTACGCACGAGGGAGCTAAATTCAAAGGAAAATGCATCACGGACGAGTCTACGACCGGCTAGAGGTGAGTAGTTTGTTTATATGGTATCCTGAGGGTTCGAAACCCCGGCTTAGCACATTATGACGCTAGTAGGGCGTGGCTCGCACACCGTGGCAGGTGCGGGATTGATTGTGACTGGGGATCGAGACTTGGTCCATCCCGGAAATGAATAATATGTTATTAGTGTTGGAAATACACTGTATTTGATATATTTGTGGGCTGTAAGCCTTGTTTGGGGCCTTGTGCCGATCTGTAGCGTCCTTAAAGGACAATATTTATGTGATAGCTATAATTTCTTAAAACACTGATCTCAGTCCTGGAAATTGAAATCACACTTTTGAAATGCTAAGTCACCGACTTTTACAAATTTAATAAAGTTAAAGTATTTTTCATAAATTATGAATTGAGAACTGGAATTAAGGAAAATGAATTGTTTTGTGACTTAATTACTTATTGTGGACTGAGTATGGGATCGGGCTGCACGCCGCAGTGGTTGATATGAGGATCGGGCTGCACGCCGCAGTAGTATTGCGCTTGGGCTGTAGGAGCCCCTCCGGAGTCTGTACACACCCCCAGTGAGCGCCGTCGACGTTAAATTGGAGCGGGCTACACGCCGTAGCGGTTATGTGCATTGCATTGCATCTGTATTTGTTAAATTACTCTGTGGTAGCTGTATTGTATTATTGCTGCTAGTTCGTAGGAGATTCGGACTGTAGTGTAGCTTCATATTGTGGTATTTTGTGGATTTCTTACTGTCAGCTACATATATATATTTGTTACTCACTGAGTACTTAGTACTCACCCCTACTCCCTGCACCTTTTGTGTGCAGACTCAGGTACTCAGGAGCAGTAGATAGGCATTTCCGCGGTTGCGGTGTCATATCGAGTTGCTGAGGTAGCTGCCTACGTTCGCAGAACCTAGCTTCTCCTCTCCTTTCTAGTTGTTATTTTGTATTTTGTATTCAGACTTGAGTATTTCTATACAGTACTCTCTATTCCTGTTGGGTTTTGTTAGAGGCTCTAGACTTGTGACTCCGGATCTTTGGGAGTGTTAGTATTTTGTTCACTTTTATTATTATTGGAGTTCTTAAACTCATATATTCTTCTTGGAATGTCCATTTGGGACTGATAGTCGTTGTGATAAGTAATAGTTGGTCTGGCTGGTCTAGCTTAATTGTTGGGCGCCATCACGACCGGATTTGGGTCATGACAAGTTGGTATCAGAGCCTAGGTTATTATGACTCACGAGTCATGAGCCATTTTGGTAGGCTTTCGCGGATCGGTACGTAGACGTCCGTATCTATCCTCGGAGGGCTACGAAACTTTAGGAAAAACCTCATTTTCTTGAATTCATATCGTGCGATTTGTGTTATCATGAAATTAAATCTTTCCATATTCTATTCTCTCGCAGATGGCGAGAACACGGGCTAACGGACGTGGCGGACGACCACCATTGGCACCCAGAGGCCGTGTTCGTGGTAGAGGTAGGGCAGCAGTACCAGCACCTGCTGATCCACCAACTGACCAGACTCAGGGTCAGATTCCTGCACCAGTGGCCCAGACTCAGGACCAGATTCCAGCGGCAGACGCTCCAGCAACTCAGGTTCAGGCACCGGCAGTGCCTGTTGTGATATCGGGTCTTCAGGAGACCTTGGCTCAGATCTTATCAGTGTGCACAGGCTTGGCACAGGTAGTTGCAGCTACTGCTGCAGTATCTTCTTCACAGGCAGGGGGAGGGAATCGGACCCCGTGGCTCGCACGCCCAAGCCGGTCCGGCCGGTTGCGCCGTTGCACCGACTCTCGCTTATATGGTTCAAGCTATGCCCGACGATGAGCGAGCGTCGTTTGGAGAGATTCGAGAGGCTACGGCCTCCGACATTCGGTGGTGCTGAGGGCGAGGACGCCCGGGGTTTTCTTGACAGATGTCGGTGCATGCTTCGCACCGCGGGTATTCTAGAGTCCGGCGGTGTTTCATTCACCACTTTTCAGGTTCACGGGTGCAGCATTTCGGTGGTGGGAGGATTTCGAGAGGCGTAGGCCCGCTGGGGCAGTGCCCCTCACTTGGCAGCAGTTCTCCATGGTATTTTTGGAGAAGTACGTGCCTCGGTCTCGGAGAGAGGAGCTGCGACGTCAGTTCGAGTGGTTGAAGCAGGGAGAGATGACGGTTAATTAGTACGAGATGAGATTCACACAGTTAGCCGTCATGCCATGTGGATGGTTCCTACAGACAGAGAGAGGATTCGGAGATTTATCGATGGCCTTATTTATCCCATCCGTATATTGATAACCAGGGAGAGAGTTTCGGCAGTTACCTTTGAGGAGGTGGTTGATGCTGCCCGTCATATTGAGATAGATCTCCGCAGAGAGCGGGAGGAGAGAGAGGCTAAGAAGCCTCGTGGTTCTGGCAGTTTCAGTGGTGCTCCGTCTAGGGGCCAACCCCAGTATAGCAGAGGTCGCTCTTTCGGGTCTCATCAGTCCGGACGTGCGGAGTCCGGTGGGGTTTCATCGGATCGTGGTCGGCGGGGCCATCGGGGTTATCAAGGTCGGCAAAACCATCGGTAGAGTCGGCCCGCACCGAGTGCTCTTCCGGCTCGCAGCTCGCTCCTCGTTTCCTCGGCACGGGGATCATCGGTAGCGAGGGTCCTCAGGCGGCCCCTTCTTCCATCTTCGGTCGTTGTTTTGAGTGCGGTGATTTGGGCCATATCGGGAGAGAGTGTCCTCAGTGGCTTCGTAAGCGGTCTCGGCAGAGGGATCAGCCCTCGTCTTCTACTCCTATTTCTTCAGCGCCAGCACAGTCGGCTAGGACTGGTGGCCAGGTATCCAGAGGTCGCCCTAGGGGCGAGGATCGTACTGGTGGAGGCCAAGCTCGTTTCTATGCCCTTCCGGATAGGAAGGATGCTATTGCTTCAGATGCGGTCATTTCAGGTATTATCTCAGTCTGCCACAGGGATGTTCTGTCTTATTTGATCCCGGATCCACCTATTCTTATGTCTCTACTTATTTTGCACATCATTTGGGTATGACCCGTGGTATTCTTGCTTTGCCCGTACATGTGTCTACCCAGTGGGGGGTACTGTTGTTCTGGATCAGGTATATCGATCCTGTATTATTACTATTGGGGGTCTGGAGACCCGAGTTGATCTATTACTACTGGGCATGGTAGATTTCGATGTAATTCTAGGCATGGATTGGCTATCTCCTTACCATGCGATTCTGGACTGTCATGCTAAGACAGTCACACTAGCTATTCCAGGTAATCCGAGGATCGAATGGCGTGGCTTGACCGATTATGTGTCCGACAGAGTGATTTCTTATATAAAGGCCCAACGAATGATTGGCAAGGGTTGTTTATCTTATTTGGCCTTCATTAGAAATGTTGAGGCCGAGACACCCGGTCTTGATTCGGTCCCCATTGTGAGGGAGTTTCCGGATGTATTTCCAGCAGACCTGCCAGGCATGCCGCCTGATAGAGATATTGATTTTGGTATTGATTTGGTGCCGGGCACTCAGCCCATTTCTATCCCTCCCTATCGCATGGCACCAGCGGAGTTAAAGGAATTGAAAGAACAGCTTCAGGAACTCTTAGATAAGGGTTTCATTCGTCCGAGTGTGTCAGCTTGGGGTGCACCGGTGTTGTTCGTGAAGAAGAAAGATGGCACAATGAGAATGCGCATTGATTACAGGCAGCTGAACAAGGTAACAGTGAAGAATAAATACTCATTGCCTCGTATTGAGGACCTATTTGATCAGCTCCAGGGAGCTAGTGTATTTTCTAAGATTGATCTTCGATCGGGCTATCATCAGTTGAAGATCAGGGACTCAGATATCATGAAGACAGCGTTCAGGACGCGATATGGGCACTACGAGTTCCTGGTGATGTTTTTCGGGCTAACTAATGCCCCAGCTGCATTCATGCACTTGATGAATAGTGTATTTCGGCCGTACCTTGATTCTTTTGTAATTGTGTTTATTTATGATATTCTGGTGTATTCACGCAGCCAGGAGGAGCATGCACATCATTTGAGGGTGGTATTGCAGAGGTTGAGAGAAGAGAAGCTTTATGCAAAATTCACTAAGTGTGAGTTCTGGCTTGATATTGTGGATTTTCTGGGACATATAGTGTCCAGTGATGGTATTCGGGTTGATCCACGGAAGGTCGAGGCAGTGCAGAATTGGCCCAAACCTTCCTCAGCTACGGAAATTCGGAGTTTTCTCGGCTTGGCAGGCTATTATCGCCGGTTTGTTCGAGGTTTCTCATCTATTGCTTCACCGTTGACCAGGTTGACACAGAAGAATGCTCCGTTTGTGTAGTCTGATGAATGTGAGGAGAGCTTCCAGAAGCTCAAGGAGGCTTTGACCACAGCTCCAGTACTTGTGTTGCCATCAGCCTCGAGGTCATATACGGTGTATTGTGATGCTTCTAGAGTTGGTCTCGGTTGTGTGTTGATGTAGGAGGGTAGAGTTATTGCATATGCTTCTCGTCAGCTAAAGCCACACGAGAAGAACTACCCCTTCCATGATTTGGAGTTAGCTGCTATTGTTCATGCCTTGAAGATTTGGAGGCATTACCTATATGGTGTATTTTGTGATGTATATACGGACCACCGCAGCCTTCAACATTTGTTTAAGCAGAAAGATCTAAATTTTAGGCAGCGGAGATGGCTTGAATTGCTTAAAGACTATGATATTACTATCTTGTACCATCCCGAAAAAGCCAATGTAGTGGCTGATGCATTGAGCCGGAAGGCTATTAGTATGGGCGGTTTGGCGTATATTCCAGTTGGGGAGAGACCCCTAGCAGTTGATGTTCAGGCGTTAGCTAATCAGATGGTAAGGCTGGATATTTCTGAGCCTAGTCGGGTGATGGCTTGTGTAGTAGCTCGTTCTTCTTTATATGATCATATTCGAGAGCGCCGGTATGATGATCCACACTTACTTGTCCTTAAGGACAGAGTTCAGCATGATGATGCCAGAGATGTCACTATTGATAGTGATGGTGTATTGCGGATGCAGGGCCGGATATGCGTGCCCAATGTTGACGGCCTTCGTGAATTGATATTGGAGGAGGCCCACAGCTCGCGGTATTCTATTCATCCAGGAGCCGCGAAGATGTACCAGGACTTGAAGCAGCATTTCCGGTGGAGAAAGATGAAGAAAGATATTGTGAGCCATGTGGCTCGGTGTCTAAACTGTCAGCAGGTCAAGTATGAGCATCAGAGACCTGGTGGTGTATTCTAGCGTATTGATATTCCGGAGTGGAAGTGGGAAAGAATAACTATGGACTTTGTTAGTGGACTCCATCGGACAGCGAGGAAGTTTGATTCAGTTTGGGTGGTAGTGGATAGGTTGACCAAGTCAGCTCACTTCATCCCAGTGTGTACTACTTATTCCTTAGAGCGGTTGGCGGAGATATTCATCCGTGAGATAGTGAGATTGCATGGAGTTCCCATTTCTATTATATCAGACAGAGGTACCCAGTTCACTTCTCAGTTCTGGAGGACATTTCAGCGAGAATTGGGTTCAAAGGTAGAATTGAGCACAGCATTTCATCCACAGACGGATGGGCGGTCTGAGCGTACTATTCAGATATTAGAGGATATGTTGACGTGCTTGTGTCATTGATTTCGGTGGTTCATGGGCTGATTATTTGCCTTTGGCGGAGTTTGCTTACAATAATAGCTATCGGTCCAGCATTTAGATGGCACCGTATGAAGCTTTATATGGGAGGCGGTGTAGGTCTCCAGTTGGTTGGTTCGAGCTCGGCGAGGCTAGGTTATTGGGGACAGAGTTAGTCCAAGATGCCTTAGACAAGGTGAAGGTGATTCAGGAGAGACTTCGCACAGCTCAGTCGCGTCAGAAGAGTTATACGGACCGGAAGGTCCGAGATGTGTCTTATTCAGTAGGTGAGAAGGTGTTGCTGAAGGTTTCGCCTATGAAGGGTGTTATGAGGTTTGGAAAGAAAGGGAAGTTGAGCCCAATGTTTATTGGACCTTTTGAGGTGCTTAGGAAAGTTGGGGAGGTGGCTTATATGCTTGCTTTGCCACCCAATTTGTCGGGAGTTCACCCGGTGTTCCATGTATCTATGCTCCGGAAGTATGTCGGAGACCCGTCTCATGTGTTGGACTTCGGCACGATACAGCTAGATGAGGATTTGACTTATGATGTGGAACCAGTAGCCATTTTGGGTCGACAGGTTCGTAAGCTGAGATCCAAGGACATAGCTTCAGTGAAAGTGCAGTGGAGAGGTCGTCCAGTGGAGGAAGCAACTTGGGAGACCGAGCAGGAGATGCGGAGCAGATATCCTCACTTGTTTGATACTCCGGTATGTTTCTTAACCCGCTCGCGGACGAGCGTTTGTTTAAGTTGGGGAGAATGTAACGACCCGACCCGTCGTTACGGGAATTTACCACCCCATTACCTTGCATTTGCATATCTTATGCTTTTATAACAGTATTAGAGTATATCGGGTGAGTTAGGAGTGATTTGGATTGAAAATGAAACAAATAGCATGTTTAAAGAAAGCTTGAATATGAGAAGTCAACCAAGAGTTGACTATTGAGTTAGAGTGCTCGGAACCGGATTCTGATGATTCGACTAGTTCCGGGGGATCATTTATGACTTAGGAGAACAATCGGAATTGAATTCGGAGGTCCGGTGTAGTTTTAGGCTTGAATTGGCGAAGGTTGAATTTTGGCGAAATCGGATGGTAGGTGATATTTTGATCCGAGGGTCGGTGATATTCCGACAATTTTTGTAGCTTCGTTATGTGATTTTGGATATGTCTGTAAATTTTCAGGTCATTCGGACATCGTTTGATCGGGTTTTGGATTGAATGTTAGTTTTGAAAGTTTAGAAGAAACTTAGGCTTGAATTCGTGAGTAAATGGAGGTTTTGATGTTTAGTATGGTGTTTTTATGATTGGAACAAGTCCGTATCATGTTTTGGAGTACGTCGGTCGTTTTCGTTGGGGTCCCGGGGGCCTCGGGATGATTTCGGACCATCAACCGGGCATTTGGACTTGGCAAAAATCTGCAGAAAAACTGCAGGTTCTGCCCAGGCCTTTAAGCCTTCGCGTTCGCGTGGCAAGGGCCGCGTTCGCGAAGGCCAAGCTTTTCAGTGCATCGCGTTCGCGGGAGAGGGAGACGCGTTCGCGTAGGCCAGGGGTGTTGAGCATCGCGAACGCGTTCCTTGGGTCGCGTTCGCGTAGGGTCGTGGGAGTGTGCTTCGCGTTCGCGGGAGGTGTATCTCGAACACGTAGAAGGGAAATAGGTGGCTGGGAATATTATTCTTCGCGAACGCGTGGAGTGGTTCGCATTCGCGTAGGGTAAGTCAGAGGCGGGCATCGCGAACGCGTGGGAGTCGTCGCGTTCGCGTAGAGAAAGAGATGGCTGTTCATCGCGAACGCGTGGGAGCTCACGCGAACGCGAAGAGCAAAAATCTCTGGCAGTGAATAAAATCCAGAAGCAGAGGGGTTACGGGTTTACACCCCAAAACTCAATTTTGAGCCCTAGAGAGAAGAAAACTCGAGGAAATCACCGAGAAGTCATCGGGTATTCGTCGGAGGTAAGATTCTTGACTCAAAAACATCATTTTATGGTAGAATTAACATCAATCTTCATGAAATTGGGTTGAAATCTTGAAGAAATGTGGCCTAAATATTGAAAACGGGATTTTTGGATTTGGAAGGCCATTTGAACTCCGATTTCGATAAATTTTATATGCACGGACTCGTGGCGAGATAAGGATCGCGTTGGTACTAATTTCGGAATTTTCCGAGCAGTGGGGCCCGGGGTCGGGTAGTATTTATGCGAATTTCATGTAAATTGAAATGGGTTATGATTATTTGACTCGTATTTGATATAATTATTGTGGTTTAACTAGATTTTACGCACGAGGGAGCTAAATTCAAAGGAAAAGGCATCGCGGACGAGTCTACGACCGGCTAGAGGTGAGTAGTTTGTTTATATGGTAGCCTGAGGGTTCGAAACCCCGGCTTAGCACATTGTGACGCTAGTAGGACGTGGCTCGCACACCGTGGCGGGTGCGGGATTGATTGTGACTGGGGATTGAGACTTGGTCCATCCCGGAAATGAATAGTATGTTATTAGTGTTGGAAATACACTGTATTTGATATATTTGTGGGCTGTAAGCCTTGTTTGGGGCCTTGTGCCGATCTGTAGCGTCCTTAGAGGACAATATTTATGTGATAGCTATAATTGCTTAAATCAATGATCTCAGTCCTGGAAATTGAAATCACACTTTTGAAATGCTAAGTCACCGGCTTTTACAAATTTAATAAAGTTAAAGTATTTTTCATAAATTATGAATTGAGAACTGGAATTAAGGAAAATGAATTGTTTTGTGACTTAATTGCTTATTGTGGATTGAGTATGGGATCGGGCTGCACGCCGCAGTGGTTGATATGTGGATCGGGCTGCACGCCGCAGCAGTATTGCGCTTGGGCTGTAGGAGCCCCTCCGGAGTCTGTACACACCCCCAGTGAGCACCGTCGACGTTAAATTGGATCGGGCTACACACCGTAGCGGTTATGTGCATTGCATTGCATATGTATTTGTTGAATTACTCTGTGGTAGCTGTATTGTATTGTTGCTGCTAGTTCGTAGGAGATTCGGACTGTAGTGTAGCTTCATTATGTGGTAATCTGTGGATTTCTTACTATCAGCTACTTATATATATTTGTTACTCACTGAGTACTTAGTACTCACCTCTACTCCCTGCACCTTTTGTGTGCAGACTCGGGTACTCAGGAGCAGTAGACAGGCAATTCCAGCGGTTGCAGTGTCATATCGGGTTGCTGAGGTAGCTGCCTACGTTCGCAGAACCTAGCTTCTCCTCTCCTTTCCAGTTGTTATTTTGTATTTTGTATTCAGACTTGAGTATTTCTATACAGTACTCTCTATTCCTGTTGAGTTTTGTTAGAGGCTCTAGACTTGTGACTCCGGATCTTTGGGAGTGTCGGTATTTTGTTCACTTTTATTATTATTGGAGTTCTTAAACTCATATATTCTTCTTGGGATGTCCATTTGGGACTGATATCGTTGTGATAATTGAATTGTTGGTCTGGCTGGCCTAGCTTAATTGTTGGGTGCCATCACGACCGGATTTGGGTTGAGGGTATGCTCGCTAGGGAACAAGGAGAGAGGGACGCCAAGAGGTCTCGTAAGTTGGGTCATTTCTCTGGTGCCTGTATTGCAGCAACCGATCGATTTGGCAGGGGTTATTCCGGTCATCCGGTTCATTATTCATTGCCAGCAGCTGGTGGTACACCAGCTCCAGCACCTCAGGAGCCTTACTATGCTCCCCCAGTTTCCAGTGCGCCTCCGATGCGGGGTACCTCCAGGGGTCAGTCCAGCGGAAGCGGGGCCATTCAATCACAGCCATCGCGTCCTCCCGGGGCATGTTTTGAGTGCGGGGACACTCTCCATCTAATTAGGGAGTGCCCCAGGCATGGGAGGGGAGCGCCTACACAGACTTCACAGCCTCAGCGTGGTTCATAGGGCCAGCAGGCCATCATTCCAGCCCCGGCTGCCACTCTACCTGCCCAGCTAGCCAGGGGCGGGGATCCGGGTGCTGGAGGCCGCCCTCGAGAGAGGGGTCAGACCAGATTTTATGCTATTCCTGATTGCACTGCAGTTGTTGCCTCTGATTCTGTTATCACAGGTATTATTTTGGTTAGTCACAGAGAGGCATCAGTTCTATTTGATCCTGGTTCCACTTTTTCATATGTGTCCTCTTATTTTTCTTCACATCTGGGTGTGCCTCGGGATTCTTTGAGTGCCCCCATTTATGTTTCTACTTCGGTGGGAGATTCTTTGGTTGTGGACCATTTATATCGGTCATGTTTGGTCACTATTTGTGGTTTTGAGACCAGAGCGGATCTATTGTTGCTCGGGATGGTCGATTTTGATATTATTCTGAGCATGGACTGATTGTCGCCCCATTATGTTATTCTTGATTGTCACGCCAAGACCGTGACGTTGGCTATGCCAGGTATTCCATGTATTGAGTGGAGTGGTACTCTAGATCATACCCCCAGCCGTGTTATTTCCTTTCTCAAAGCTCAGCGTATGGTTGAGAAGGGGTGTGCTGCTTATCTAGCTTATGTGCGGGATGTCAGTATCGACACTCCTTCTATTGATTATGTTCTAGTGGTACGTGATTTCTCTGATGTATTTCCAGGTGATCTCTCGGGCATGCCGCCCGACAGAGATATTGATTTTGGTATTGATTTATTGTTGGGCACTCAGCCCATTTCTATTCCTCCGTACCGTATGGCTCCTCCTGAGTTGAAGGAGTTGAAGGATCAGCTACAGGAGTTATTGGGTAAGGGTTTCATTCGACCTAGTGTTTCACCTTGGGGTGCTCATGTGTTGTTTGTGAAGAAAAAGGACGGTTCTATGCGTATGTGTATTGACTATTGTTAGTTGAACAAAGTTACAGTGAAGAACCGGTATCCTTTGCCTCGTATTAATGATTTATTTGACCAGCCACAGGGTGAACAGGTGTTCTCCAAGATTGATTTGCACTCTGGTTATCATCAACTGAAGATTCGGGAGCCAGATATCCTGAAGACTACATTCAAGACTCGGTATGGTCACTACGAGTTCCTCGTCATGTCTTTCGAGCTGACTAATGCCCCACCAGCTTTTATGCATTTGATGCGCAGTGTGTTTAGGCCATATCTGGACTCGTTCGTGATTGTTTTTATTGATGATATTTTGGTATATTCCTGGAATCGGGAAGAGCTCGAGTAGCATCTGAGAATAGTGCTTCAAACTCTGAGGGAAAAGCAGTTATATGCAAAGTTCTCTAAATGTGAATTTTGACTGAGTTCAGTGGCATTTCTAGGCCACGTGGTGTCGAGTGATGGTATTCGAGTGGATCCGAGGAAGGTGGAGGCCGTGCAGAGTTGGCCCAGACCCTCCTCAGCTACTGAGATTCGTAGTTTCCTTAGCTTGGCGGGTTATTACCGTCGTTTCATAGAGGGGTTCTCTTCGATCGCGACACCTATGACCAGACTGACCTAAAAGGGTGCCCCTTTCTAGTGGACAGAGGAGTGTGAGCCGAGCTTTCAGAAGGACCTGAACATGCATCAGAGGAGATGGTTGGAGCTATTGAAGGACTATGATATTACTATTCTCTATCATACGGGCAAGGCCAATGTAATTGCCGATGCCTTGAATCGCCGGGCGGAGAGTTTGGGGAGTTTGGCATATTTACCAACTTCGGAGAGGCTTATGGCGATGGATGTTCAGGATTTAGCCAAGCAGTTTGTTAGACTGGATCTTTCGGAGCCCAGCCGGGTTCTGGCCTGTGTGGTTTCTCGATCTTCTCTATTTGATCGCATCAGGGGAGCGTTAGTTCGACGACCCTCATTTGCTTGTCCTCCAGAGGATAGAGTTCGGCGTGGTGATGCTCGAGATGTTACCATCGGGGATGATGGAGTTATGAGGATGCATGGGCGTATTTGTATGCCCAATGTAGATGATCTTCGAGAGCTGATTCTAGCAGAGGCCCATAGCTCGCAGTATTCCATCCATCCGGGTGCCGTGAAGATGTATCAGGACTTGAGATAGCTTTACTGGTGGAGGCGTATGAAGAGGGATATAGTTGATTATGTTTCTAGGTGCCTCAACCGCTAGCAGGTGAAGTATGAGCATCAGCGCCCGAGTGGGTTAATGCAGCAGATTGAGATTCCAGAGTGGAAATGGGAGCGTATCACCATGGACTTTGTATCTGGGCTTCCACAGACTGTGAGGAAGTTTGATTCCATTTGGGTTATTGTGGATCGGCTGGCCAAGTCCGCCCATTTCATACCGGTGAGCACTACTTACTCATCGGAGCGACTGGCGGAGATCTACATTAGGGAGATAGTTCGGCTGCATGGTATTCCAGTTTCCATCATTTCAGATAGAGGCACTCAGTTCACCGCACGGTTCTGGAGAGCCGTGCAGCAGGAGTTGTCACACCTCCCTTTTTACTACCCTTTTTATATATATGTTTAACTCCCGATTAGGAGAATAGGGTATACCTTAATGTTCAAATACCCGGAAATGATATAATAACAAAGAGGAAGGAGTTTTTCCAAATAAAGGACAATCGGTCCGAGATTTTGTTTAATTTTCAGAGTCGCCACTTGGGAAGACAATGGTGTCCCAAGTCACCGGTTAATCCCGAATCCGAGGAAATTGACTCTGTATTACAGTCCGCGAAACTAGAAACCTCGATAAGGAATCCTGTTAACCTAGGAGAAGGTGTTAGGTACTCCCGAATTCCGTGGTTTTAGCACGGTCGCTCACTGTCGTTCTCGGTTTGATATGACTTATTATATGCCTTTTAACAATGTGTACATATTTCAAACTTTAATATTTTACGAATTGCGACGTTGCGAAAATGTATTTTGAGTCACACCGCAACCAGTACGCCTGTGACCTTTAATACATTTCGGCTTTGCCGGGATTTACGATTTGAGTCACACCAGGTGTGCACTCACATTAAGGAAGGTATATTTATTAAATCATGCCTAATTCGTCTAACGACTTTTTAATCTTTGGGAAAAGTTATGGAATTTGCTATCAACCTTTCTGAAGCTATTATATAATTATTCACTTATATGGGGGGCCCGCTATTTTGTTTTTATGCGAGGCTCATCCCACTCACTTTTATAGTCCAATCCTATGTACAACTATATTTTTTATCTTTTGGTTTTTCCCTAATCTTTTAATATTATTGCAATTTCAGAATACAAATCTAGGCCTTAATCTCTTATACTTTTGGGCCTGGATTCTTTGGGCTCATTTGCAGTGAGCTAAATTACGTGACTGGGTCTCGAAAACCAGCACACTCGAAGATCATCTTTCAGAAATCCAATTTCAAAATAATATAGATCTGGGCCTTCGTAAACTATTAGGCCCAAACCAAACAAAAGTTGAAAAGGAAAAATAGAGATTAGAATACATTATAAGCAAAAAACATCCAGAACCAATAGAGAACATACTCAAATTATATTTATTCAATGAGAAGTACAGTGTTACAGAATTTACAGTGACTGTTTCATACCTTGACTATCTAATATGCGTAAGATCTAATTAACAACCTGCTTCTGCTTTGTATTTTGATAGCTAATTTAAACTACTGAATCAAGTTATTTACTAGCTAGACGAGAGGATATTATTTAACTATGTAAGACAGGATTAATACTAAATGATTCGCTGAATTGTAACTCATTGCAAAGACTAGTTATATTTTATCACTAAGTTAATTATGGGCTGGTTAGTTTGATATTATGATAATCAACCTTATAATCAACTACTACTTTATTTTTTGTTGTTATAACTGTTATTAAACTTGTTTAAATCTAGCTAACAGGTGTTAAATTGAATTATCTACTATAGGTTGATTGAAATCATTGTTACGATTGTACTGTTGTAAGCCTTATTTCGAGATTAACTGGACTAGTTTTACTATTAGCCTATTTTAACTAGGTGATTTCGACCATTATCACTACCTTACATCTACTTGCTATACTTATTACATTGTTTCATTCGTTCGTGCTTCACATGAACTATATATATACAATATTTCCTAATGAATTACAGATTTGACTATTTAACTAAATGCAAAACAAAAACATAATGACAAAGAGATATTAAACTTGAGCCAAGCTCTTCATTTCGTCAAATGACTTCAAATTACATGGCTCGAACAAGGATATGTACCTAATTCAGCAAAAATTCCAATGCGTTCTAACGGAATAAGCAGGCACATCAGTTAAAATCACGACAGGCAATGCAACAGTAGATAGAGTGAATCACAGCAAGCAATTGAATCCCCACGCAGCAATAAAGCAAATACTTAACGAAGATAAGTAATAGAGAATCAATAGAAACAGGAAATCCACCACAACTCGCAGTATAAACTTCAATTAGAAAACCCAGGCAGCTTTATCTACGATTCTATGTATGTATTTTTCTCTGAATTTTTGATTTCGACATCCAGCCCTCAAACAGGCTCAAATGGGATGTATTTATAGGTGAGACATGGTGAAAATTTGGGGGGGGGGGGGAAAGCTGGAAAATAATTCTAGTTCCCTCCCCTCATTTTTTACCAATTATTACACTTTAATCCCATTTTCTGTTATGAATTGCCTTCCAGCATGTGCTGGAAGGTTCTATTTGATTCCTTTTTGGGTCTTTTACTAGTGTGCCCCTACTTGTTAGAGTTATTTACTAAGTTAACTTTTATTTAGGTCCATTATGCCCTTAGTTTGTGCAATATTGCAAAAATCATAGGCCTAAATGTCTTTAATGTCCCTATAGGCTTTATTAAATCCACAATTATGCCATTTTCTATTCCCTATATTCCTTTAAAGGCTTTCATTATTTACCTAACCTGTCCAGGTTAGGGTTATGCTATTTTTAGCTACTATTTAATTCCTGGCCACTTCTAATGGGTCTTTTAAGACTTGGCCAGGTCTGAACCTCAATCTATTTCAATTCCAACCCTTTTGTTTCATTTTATGTAATTAAAGCCAATTTGTAGGACTGGCCTGCTTAATCATTCAAAGCTATATTATTTAAGGCCTGGCCAGTCCAATGTTTGGACTTAGCCTTGCAATTTAGACCAATCAGTGAACACAGGTTGACTAAAACTATGCAAGTCTAGCCAACTGATGAACACATGCCAATTGAGACCTTGTAAGTCTAGCCAATTAGTGAACACAGGCCAATTGAGACTTTGCAAGTCTAGCCAATTAGTGAACACATGCAAATTGGGACTTTGCAAGTCTAGCCAATTTCAGACTTAGGTTATTTATTACAGACTTAGCCCAATTAGGACTTAGCCAGTGATTTCAGGATTAGAGAATTATCAGAATTGGTCAGTTACAAGACTGATCACTCTTTGTTACTTATTTCACTTATAACCTCTTTTGTGTTGTTTTCAATTTTAGCCATTTTTAACTATTTAAAGCATGTTTTCAAATTTAACCACTTTTCAGATTACTACATTATTGCAGCTATAACCAATTTCACCTAAGCCTATTAGGTATTAACAATAATCAGCTAACATATAATTATTGCAAACATAGCCCTTTTCACATTCAAATTGCATACATAGCCATAAAATCAGAGTTACTTGTCATTTAACCAAAACTCAGAGAAGAGATTGAATATTATTGAATTTCAATCAAAAGACTTATAATCCAGATTCCAAACATAGTATATCAATTGAACATAAAGCAGGCATAGTCAGAACTTTTCTCATGTCAAAAGACTACTGAAACCCTAATCATGCTCGATGTATTTTGACTAAGCATGGATAGGTAGAAATTTTACCAAAGAAGCTTCAAATAAGACATGGTTTAAACAGAGAAACATGATAAAACAGAGATTTTTCAGAAGATAAAACTAATCTGAACATGCAGTGACTTATGCGACTAAAAAGAAGAGAATCTAACAGAAAACATACTAACAAACAGGAAGATGATGAAGAAGAAAACAAAGAAGACATGATTTAAACAGAGAAACACAAATAAACATGGATTTTTCAGAACATAAGACTAATCTATCATGCAGTGGCTTAAGCGGTTAACAAAGGAGAATCTAAATAGAAATCATACTAAAAACATGAAAAATGATAAAGAAGCAAGTAAAGAAGATGAAAAGTCATAGAAAATCATACAAAAGCAGACAAAAGAGAGGTGGGGACTTAGCTTTCAGGATCTGTCTCTTGAGCTTCCCCGTGTTTCTTTCTTTGTTTCTTTTCTTTTCTTCTTTTTTCTTTTTCCAATTTTTTTTTCTTTTTTTTTTCTGGTTTTTTCTTCTTTTCAGACTTAAGACTTCAGATTTGAAGTCTTTTTATTGGGAGATAGGTTTTAGAGATGAAAAGATGGGATCTTTTGGTGTGGGATTTGTTTAAGTCGGCCGGAGTTAGGGTTCCGACGGCTTATTTTCGAAGATTCGAGGGGATCGGAGAATATTCGAAAGGAAAGGGTTACATGGGGTGAAAGATCGAGAAGAGGCGGTTTAGAGGTGTTATTTTGGAGGTTGGTATCAAAAGCGGTGGTCACCGGAGAAGAACTCCGGTGACCGGGTTTTCAAGATCTTGGGGTTTTTTGGGGTTTTCTTGGTTTTCAATGTGGCTTGGGGTGGAGGAGTGAGAGGAGGGTGGTTTGAGGCTTAGAAGTGGCCGGAGACCGCCGTGGGAGACGGGCAGTCTCCATAGCCGGCAAGCTTTGAGAGAGGAAGAAATGGAGAAGAAGAAGATGAAAGAGGCGGCTAGGGTTAGATATTTTGAAAATGGCCGGTCGTATCTTTGAGACTGGGTTTAAATACCCGTTACATTGAGTCTGTTCATGGCCGTTAGATCATTGTTGATCAACGATCAGGATCAAAATCCCTCAAACGGCACGGTTTAGAGTTAAATGAGAGATGTAACTCTCATCCGTTAGATTTGGTGTGACGGACGGTGGGGATTTGATCTTAGGGTTTGGATTAATTAATTATTTTCAGTTAAAGTCTTAGCCGTTGGATCGAGCGTGATGAACGACTGAGATTATTTCAATTCAACTGGTTTGGACCGGGTCTCTCAAAATGCTTTGGGCCAGTGCACCTGGGCTGACATTTGGCCCAACTTTTTTTTTTTTGTATTTTTCCTTGTATTTTAATTATTTCTTGGTATTTTCTTTTTGTATTTCAATTTTTCTTTTTATAGTATTTTCAATTATTCAATTTCCTATTTTCTCTAATTTTCTAATATTTTTTGATATTTTTTTACTATTTTTCCCTTAATCTTCGTTATTATTGCCTCTTATTGTTAATTTTCTTTTAATCACCTAAATTGAAATACTTCTACTTAACCTATATTTTTTTAATTTTCTAATTTTCATTTCTAAATGTTCAATGACACAATTGTATCTTATTTTAATCAAAACATGTAATTGCACCCAAAAATATTATTTATTTTAATTTTAGAATTTGTTGCTTAGGGCAAAAATCACGTGCTCACAGGAGTGAGGCACTCGGGTGGAGCTGAGCATAACGTTTCACCCCAGACCGATGGCCAGTCCGAGCGCACTATTCAGATTTTGGAGGATATGCTCCGTTCGAGCGTGATTGAGTTTGGAGTTTCATGGGATCATTTCTTGCCACTGGCGGAGTTTGCTTATAACAATAGCTACCAGTCCAGTATTCAGATGGCACTGTGTGAGGCCCTATATGGTAGGAGGTGCAGGTCTCCGATGGGTTGGTTCGAGCCGGGCGAGGCCAGGGTGCTAGGTACTGAGATGGTCCAGGATGCAATGAACAAGGTCAAGGTGATTCAGGACAGATTTCGTGCAGCCCAGTCTAGATAGAAGAGTTATGCGGACAAGAAGGTCTGCGATGTGGCATTTATGGTTGGCGAGCGGGTTCTGCTTCGGGACTCGCCCATGAAGGGCGTTATGAGCTTTGGAAAGAAGGGGAAGCTGAGTCCTAGATTCATTGGCACTTTTGAGATTTTGAGGAGTGTTTGGGAGGTTGCTTATGAGTTGGCCTTACCTCCTAGCCTAGCTGGAGTCCATCCCGTATTTCATGTTTCTATGCTCCGGAGATACCATGGTGACCCGTCGCACGTGTTGGATTTCACTTCTATTCAGCTAGACGAGGATATGTCTTATGTTGAGGCGCCAATGGCCATTCTGGACAGGCAAATCAGGAAGCTAAGGTCAAAGATCATCGCTTCAGTAAAGGTCCAGTGGCGGGGTCAGCCGGCCGAGGAGGCGACTTGGGAGACCGAGCACGATATGCGCAGCCAATACCCTCATCTCTTCACCACTCCAGGTATGTTCTCTATGATCTTTTGAGGACGAACGCATCTTTTAAGTGTGGGAAGATGTAACGACTCGGCCGGTCGTTTTTGAAATTTACGCCCGGATCCCCAATTTAATTGTTTCCCTAAGTTCATTTCTGCTATTGTAGTTTGCAAGGAGGTTCGGTTCTAGAATTCGAAGCGTTTTGGGACACTTAGTACCTAAATGAGAGTTTTATAGATGAAAAATGGCCTGTATTCGGATCATTGTTAAGCCAACCTCGGAATGGATATCCGATGGTTCAATTAGCTCCGTTAGGTGATTTCGGGGTTAGGAGCGCGTTCGGAATGTATTTTGGAGGTCTCTAGCTCAACTAGACTTGAAATGCCGAAGTTTGAAATTCTTGGAAATCCGATTGATAGGTGAGATTTTGATCCGGGTGTTAGAATGGAATTCCGACAGTTGTAGTAGCTTCGTTAGGTGAATTAGGATATGTCTGCATATTTTCAGGTCATTCGGACATCGTTTGACCGGATTTTTGATAGCATATAGGTTTCGGAAGTTTAGGATGAAACTTAGGCTTGAATTCGCTTTGATTTGGTGATTTCCGTGTTTAAGGGTGTGTTTTGATGATTGGAACAAGTTCGTATCATGTTTTGGAGTAGGTTGGTGGTTTTCGTTGGGGTCCAGGGGGTCTCGGGATGAATACGAGGGTCCAATCGGATAAATTCATGCATTTTAGAAGTGCTGTTAACTGCTGGTATGTGCTGCAGACGAATGTTCTATGCGATCGCAATGGGCTGATGCGATCGCATAGAAGGTTTTGGAGGAGGCCAAATTTTTGTTCTATGCGATCGCGGGCAAGGCTATACGATCGCATAGTTTTGGATGGTTGTGCTCTGCGATCGCGTATGGGCCCATGCGATCGCATAGTGTAAAGAGTAGGGGGTCCCAGGCCCAGCATTTTGTTCTATGTGATCGCGGAGCAGGGTATGCGATCGCATAGGTCTATTTTGATGAGCAGTGCGAACGCATTGAGGACTATGCGATCACATAGGGTAGTTTGGCGAGGGTTAAAAATTTGTTCTATGCAATCGCAACAGTGTTCATGTGATCGCATAGAGTAACAATGTCTGGCAGTGATTTTAAGTCCAGAACATTTCAGTCGCGGCCATTCACACAAAAACCTCCATTTTTGAGTCTTAGACAGAGAAACTGATGGGAAATTGCAGGGGTTTCACCGGGTAATCATCGGAGGTAAGTTTTATGGCACAAATATATGATTTTATCTTAGAATCTTCAATTATTTCACTGTAAATGGGAGAATTTATGAGGGATTGTTTCCCTAAGCCTGGGTTATGGTAAATCGTTGATTTGAATGAGCAAACGGAGTCCGATATTGGTAAATTTTATATGCATAGACTCGTGTTGAGATAAGAGGCCCGAAAATGTAACTTTCGTAGTTTTTTTAGAAGCGTACCAAAAGTCGAGTTTTGGCAACTTCTGGTTTTTGGTGTATTTCGAATTGTTTCGATTGGGTAATGCTCAATTGGCCTATTTTGATGTATTTCTATTGATTTTGATCAGATAATACACATGTGGAGGCCGATACTTGTGGCAAAAGAGTTGTCTTTTAGCGATTTCGTGCCGGAGTCGAGGTAAGTGGCTTGTCTAACCTCGTGTTGGGGAACCTTCTCCCCTAGGATATTATGTGTTAATTTAAATGCCTTGTACGCTAGGTGACGGATGTGTACATGCGCAGATAGTTGGAACCCACCTTACTTGAACTGTTCAAATTGTGATGTTTCTGTTCTTTAGCTGATTAAATTGTGACATTTACTTGATATTCGTGAGAAAAGCATAGTTAGATAGGATTTATCTGTCTAAGTGCCTAATTGTCTTACTTGAACTTCTTGATATTTGTTAATAGTGGATTTGGTGTAATTGTAGTTATATATATCATATTTCTCTGTGCTTTCCTTTTATTATTTGTGTTGGTGGACTGTAGGTTCAATTCCTGGAGATCCAAGGGCTACGAGTTCGATTCCCGGAGACCCGAAGTTGTAGTGTTTGTGGACTGCGAAGTCGATTCCCGGAGATCCAAGGGATGCAGGTTCGATTCTCGGAGATCCTGATATATTGAGGTACGGACTGCGGGTTCAATTCTCGGAGATCCTGGGGCTGCGGGTTCGATTCCTGGAGACCCAGAGATACTGATGTAGGGACTACGGGTTCAATTCCCGGAGATCGTGAGTTGTTAGATATAGAGAGGGACTACGGGTTCAATTCCTGTAGATCCTAGACTTGCTGATTTGAGTTTATGTTGTGTTGGTTACTTATTGTTAGCTTAATCGTAGACGGTTGCAGTAATTACTTTATTATTGTTATTTCAGACTCATTCTTATTTAAACTACTTATTATTGTTATTATCATTATGTTATTGTATCTCGGTAGGGCCCTGACTTTCCTCGTCACTACTCCATCGAGGTTAGGCTTGGCACTTACTAAGTATCGCCGTGGTGTACTCATACTACTCTTCTGCACACTTTTGTTGTACAGATCTAGGTACATCAGATCAGGCTCATTTCCGGTGATCTAGCAGCACTTCAGGAGACTTGAGGTATGATCTGCTACGTCCGCGGATCCGGAGGGCCTCCTTCTATTCTCATTAGTGATAGCAGTTACTTCCCTTATTCTTGTTGTTTAGACATTCTTGATGTATAGAGCCACAATTGGACTCTCCTTGTAGTCTGTGTTGCCCGTGGGTTTCCGGGTCTTGGTAGTATGTTATTTAGTGTGTTTTGGCGAAGTGTATGTGCTGAGCGGCACTTATTACATTTCATTTATATTATTCCGGTGTTATTTTATCCTTTGTTTTCATGAAATTGTATATTCCGCATCGTGTTAGGCTTACCTGGTCGCGAAGACTCGGTGCCGTCATGACAGGTGTGTCTTATAATTTTTATTACCAAAATTGGCATATCTTTCTTAGTCTTCTTTCTCCCCCCCCCCCCAATGGAATGAGCACAACAAGGTACTAATACTACCATTAAAAGAAAAAAAACTAAAGAAGATGTGCCAAAGTACAAGTTATGCCATATCTTTCTTAGTCTTCCTCCCCCCAATGGAATTGGTAATACCACCATTAAAAGGGAAACAATTATAGAAGATGTGCTTAAACCATAATCTACAATTTTACATTGTATCTCTAACAAATCTCATAAATTCTTCAAGGTTCGGAGGAGGTTGCGTTGGTGCTGAAGCTTGTTCATCACCACTTCCTGGCGAAACAATATCCTCCGCAAGTTTCGCTATTATTTCTTCATAAGCTTCATCTATCTCCGGTTGTGATTCCACAAGTCCAAAGTTTCTTCTTTCCGAGTGGATCCAATCTCTGAATAGTACTGATTTTTCCAAGGCTCTCCCTCATAGATACTCTATAATCACCTATTTGAAGTCTTGCTTGACTGAAAGCACTCTCCGATGCAACAGTTGAAGCTTGAATAGCTAAAATATCCTGATCCATCCTTGCAAGAACCGGAAATTGTTGAACCCCTGAACTCCGTCCAAGATTTAAGTGCTTTTAGGCCAGCAGCTCTCTTAGACGATTGTGAACTAGACGAAGTAGGGGTTGGAACATTTGGCCTAGCATGATCTGAGGCAAGTTGATAAGCATTATAAATTGTTTGAGCATTAATTTTTATTGAGGCTTTTGCATCTATTAGAAAGATCTAAAACCTTATAAATATTTGAATACCAAAAGTGAGGACCTCCTAATTTTATTGTAGGATTTAACATTGCAACAACACCATAAATATAGCGGATAGGGAAAAAATATTTTTTAAACCTTTCTTTCATTGCATTTATAGCAAGTTTATAAATTTTCCTAACCTCCGAAAATACAACAAACAAATCACTTAGTGCTGCAATATAAACTAAACAGTTTGAAATAGTAGGATAATATTGTTGAGAAAATGCAATAGTAGCAATTTGAAAATGTTTTAAAACATCTATAAGAATTTTAATATTCGTCCAATCTTGAGTTGTAAGTATTTCATCATCATCCTCACCACCAACCGAGCATTAAACGTTGCATTAATTGGGTTTGTATATTCATGTGCAACTACAAAAATTTCTTACATATAATTCCATCTAGTCGGGCAAGGTTTAGGAACCTTTCTTTCTCTAAGGCCATATTCAATACATTTTTTAAAATACTCTCTAAGTCTATTTCTACGGTTTGAATAAAGAAACTAATTAAGAGCTATTCTAACCTTTTCAATTTCTAAATTTAAAATTCGCATACCATCACCTATAATTAAATGATAAATATGACAAATACATTTCACGTGGAATATATTACTAAATGCATGATTTAGAGTTGTTGTAAGTATGCCTATAACACTAGTGTTACTAGAAGTATTATCCATAGAAATTGCCATTATTTTATCTCTAATGCAAAACTATCTACAAATATCTGCAACAGTGTTAGCAATAAACTTACCCATGTGACGTATATTAATTATTCTATACGCAATAATGTATTTTTGCATTATCCACTCATCATCTATCCAATAACTTATAACAGTTAAATAATCACAGTCATTATTACTTCTACCAATATCAGTAGTAATAGCAATATGATTACTTATATGAGTAAATAAATATCACAAATATTGTTCATATTCATGCTTATATTTATAAATATCGCTTTTAACTGTTGCGCGAGGCCAACCTTTATAAGTAGGATTAAAAATTTTTCTAATATAATGCACAAAATTAGGATTAGAAGGAAAAGTATATGGTAAGCACATAACGGTAACCATCTTTGCTAATTCTTCACGATCTTTATTAGGATCGTAATATAAAATACCACCGGTCTTAGTGTTAATTCCTGGCTGAACTAGATTTGAACCTGTACTAGGGTTAACCGCAATATCTACACTTGTCCTCTCTTGATGCACTTTCATTTGTAAAAATTTAATTTTTTCTCTAGGGTGTGTTTGTATGTGCCTAGTCAAAGTACCCGTACCGCTACGGTCTCCAGTATATTTATGTGCCAATAATTTTCCACAAGTTTTACACTTAGCCTTATTTTGTTCTCTTACTTGAGTAAAAAAATTCCAAACAATTGATGTTTCGAGGCGTTTAGAAGGTTGTCTATTAAAAGTAAGGGTTTCTACAGGTGGGTCTACCGGGACATCAATTAGGATATTAATAGGACTAGTAGGTGTATCATCTAAATCCGGTTGGGTTTCATCTACATCATCATTTTCCATAATAGTTTCATTAGGATAAAGAGCATTCATAACTTATTCATCTAATTGTTCACCTGGTGCAACATTATGGCAAAATTCATTATCGAAAAATTGAAAACAAGGATTATCACTATCAAGAATAATATGAACAACAGGATGGGTAACGGGCCTGGGTCGGGGAGCCGGGGAAAGGGTAGTTGGTTGGCAACTACTTTCATCTATTTTAGCATTTCCCTTACCACCAAATATTTTTTTCAAAGAAAATGCCATATTAATTATAATTATGCAAACTATAACACACAAAATATATTCTTAAAACTTAAGAGTTGGAACGAGTTTACCGAATTGCCGAACAACTTCTTGAAAATTAAAAATCGTTGAAGACTTGAAGACTTCAATTCACCAACTTCACATTTTTCACGAAATTGCAAAAATAAAATAAACAATAATAGAAGAAAAATTAGATATAGATTGAGAGAGATTGATGAATTGGTGAGTAAAAATGAAAGAATGAGGAGGTATTTATAGTTGAGAATTGAGAAAAAGTATACTTTTATAAAGTTTGGGGGCAAAATGGCTATTTTTTAAAGTGGCCAACGGATAAAATATGAGGGCCACCAACTAGATTTTAAAAATCTGACCGTTGGTCTATTTAATTTAATTTTTTTTAAAAGAGCTGTTGAAGCCCGTTAGGACCGTTAGGCCCGTTAGGACCGGACCAGGACCGCCTGCCGGTCCCGGTCTTAGCGGTCCCGGTCTCGTGAGCTTATTTATTTGAATCAGCCCGCAACGGTCTTCCTACACCACTTGAGACAGGCTCACCAGGACAGGCCCGCCAGAACCATTTATCCCGTTAAAACCACGATCCCGGTCCGGTCCCGATCCTAACCCAGCCCATAGTGCACCATTACTCCCCTCCCTTCCCATTTCCTGTTCCTTCTATTATATGGAAAATTCCCTAGTGACTATTAGGGGTGTCCATAGATCTTAAAAAGAACCGATTAAATCAATCCAACTGAATTGTATCAAATCACTATTAATATTTATTTTAATAAAATTATAGGTTTATATATAAACTTGTAGACGTACTTAATGGAAAGGTTTTTAATTCAATAAAAATAAATTAAAAAATTACCAAACCTTTCCGAATAAATTCATATATATAAAACATATTTTAATTAATATACTATTCTATTAATTATATAGAAATATCACTACCCGAATTTTTACCATCGGGAGTCATGATGGCGCCTACTAGTGGAAGGCAAGCCAAATCTTACTAACATTTCCATTAGTTACGACTCTCTTTTTAAAATTTTAAATAAAATTATGCAATTATAGCGGAATAAATAAAGTTAGCGGAAGACTTAGCGAATTTTACTAGATACGATTTAGAAAACCCAAGCATAATACACTACCCAAGACTGGTGTCACAATACTCACGAACTTCTAAGAATAATACACATAACCGTCTGAAAGAAATATAAACTGTTTATCTCGAATATATGAGATAACAGACTGAAAAGTAAAGATAGAGGAGACAAGGTGTCATGCGAACGCCTGCTAGGCTACCTCGAAGTCTCGGTGGTCGAAATACCCACAATCATGCTACTGTCGCCGCTGCTGTCCGTAACCTGTATCTGCGCAAAAAGAGCGCAGAGTGAAGTATCAACACAACCGACCCCATTTGCTGGTAAGTGCCTGTCCTATCCCGGCGAAGTAGTGACACGGCTAGGACCAGATACCCACATAAACCTGTACAGTTGGGATATATACATATACAACAACATGAAAACATTATCGAATATTTATAAGGAAAGAACCTACTCTGAAATAGCAACCAATATATATAATATCATAAATAATTTGAACAATGGAACATTACTTTCATGTCTCAATTCATTTTCATTTCATATCTTGTGGTAGGTGTACCACTCGCTCCCAGATTTAATAATAGGCTACCGACAATTATGGCCAATGCCAACATTCAAATAACTTTGTGGTCGGCATTCCACACGATCCCATTTTCTTATTATATAAGTGGTCGGTATGCCACACGATCCCATTCTTTTAATATATAAGTGATCGGCGTGCCACATGATACCAATTTAATAATATATATTACCGACATTGAACCAATAATCTCTGATCTACAATAAGTATATAAAAGTATTTCCGGTATTAAACCAATAATCTTCAATCTCAACAACATTTATGTTACCGGTGTAAAACCAATAATTTTGTATTTCAACAACATTTTTATTAGCGGTATAAAAACCAATAAATAATTTCCTTTCATATAATCACATAGGTTTAATAGGAATTTAACCCATTTAAGACCCACGGTCATGCTCGACCCCCAACATATACATACTCGTCATCATGCTTATACGTCAGACTCCACACATAACAATTAGCACATAAACTCAATTCATATTCCCTCAAGCTATGATAGAACAAACACTTACCTCTAAACTTTACGAACGATTCAATCCGTAGCAATGCCTTTTCCTTTCAAATTTAGCTCCAATCCAATCGTATCTATACACAATTGATTTAATATCATCAATTCTACTTAACAAACTAGTTCATATGGCTAAATATAATTTTTACAATATTCTGCCCGGAATAGTAAAAATTGACCCCGAGCCCACATGATCGAAACACGAGGTTCGAACCAAAATAAATTCACCCAATCATCCACGAGTTCAAATATATAATTTGTTCTTAAGTTCGACGCCAAAACGAGGTCTAGATCGCAAATTCTTTGAAAACCCTAACTATACTCATTTCTCTAATTTTTCTACCCATTTACACATATTTAGGCCTAGGAATTCAAATAATATTGATGAAATATGGAGAAAACGAGTCAAGAATCACTTACCCAACAAGTTTGATGAAGAATATCCCAAGAATCGCCCAAGAAGCTGTGGAGAAGAGAGAGTTTGTGAAATGGGATGTAAATCCCGATTCTGTTCTGTTTTGGGATTAAATTCACTGGGCAACATTTTTGTTCTACGTGTCACACCTCCCTTTTTACTACCCCACACACATAGAGTATGCCTGAATAGAGGATTTTGTACCGATCCATTTGGAAAGATACGTAGGGTATACCTCGATGTTAAAATACCCGAGACGGATATAATAATAAAAAGGAAGGAGTGTTTCCACTTAAAGGACAATCGGTTCGGGATTTTTGTTAAATTATCAGAGTCACCACTTGAGAAAATAAGGGTGTCCCAAGTCACCAATTAATACCGAATCCGAGGAAATTGACTATGTTATTACAGTCCGCGAAACAAAGACCTGGATAAGGAACTCTGTTAACCCGGGAGAAGGTGTTAGGCATTCCCGGATTCTGTGGTTTTAGTACGGTCGCTCAATCATCATTCTCGAATCTTGTTTGACTTTGTTATAGATTTTAACAATACGTATGTGCTTTTACTTTAATATTTTACAGAATTGCGACATCGCGAAAATGCATCTCGAGTCACACCGCAACCAGTACGCCTATGACTTTTGGTTCATTTAGGCTTTGCCGGGATTTGGATTTGAGTCACATCAAGTGCACACTCGTTTATAGGGAAGGTATATTAAATCGTGCCTAGTAAGTGTCTAACGACTTTAAATCTTTGGGAAAGGTTGTGAAATTTTCTGTCAACCTTCCTGAATCTATCATATACTTTAATAATTACTTATATGGGGGCCCTAATGTTTTGTTACTATGTGAGGCTCATCCCTTGCATTTTAAAGTCCAAACTTAATGTGTCACTATATTTTTCTATCACTGTTTTTTCCTTAATCTATTTGTCATTTCAATATCAAGCCCATGCCACTTTTACTTTCTTCATTGGGCCTGGGCTCTTGCTTTCTTACTCAAATGGGCGTCGGATCTGCCCAGGTCTCAAAGACCCAGTCGATTTTACGCTATAGATCAGGCCCACGTTACATGTTGGGCCCAAACCAAATGAGAATAACAATGATATAAGTAAACAACTGAAGATACACATATGGAAAATAATAAGAGAACTAAATTGCACTTTTATTTTTCGATAAAGGAAAATCAGTACACCAATTGTCAGCACTAACTCTGAGTCAACTATCTACTGTACATAAGAATTTAAAAAGGTTGTTCCTACTTTCGATTCTTAACAAAGAGTTTAAACTAACATTGAAGTACTTATTAGATCTAAGAAAACTGTTTGATTATAAATGAGACTTGATCTATTTGACCGGTTCAACTAATTAGATTATCTAAAACTAAACCGAGTTATTCACAGGTGTGCACTTGTACCACTAGTTTCATTATGAGTTAAACCTCTTAACATCACAAATCTGGTTTTGATTAAGTTTTTATATCATCTAGTTGTTTCCCCCTTTTAAAACTTAATCCAATCTGAACTTTTGATCTTTTAAATTAACTAACTACACGAGCAACGATTACACAGCCTAATTACACGATTGTACAACTCGAGTATCTAAATTCAAGTGACTCAAAGACTTTAGCATAATTAAACTACTGGTTTTACTACAGCTTAGCTTATTACAAAGTCATTAACCCCAATTATGGATGCATTACGGTTTGATCTAACGTTTTTCCATTCTGAAGCTCATCTACGTTTGAAATGCAGATCTACAATATACGATTGATTATATGATTAGGACTTACGATACTACTGTGAGTGAACGATTAACGGTTTGGAAAATTGTGATTAATTAACTTATGTTTTAAAGTTTTTTACCTATTTAAACTTAGTGATTACTATCTACACTACTCTACCACTATTAAGCTATCTATTATACTGTTGGTTATTGTTCTTATACTACTACATTCTACAATACATTTAAAACTATAAATCTAAGCTAATACTAAAGCTAATAACAATATTAAACTATTCTACAATACATTTAAAACTATAAATCTAAGCTAATACTAAAGCTAATAACAATATTAAACTACACAGCACGATGTAAAGCATGAATCAAGCTGGGACTTCATTTTATTTCAGCCAAATCACCATTACAACTTCAATCGAATAGAAATGTACCTAATTCAGCAAGTAGAGAAAAACCAATGAGTTCTAAGGGGCAAGAAATAAGCACAGCAATAGACTCAGGCAGCAATGCAACAGTGGGAGCTTGAATATTAGCAAACAAAAACCACAGCAATAGCACACAGAAATCCAGACGAAGCTCGAGCAGAAAATCCACACAAATAAACTTAACCAGTGACTAGCTATTAATATGTTTTTCTCTGAACTTTTCTTCTCAAAAGCCAGCCCCTCATTCACTCTTTTTGGTGGTATTTATAGTTGTGAGAATGGATGATGGCTTGGGGAGAAAGAATGGGATTAAATCCCACTTCTCCCCCTTTTAAAATTACTAAACTTACACTAAGTTCTGTTATCAAATCCCTTCTAGCATGTGCTGGAAGGTTCTAATAGATTCCTTTTTAAGTTTTTTACCACAATATCCCTAAGGTTTAAAGATTTTTACAGATTTCCCTTTTTAGGGAGACCATTATACCCTTTAATCTCGGCAAAATTGCTGAAATTAGGGGTACAAATGACTCCCTTAACCCTATGTGTTCTATAGAATTCACCATTTTACCTATTTGGCTTCCTTTTATGCCCTTAGTGCCATTCTTGATTTACCCGACCTACCTAGGTCAGGTTTTCAGCATTTTAGGGCTTATTTAACTAATGGCCAGTCCTTGCATTGGTATTTAAGGACTGGCCAGTTCTACTATTTCAAACTTAGCCTCTTTTGTTTCATTTTTAGTCAATTAAGACCTTTTATTTCATTTTAAAACTAATTGCAGGACTAGCCTGCTTTATTGTTGTATTTAACCTATTTAAGATTTAGCTAGTCTCAAGTTGAGACTTGGCCTGGGTAATTGAACCCATTTGCTGAACACAGTTGGGCTCAAGCCTTTACAGGCTTAGCCAGCTGTGGTTCAGGGCTCAAAATGAGCCTTGGCAAGTCTGAACTTGCAGACTTAGCCAATCTTTTGCATAATTAGCCTTTTTAAACTGAACATAGGCTGGGCTAAGGTCTTTGCAGACCTAGCCACCTGTGTTTTAGGGCTCAAATGAGCCTTGGTGAGTCTGCACTTGCAGACTTAACCAATTTTTTGCACAACTAGCCTTTTTAAGGTGGGCCAGTGTGCTGGACCTTGTAGAGTTGGTCAATTTGCAAAATTGACCACTCTTTGGTCACTTGTTATCTTATAACCTATGTTTGTTAACTTTCAGTTTTAAACATATTTCAAAACTAGCCCTTTTTATGGAACTTAACACTTAACAGCTATAACCAATCCCCTAAAGTTAATGAATGATAATCATATGCTCATACTAACAAGAACTACCGAGAACTTAATCATTTTCAATATGTATTGCACACATAGCCACATAAGATCAAACAATGTGCATCAATCAATCAAAACTCAGAAGGGGAAGTTTGATAGGGTAGAATCTTAATCAATCAATTCACATTACCCAATTTCATGTGACAAATCAATGTCAATTTAGACTTAGTTATAACTAGCTCAGGTCAGATAATAATTAAAAAACCTCAAAACCTTTAAGGTTCATGGCATAGGCACACACAGAAGCATGGCTCACAAGAATCAGAGAATCTGTAAGAATGATATCACTTAAACCCACTAAATCAGCCCATTTTCAATGCAGGACATGACAGACAAGATGAACAATGCAGAACAGAAGGACATGGAGAAGATAATGAAGAAAGAATCCTGAATCTATCATGCCACAAGACAGGAGAGAGAACATGGTCATAAAAATGCATGTGAAAGGCCATTGAGGGTGTTATTAGAGCAAAAACCCTTAAGTAGGCATGAGAATCAAACTGCTAACCCTAGAATCTAGCTAAGAAGAGAAAACATGGAAAGCTGAATAGAATAAATCCCACTCGAGAGTTAAACAACTAAACTAAAGCATGAAGGGAGGCAAAAGAGATATCTAATGTTGAATAACTCTAGCTATAACCAAGAGTGAATAGTACACAGGGAAGAAGAGTCAGGATATCAACTTAATATAAAGATGAAAAGAAAATAAGAGTTAAGCTAGTATCAGAACTAAACATGCAAAACAATAAGAGAGAAGAAAATTAGCCTTTAAAAGCCAAACAAATCAAGGACCATAACATTCACGAGATGAAGAATAAAAGGGAGTCAAGGGGACTCTTTTGACTCAGTAGGAACAGAACATGATTTGCAACAAACAAACAGAAAAAGATACGAAAGATGAGCAAGTTAAAAACCCTAAAACTAACAGATGAAGCACAAGATATCAAGAATCTAAAGAGTAGAAAAATACACAGAAACATAAAGATGAAAGATATGAGACATGAGAACATGAACAGAAAAACAGAGAAAGCAAATAAAACACAAAAAAAGTGAGGGTACTTAGCTTGCAGGGCCTGTCCCTTGAGCTTTCCTTCTTCACCCTTATTTTTTATTTTCCAGTCTTTCAGACTCTTTCTTTATTTCCCTTTTTTTTCATTTTTCTCATTTTTCTTTTCTGGTTTCTTTTTTAGACTTCAAGGTGAAGTCTTTTAGGTTTTTGGTTTGGGTGGGGTGTTTGGAGAGGGTAAAAGGTTTGATCTTTATGGGGTTTGAGTTTTGAGTTGCCGGAGTTAGGGTTCCTGCAACTTTATTTGGGATATTCGAAGAGTTTTGGGGAGAATCGAGGGAGGTCAGTGTTATGGGTGGGTAGATCGGATCAAGACGGTCCTTTTGGCATTGGTTTGGAGGAGGGATTCATAGTTTGGTGGTCACCGGAGGTAGGTTTCGGTGACCGGCGTATCAAGAACAGGGTTTTGTTTTAGGGTTTTCTAGGGTTTTGAGGGAGTTTGAGGTAGAGAAGAAGGAGAAGAGGATAAGGAGAGGCGAGGAGATGGCCGGAGACCACCGTGGGAGGTGGTGGCCTCCATGTCCGGCGAGGTGTGTGAAGAAGAAACTAGGGAGAAGATGAGAGAAAGGGTACGGCATACCACAGTAGTAAAGAACAGGGCAAGATACCACAAGGAAGCTAACTATACCATAAATACGAAAGTTTCCCTACAAAAGGGGATGGCTTTAACAAACCATAAGGGACGGTTTGCCAAGCTACACAAACAGTTAATTTGTTTATAGTCTCAAAAGTTTTCCTACAAACGGGGCTGGCTTCAACAACCCATAAGGGACGGCTTGCCAAGCTACACAACTCGGAAAACTTTTGTACTATAACCAACGTTAGCTTTTTATAACTCAGAAAACTTTCGTACTATAATAAGATAACATTCTTACAGTATACTTACCCTATTTTTCATACATGGACCGGCCTTTCCATCCATTCGAAAGAAAGAACAAGAGAGAAATTTAGAAAGCACTCATAAGTAGTATTTCACAAAGGATTTTTGAAGATTTACAAGATGATTGCTAGATGATCCTACTAGTACTACAAGGCCTCCTTTATATAGGACTAGGAGGTTATTACAAGACAAACTTAAAAGATAAAATAAACCTATCTTACATGGCAAACTTATCTTACAAGTGGGTCCTTCTAAACATGTGAAGGACTTTAGGCAAACCACTAAAAAACAAGCGAAAACATGTGAAACGGGTGAAATATACATGGGGTAACATGTGAAAGTATGTGGAAGCATGTGACGCCATGTGAAAGCATAATGATGCATGTGACGAAGCATGTGGAGGCATGTCTAAACATGTGAAAACAAGTTGAAGCGGGACCCGGATTGTAACGACCCGGCCCGTCGTTACGGGAATTTACCACTCCGTCATGTTGCAATTACATGTTTTATGCTTTTATATCAGTGTTAGGGTCTATCGGGTGATTTAGGAGTGATTTGGATTGAAAATGAGGCATATAGCCTTTTTGAAGGAGACTTGAATAAGGAAAGTCAACTCGGAGTTGACTATTTGGTTAGAGGGCTCGGAATCGGATTCTGATGATTCGGTTAGTTCCGGAAGGTGATTTGTGACTTAGGGGAGCGATCGGAATTGAATTTGGAGGCCCGGTGTAGAAATAGGCTTGAATTGGCTAAGGTTTAATTTTGGCGAAATCCGAACGGTAGGTGAAATTTTGATCCGAGGGTCGGAATGAAATTCCGACAGTTGCAGTAGCTCCGTTAGGTGATTTTGGATGTGCCTGCAAAAGTTCAGGTCATTCGGACGTCGTTTAGTCGGGTTTTTGATTGAATGCGTAATTCGGAAAGTTTTAAGGAATTTAGGCTTGAATCCGTGTGTAATTGGTGATTTTGTTGTTTAGGATGGTGTTTTTATGATTGGAACAAGTTCGTATCGTGTTTTGGAGTATGTTGGTGGTTTTCGTTGGGGTTCCGGGGGCCTCGGGTTGATTTCGGGGGTCCAAACGGACCATTTCTTGTATTTTTGAACTGCTGTTGGCTGTTGGTTTTGTTGCAGACGGATGCTCTATGCGATCGCATAGAGTAGATGCGATCGCATAGAAGGATGGAAGTGAGCCCCAGAGTTGTTCTATGCGATCGCGTAATAGGAGATGCGATTGCATAGGTATGGAAACTGGCACTCTGCGATCGCAGGGTCACTTGTGCGATCGCATAGAAGAGATTGGAGGGGTGAGAAAAATGTGCTATGCGATCGCATAGGTTTGTCAGACTGTGCATTTCGATCGCATAGCCAGTGTTGTGATCGTAGAGAAGAAAAGATGAGGCCTGGAAGGTTGTGCTATGCGATCGCGGGAGTGAATTGCGATCGCATAGAAGGGGAAATCGGCAGGAAAATTTAACTCTATGCGATCGCATAGGGTCATTGCGATCGCATAGAAGGATTGGTCTGGCAGTGAAATTAAAACCAGAACAGAACCAGTCGCGGGTTCATTAACCCAAAACGCCATTTTTGAGTTCCAAGAGAGGAAATTGACGGGAATTGCTGGTAATTCATCGGGGATTCGTTGGAGGTAAGTTTTGTGGCTTAATTACATCATTTTAACATGAAATCATGGGTTAAATTTCTGTAAATGGAAGATTAAAGGTGGGTTTGAGCCCTAGGCCTAAATTAAAGAAAAACACTGATTTGAGTGGGCAAATGGAGTCCGATTTTGGTAAATTTTATATGCCTAGACTCGTATCGAGATGAGGGTTCCGAATATGTGACTTTTGTAATTTTTCGACAAGCGTACCGAAAGTCGGGTTTTGCCAATTTCGTGATTTTTGATATTTTTTCGAGTTCTTTCGATTGGGTTATGTTCCATTAGCCTATTTTGATATAATTGTGCTGATTTGTGCTAGTTTTGACGTGCGTGGATGCCGGTTCGAGGAGCTAAGGCGTCGCGGGCATGAGCTTTCGCCGGTTCGAGGTGGGTAATACTTGTAAATGATGTCCTGAGGGTTAGTAAACCCCGGACTTGCACATCTTAGTGCTGTGTTGAGGTGACTTGCACGCCGGATGACGGGCGTGGGGTAGAGCACCATTGGGGATTGTGACTTGGTCCGTCCTGCGTAATAAATAATAATACCTAATTGTTGAAGTGAATTGGACTAATTATCATGTTTGGGCTTCGTGCCAATTATTTGAGTCTTCACTGTTTTGATAACACTGTGCATATTTTATTATAATTTAAGGTTTAAAATGGGATTTTTGCTATTCAGCATTCTTATAAGGTTATGAAAAACTTGAATAAGGTTTTAATAATATTTTAGCTGTGAGCTAATGTGATATTGTTGCCCGTAGGGCTTCCTTAATTATTTGTTAGACTGATTGGGGCCGAGGGCCATATGTTAGGACATGACATTTTATGTGAGCATATGCATACACATGCATGGATCGGATTGCACGCCGCAGTGGTATACGGATCGGGCTGCGCGCCGCAGCAGGTGTGATATTAATATTGTGCTTGGGCTGTAGGAGCCCCTCCGGAGTCTGAACCCCCACAGTGAGCACGAGTACCCAAAAGGATCGGGCTACACGCCGTAGCGGTCATATGCATTGCATGGCATACATATATTGGTTTACGTGTACTACGTGGCATAACATTTTAGCACTCATACTTTACTGGCACATGTGCATTTGTTGCTTTATTGACCAGATCTCCTGGTATAAATTGTTAAGGAGTGCTGAGCCCGAGAGGCTGATTTGAGTGCTGACTTGCACCGCTTGAGATTCTCCCAGGTATTGGTATGTTATAATGAAAGAAAGTAGCTAAAAATTGAGATTTCTAAATAATCTACTCACATATGCTGAAAAGGAATAAAATGATAGTGTTTTGAAGTTTAATGATAGTTCCGTATTGTGTAGCAAGAGATAGTGCCTTGCGTGGTTTTCTTCCCTTCAGCATTATTTACTTTTATTACCGCTGAGTTGGAAGTACTCACACTCGACTCCCTGCACCTTGTGTGCAGATCCAGGTACATTACAGCAGAGCTGATTCCATTGCGGCTCGGGAGTGCTTTTGGACAGGTCGAGGTAGCTGCCAGCGTTCGCAGGACCTGATTCTCCAGTTTGTCTGTATTTTGTTCTGATCATCCCACACTTGTGCACAGTTATATTCATTATTTACACTTGGTATACTCTGTAGAGGCTCATGACTCTTGACCCTTCGGTCTATGGGAGTTGGCACGTGTTGGGACTTGGTTCCCTGTTTTTAATATATCTATTACTGTTATGCTTAAATTGGTTAAAGTGAGCTTGTGGCTCCGTGATTATTGTTGATTGGTCGGGCTGGCCTAGCGGTGTGCTGGGCGCCATCACGACCGGATTTGGGGTCGTGACAAGTTGGTATCAGAGCCTAGGTTTACTAGGCCTCATGAGTCTTGAGCCGGTTAGTAGAGTCTTGTGGATCGGTACGGGGACGCCTGTACTTATCCTCGGGAGGCTGCGAACCTTTAGGAAACACTTCACATTTCTTGGAATTCTTATCGTGCGTACTTGATTCGGCTTGAGATATAATTTTTGAAATTCCTTCCACACGTCTGTGTACGCATCGAGCGCTCAGTAATGTAATTGCCTTATGGCTTATGATTTCCTCGAACGAGGGGCGAGATATAATCTCCGTGAGTTCATGTTGGGCCAGTCGGGAGGACTCGAGGCCAGATCATTGTCTATGGCTTGAGCACCAAGGTACTAATTCCGCGAGCCGGTATTATGAAGTTCATACAATCGGTACTGATCCTTATTGTGCAAATGGCAGTTTGATAATGGGAGAGCTGTAAGGTATTCAGTTCTTATTGTGATTTGATATGTAGCCCTATCTATGGGCGTGAGAAATAATTATCATATCTCGTAATTGGAAGGTAAAATGCCTTATTTGTAGTGGAACAAGTTTAAACTCGGGAAGACTAAAATGATTATGCTATGTATATCCTGGTAGAAGGTGTTGTACTTAAATACTAGATTGAGGAAAAATAGGTGGGTTGATTCTGATGTGTAATTGAATGGTATTCGATATATGTTATGATTTGAGCAGATACATCGCAGGTTCAAGTATAAATTGTGATGATATAATTCGTATAGTATTGAGATTTAATGTTGTTGAAATACATTGTGATATCTTGTTGAGTTGTGGAAGTATAGCTAGGATGGTTTGGTGATTCTCTGGCAGGTGGATAGGCCAATTTACAAAGGAAACTCTGCCGAAATTTTTGGAAAATTCGGGACTGAGAAAAGATTTTTTATCACCTAAAGAGGGGGGCATAGCTGTTGTGTGTGAATGAATGCAAGAATTGCAAAAGAGTTAATATTTCTGATGATTCGAATCTCCGCCGAAGCTTGAAAATGACTTGAGTTTAATCTAACTAGAACTTTGTGGCATCACTTGAGTAATACTGATATGAGTGGTTGAAAGTGCTTTGATGAATGGCTTCGAGCTAAGTTGGGGAGGTTGCTATTGATTAACTGATGGCACTATTGCATGCTATGTTGATTCTGTCTCTAAGTATGTTGGGAAAATTCTAATAAAAGTTATAGTGCTTCGTAGATGTGAAGAAATACTAGGATGTTGTGAACTTATGTTGGTAAAGAATATTCACCGTATAGAAAAGAAAGATAGCTGATTGTATCTGTAAGTAATCATGTTCTGCGGTGTCAGAGTTCTAACAAAACACGAGTGGTTCTACTCAATAGGACAGTTGAATTACAGCAGAATAAGGGTGAATGATGCCCGAGAATGGTTTTGTAGTGTTCAAGATTTTGCTTGTAACAGTCAAGTGCCTTAAGATTTGTGTATGTGGCTAAAGATGGCGGTTTCGTTAGAGAAGATCAAGGCTTGTGTTATATCATGTGAATGACGGGATTCTAGGTATCCGTATTGGGAAGTAATGATGACAATTTAAAAATCGCGGGAAGTTCATCAAAATAAAGTGTGGTAGAATGTGGTACTTCTGGGAAACATTGAGAGAGTATTTAGTGGCCTATGGGTCTTAGACCGTGTGGTCTTGTGTACGAGTCTTGTGAGGTAAAAAGGGGTTGAGGCATTGTCGTACTACAGTATAGACTGATATGAAATTAATGATGAATCAGAAAGAAAACTGGGTAAATGGAACAACTTGTTAATAAACCAGAATGGTATAAAAAGGAATACGATTGATTACTGGTATGTGGTTGAAGTAATGAGTCTTGCAGGCATTGCAGCAAAGCTCTTGAGTGCTGGCAGTTGTGTAACTTGATATAGGTATAAGGACTCAGTCCTGGCAGTTAAACTTATGCAATGAATGGGAAGAAATAGTTTGTGACGTGTTTTATCATGGTTTGAAGATGAGTATATTCCTATCGGTATGCGAAGCGTGGAATGTGTAATGAGTTTTCTTCTATATGGGATCACGAAAGTCCTTGACTAGTTGAGTGCGCCGATGTTGAGGCGGAGGAAAGAGATATGAATTTTCATGTTGTCTTAGTGTGATATGGTATACACGATGTGTTATGGAAAGTTGATAATGGTATATTCTAGGTTTTGAGATCAGTTCATAATATATGGGAAGTCAATAAAATTATTGAGCAGCGCGGACAGCTGCTGGTGATTTAAGAAAATGGTACTGCTATTCTAGTAATTTGGTAGGGTATATGGTGCAAAGGGACAAGGTAATGTAAACTGATAATATCCAGTGGTATGGTGGTATTCTCTTGTTGGATCGACTAAAATAATTGAGTCGTTGATGGCATAGTGAAATTTATCAATGGCTGTCGTGGTATGAATGGACGCTTGATGTGCGTTATGTATATGTACGGTGAAATACGGAATCGGGCATAGTGATTCATATGTTATATATGTGTAGGAGACTTGAAATTCTCGTTAATCCGCCTATGCAGTAGTGGTTGTATATCGTGTGTATCGGCACCATTTTGTGATTATTGGAAATCGGAAGCCCTAGAGGCTCTCTCTTAACTTGATAAGACGAATTCGAAATATGATACTTGATTGCTGACTGGTTGTCATGGGTCAGATTGTCTAGACTAATGTGATATGGACTATGTCGGATAATGGCACAAATTGCGTAGCAGAGAGCATCAGAGTATGCTCCAACAGAGTAGTTGTACACAGGACCAGCGGGCGGCTGGTAGGCATTGCTTTGTCAGTTGGACCTTAGTGGCGGATGTTAGTGTAGAAGTATCTACCATTGATTAGTTCTAGTATTGAGAAACGTTGTCAGATGCGTTCATGTGGCCGAGCTTGAGGCTATATGTATATATATATTTGTTATAATGAGAAAAATTCGACTCGATATGCATTTCCTTTGCGATATTTATGCGTGGATCGGGTGGCACACCGCCACGGGTATGTCATTGGAGCGGGTTGCACGCCGCAACAGTGTAATGTGAAAATAGAGTTAGTTATATATTACCTGGTATACAATACTTCCTCGCTTCTGAGGAAAAGACCATTTTGAGTATCGCTTGGCGAGTGGCACATCGGTTGTGTCCTTTCAGGATTTAATAGCATACGTTAATTGTTTCACCGTGGGTGAGGTTGATTGCTTGGGTTCAAGACCTAGATATGTGCGTGGCTAACCGTTTTGAGCTTGGTAGCTTGAGGTGCTTCATGAGTAATAGTGTTTGGATAGAATCACGAATCGTGATAAGGCCACGTGATGTTATGACCTCTCGAGGAGGATTCAGGTACTCTATTTCTATAATGCGAGACGCGATCTCAGTTCTATGTTATGATGGCACGGAGGAATTGAATTGCAGCTCTTTTGCTGGAGACAGTTGTCATGATTTGAGCTGTCATGATTCGAGTGTGTTCAGACGTTTCTATTGGAGCCTATGTTGTGCTCGTCGTGGCTTAGGTCGGTGTTGAGGTGTCAAATCACCAGTGCGGTGTGTTATGATCGAAATGAGCATTGGAGCCAATAGTGAGTGTGAGTATATGTGATTTCAGCTGGTTAGAAAGGTAATACCGAGATTTGGGTCCGAAATCTGTTGTGGTATCAGTTAAAAAAAATGAAATGGATTCATGAATGGTTGACCTGAGAGATGGGTTCGATATATCGCGTGTTCGGTTGTCGTGGGCATGATATGAAGGTGTTGGAACAAGACTATATCTAATGAAGAGGGTTTTTCAGTTGGTATTTGGTTATCATGGGAAATTGTGTGATTAGAGACTATTGTCTCGAGTGATCGGGTTGTTTGATACATCATATGATCTCACCCGGAGTAGTGAATATGGGTTATTGCAGTGGATTCGAGTGTATCCTGAGTATAGGCATGGGATTAGCATTTGGCATATGATTTCAGAAAGTGCAATGTGATTTATGGTTCAGATGGTCTGTGAAATTTTGACTATATGGTGTTTTCGGACTTATGTGAGATAGGGTGACGTATGATCGCCCGAGTATATGCTTGGTAAGGTCATTCAGCTATTGGGTTGCTTCTAGTACAACTCTGAGTCCGCTCGAGGACGAGCGTTTGTTTAAGTTGGGGAGAATGTAACGACCCGGCCCGTCGTTACGGGAATTTACCACTCCGTCATGTTGCAATTACATGTTTTATGCTTTTATATCAGTGTTAGGGTCTATCGGGTGATTTAGGAGTGATTTGGATTGAAAATGAGGCATATAGCCTTTTTGAAGGAGACTTGAATAAGGAAAGTCAACCCGGAGTTGACTATTTGGTTAGAGGGCTCGGAATCGGATTCTGATGATTCGGTTAGTTCCGGAAGGTGATTTGTGACTTAGGGGAGCGATCGGAATTGAATTTGGAGGCCCGGTGTAGAAATAGGCTTGAATTGGCTAAGGTTGAATTTTGGCGAAATCCGAACGGTAGGTGAAATTTTGATCCGGGGGTCGGAATGGAATTCCGACAGTTGCAGTAGCTTCGTTAGGTGATTTTGGATGTGCCTGCAAAATTTCAGGTCATTCGGACGTCGTTTAGTCGGGTTTTTGATTGAATGCGTAATTCGGAAAGTTTTAAGGAATTTAGGCTTGAATCCGTGTGTAATTGGTGATTTTGTTGTTTAGGATGGTGTTTTTATGATTGGAACAAGTTTGTATCGTGTTTTGGAGTATGTTGGTGGTTTTCGTTGGGGTCCCGGGGGCCTCGGGTTGATTTCGGGGGACCAAACGGACCATTTCTTGTATTTTTGAACTGCTGTTGGCTGCTGGTTTTGTTGCAGACGGATGCTCTATGCGATCGCATATAGTAGATGCGATCGCATAGAAGGATGGAAGTGAGCCCCAGAGTTGTTCTATGCGATCGCGTAATAGGAGATGCGATCGCATAGGTATGGAAACTGGCACTATGCGATCGCAGGGTCACTTGTGCGATCGCATAGAAGAGATTGGAGGGGTGAGAAAAATGTGCTATGCGATCGCATAGCAAGGGGTGCGATCGCATAGGTTTGTCAGACTGTGCATTTCGATCGCATAGCCAGTGTTGCGATCACAGAGAAGAAAAGATAAGGCTTGGAAGGTTGTGCTATGCGATCGCGGGAGTGCATTGCGATCGCATAGAAGGGGAAATCGGCAGGAAAATTTAACTCTATGCGATCGCATAGGGTCATTGCGATCGCATAGAAGGATTGGTCTGGCAGTGAAATTAAAACCAGAACAGAACCAGTCGCGGGTTCATTAACCCAAAATGCCATTTTCGAGTTCCAAGAGAGGAAATTAACGGGAATTGCTTGGTAATTCATCGGGGATTCGTTGGAGGTAAGTTTTGTGGCTTAATTACATCATTTTAACATGAAATCATGGGTTAAATTTCTGTAAATGGAAGATTAAAGGTGGGTTTGAGCCCTAGGCCTAAATTAAAGAAAAACACTGATTTGAGTGGGCAAATGGAGTCCGATTTTGGTAAATTTTATATGCCTAGACTCGTATCGAGATGAGGGTTCCGAATATGTGACTTTTGTAATTTTTCGACAAGCGTACCGAAAGTCGGGTTTTGCCAATTTCGTGATTTTTGATATTTTTTCGAGTTCTTTCGATTGGGTTATGTTCCATTAGCCTATTTTGATATAATTGTGCTGATTTGTGCTAGTTTTGACGTGCGTGGATGCCGGTTCGAGGAGCTAAGGCATCGCGGGCATGAGCTTTCGCCGGTTCGAGGTGGGTAATACTTGTAAATGATGTCCTGAGGGTTAGTAAACCCCGGACTTGCACATCTTAGTGTTGTGTTGAGGTGACTTGCACGCCGGATGACGGGCGTGGGGTAGAGCACCATTGGGGATTGTGACTTGGTCCGTCCCGCGTAATAGATAATAATTCCTAATTGTTGAAGTGAATTGGACTAATTATCATGTTTGGGCTTCGTGCCAATTATTTGAGTCCTCACTGTTTTGATAACACTGTGCATATTTTATTATAATTTAAGGTTTAAAATGGGATTTTTGCTATTCAGCATTCTTATAAGGTTATGAAAAACTTGAATAAGGTTTTAATAATATTTTAGCTGTGAGCTAATGTGATATTGTTGCCCGTAGGGCTTCCTTAATTATTTGTTAGACTGATTGGGGCCGAGGGCCATATGTTAGGACATGACATTTTATGTGAGCATATGCATACACATGCATGGATCGGACTGCACGCCGCAGTGGTATACGGATCGGGCTGCGCGCCGCAGCAGGTGTGATATTAATATTGTGCTTGGGCTGTAGGAGCCCCTCCGGAGTCTGAACCCCCACAGTGAGCACGGGTACCCAAAAGGATCGGGCTACACGCCGTAGCGGTCATATGCATTGCATGGCATACATACATTGGTTTACGTGTACTACGTGGCATAACATTTTAGCACTCATACTTTACTGGGACATGTGCATTTGTTGCTTTATTGACCAGATCTCCTGGTATAAATTGTTAAGGAGTGCTGAGCCCGAGAGGCTGATTTGAGTGCTGACTTGCACTGCTTGAGATTCTCCCGGGTATTGGTATGTTATAATGAAAGAAAGTAGCTAAAAATTGAGATTTCTAAATAATCTACTCACATATGCTGAAAAGGAATAAAATGATAGTGTTTTGAAGTTTTATGATAGTTCTGTATTGTGTAGCAAGAGATAGTGCCTTGCGTGGTTTTCTTCCCTTCAGCATTTTTTAGTTTTATTACCGCTGAGTTGGAAGTACTCACACCCGACTCCCTGCACCTTGCATGCAGATCCAGGTACATCACAGTGGAGCTGATTCTATTGCGGCTCGGGAGTGCTTTTGGACAGTCGAGGTAGCTGCTAGCGTTCGCAGGACTCGATTCTCCAGTTTGTCTGTATTTTCGTTCTGATCATCTCACACTTGTGCACAGTTATATTCACTATTTACACTTGTATATTCCGTAGAGGCTCATGACTCTTGACCCTTCGGTCTATGGGAGTTGGCACGTGTTGGGACTTGGTTCCTTGTTTTTAATATATCTATCACTGTTATGCTTAAATTGGATAAAGTGAGCTTGTGGCTCCGTGATTATTGTTGATTGGTCGGGCTAGCCTAGCAGTGTGCTGGGCGCCATCACGACCGGATTTGGGGTCATGACACGGATAGTATGGAAAGATGTGGAAAATTTGTCTTAACATGGGTAGGATATTTTTGAGGTTTTTTGGTGGCTAATTTAGGATTATGGTGGGATTAGTAGGAAATCAGGTAATTATTCTTTGATGATTCCATGTTTGTCTTCTAGGCATCTTTTCAATGACCTTGTGTAGTAACGCCTAGAACTTGACGGCCCTTCTTCACTGTGCTCTTTCTCTTTTGAATTGAAAGATGTAATCCTCAGCCTTAGTCTGGAAATGTCTTGAGTGATCTTTTCTCGGATGACTTCGTATGGAGTTTGGTACTCTTTTGCTGCTGCCCGGACTCTTTCCCAGTGAGGATGACTGTTTGTATAATTCCAGCTTGCCCAATCTTTCGGCCATATTTCTTTCGGAATGCATCTATTTTGCTGAAAAAGGATTCTTTGTGCCTCGCTATATTCTTCCTGCATTGATAAAATGGACACGGGAAATTTCCACCAAAATGATGCTTCTGCTTGTGCCTCGACTTTTCTATTAATAATCTTTACTGGCCTATGAAACATGAACACCTTCGCTGTGTAGGAATCACTGAAACATTTAATCCAGTATCTTCTAGGTTTGAACCATTGCAAAAACATTTTAAGAGCTGGTGCAATGTTATCAAACTCTTTGAAGACATTGCTTTTGAATTCCATGAAAATATAATACCGATGGCATAGGTACCAGAAAAACCATAATAATTCTTGTGGAAAATCCTTGGCTTGAGCTATGAATATATGACAGAATGGATATTCCGGATTCACTCAGTATGGCTTAAGAATAGATCCTCCATGTTGTCGGAAAACCTCGAGCTCATAATAAGTTCTTCTTTCAATAAGAATTGATGGATCAAAGGGATCCATGAGGTTGAACAATTCCGGCGGATGATCTGTTGGCTTTAATGAACTTGTTCCGGTAAACTGGAAAACATAAAGATGTGACTGATTAGCTTTTCCTTTGACTTCAATTTTGCTGGGGAAAATCTCTTTGAGAATTCTTCCGGTCGGGACAAAAAATCTGCGAGAATATTATCCTTTCCTTTCAGATGCCTGACTTGAAACTTGTATGGAGAGAACCATTGATCCCACCTGAGAATCTGAGGATTGGGAATAATTTTTGCTTTTAGATGAATCATCTTCGGGAAAGCCTTCATATCCATTTCAATCAGGAATTCTGTATGAATAAGGAAGAAATTGAATTTCTTGATTTCATTCTTTACTGCAAGAATTTCCTTGAAAGTGGAGCGATAATGTTGCTCGGCATCTTTGAACTTTCCACTGGCGTATCCGCATATTTTTCTCTGGCCATCTTTTTCTTCAAATAGAACATCACTCCAATATTCATTGCTGGCATCTGTCTGCAATATCTTCTTCCCATCTGAAGGGATATAGAGGGACTTGACATTTTTAGAAATCTCCTTTATTTCCTTGACTGCTTCATCTTGTTTCTTTCCCCATGGAGGAGCATTTTTCTTGAGCATCTCTGTAAGTGGAGAAATGTATGTAGATATATTTGGGATAAAATCTCTTACATAATTTATTATGCCCAGAAATTGTTGGATCTGCTTTGTTGTGAAGTTGGTATCTGGAAATTTGAGTAGTTCCTGACATATATGGGGTCCTGGACTATATTCTCCTTGCACAAAATGCATTCCAAGAAAATCAATTTCCTTTTGAACAAGAACCATTTTTTTTGCTGAGAGCATGATCCCGTATTGTGTTACCAATTCCTCAAACTGATGAAGCAAGTTGATATGTTCTTCAAATGTCACACTAAATAGCAGGATGTCATCAATGTAAACTAAGGAGGTATGGAGGATGGGTTGGAATATTTTTATCATGGCTTTTTGGAATAAAGAAGGTGCGGTTTTCAATCCGAAGGGCATAACTTTCCATTGGAAGTGATGATCGGGGATGCAAAATCCTGTTTTGGGTCTTTCTTCAGGGTGAATTCCTAATTGCCAAAATCCCGACTTTAAATCAAACTTAGAAAAATATTTGGCCTTGGCTAGGTGGGAGAAAAGGGTGAGTTTATTTGGGATAGGGAATTTGTCATCTTGGAGGATTTTTCTTTTACCCCTCCCAAATTAGGAGGATCTATAGTGTTTCCACACTTCCCCTCCACGGTGACTCGAACCCAGGACCTAACGGTCATCTTGGAGGAAATGGTTAAGTGGCTGGTAGTTGATGACTAACCTGAGTTTTCCTCTTGTTTGTTCAGCTCTTTTGTTGACATAAAATGCTTCGCATGCCCATTGTGAATCTGATGGCTCTATCAGATCAAATTCCAAAAGCTCTTCACACTCTTTCTTTGCGAGTTGCAGATGATCTGGATTCATTCCTGAATGACTGGCTTTTGTTGGATTGATGTTTTCATTCTTCTTGAAAGGGAGCTTGATAAAAAATTCTTCATTTTTCCATAGAGGACGTTTCCCTTTCATCATGAAGTCTTTGTGGGAATCGGCACATGATTGTTCAATGTGATTTTGCTCGATATCCTTGATCTGTTCGTCCTTAGTGATTTGGAATAGCCTCGGGATTTCAGAATAGGGCCTGAACTGCTTTTTAAAAGCTATCCCATTAGCCTTGATATGGAGCTGATCTCTGAGCTGTCTGTAGATGTCGAATCCAATAGTAAGATCTTTTCCTGGTACATCAGATCCTAGCAGCTTCGTCCCGAGCTTCAATCCTGGAAAGAACTCAATGGTGATCGGGTGCTTTGTAATGACAGTTGTGGTCAAGATCGCATTTGATGCAGTGTTGAAATCCTTAAAATGCGGTACCCATTGATCTTCAGGGAAAACAGCTGGATTTATAAGTGAGGAAGCAGCTCCGGTATTAATGAAAGCAATAACTCGAGTTGGTTTGTCCCACTTGGATGAATAGATTTTGACTTCTACTTGAGGAACAACAGTAAGAGCATTGATCTCCTCTCTAGCCTCGATTATTGGTTCTGAGATTTGGTAATTGCCTTGTTCTTCATAGATATCAAGGGAGAATAAGGTTTCTTCATTCGGTTCATCATCCACAGAGAATATGGATTCAAGGTCCTCCTCCTTTCCAAGATGTATACCAGTGTAATCTTCAATCTCTTGAATGAGTTTGACAGACCTTCTTGATTGTGGACAATTTTTTGCAAAATGTCCAATCTTATGGCAAATAAAACACCTGTTCTTCTTGTGAAAATTTCCTGGCCTTCTCCGTCCGAAATATTTTGTGCGTCTCTTGGACCTTGACTTTCCATCTGGAATTCTTGGCCATTTGAACCTTCTGAATTCTCTCCTTCGCCTAGATGTGTGGCAAGAGCATCCTGATCCGGTAATTAGATCAGATTTGCGGCATGCTTTGTCAAGTGCTGAATTATGTTGGATAATTTGTTTCAGAGTAGAGCGCTTCGTACATATATCATCCAATGCAACGAAAATAGCTTGCCTGATGTAACCAATTTGTGGGATGGTTATGGACTGGAACTTTTCTTCAATGATGGTCATGGTTCGACTTGCCAACAACTTTGGAAGAGAAGATACAAAGGCTTGCTTTAGATTGATATCTCCTCCAATCTCGAAGTATATCTTTGCCATTTTTTGAAAATGTCTATCAATGTCATTTCTGTCGAATGACACGCACTTCATCTCGAAGAGTTGCCTCCGCATTTTCTCCTATCTTTGAGCATCTCCGCAAAAAACTTCATGTAGGATTCTGATGTTGAAAGCAAAATCCGGGAAGTAAGAAAAGCATTTTTGTCTTGAATTCCAAGTGCATTCCACCAGTCTCTGAGGATTCCTGAGAATCGTGAAGTGAGTTCTGAAAGGATGATATACTTTTCTCGCTCCACCAAATTTCTGGTCACCATCCAAGTATAGAAGTCTTGGATCCGTTGAGAAAATTTTGAAACCTTGACATCATCTAAGGTGAAAGTGTGGAAACCAGTTCCAACTGGCTTTGACGCCATAGGCTCATATCTTCTTTGAGGGATTGGTTCATCCGTCATGCCTTCTTGTTCATTATCTACTTCAGATATTTCTAGATCTCTTGGCTGGTTTACAAATATTGGGGGATCATCTCATTCGGAAGATTCCGTTGTGGATTCATTGCTTACATGACCATGGATTCGTCTTCTGAAGAGTTTAGTGATTCTGACCATGGGGTATCTTCTTCTGATATGTACCTTGGTTGGGAGACATAGAGGTCTGGAGCCTTCTGGTCAGAAATCATCAGATTTTCAGGATTTGATCCTTTTGTACTTTCTCATTGGTCTCGCCTTTTCTTGGTTTGTTTCTTTGCTACAAGGGCATCTTTCCTTTCCCAAACCATTTTTGCGATATCAAAATCATCTTCTTCTTTTGTTGGTCGGGTGAAAGAGATTGGATTTTTTGAGGTTGATGGAAAAGTAGAGAAGGTATGGTCTAATTTGGGTGGTGAATATGCTCGTGATGACATGGTGAAGAAGGTAGGTTTTGAAGAGAATGATGGGGTTCTTTGTGGATCATAGTGATCATTTCTCAGAAGCTGAATTTGTTCTTTAAGGGAAATCGTCTCCTGTTGTTGTTGTTGGAAAAATTGGAAAAGTGAAGTTCCTGGCGGACAAATCTCATATTGTAAATTTGCCAACCTTAATTCCAAAGCTTTGATCAGTCCTGCATGTTGAGACGATGACTGCTCCACCTTTTTCTCAATTGTTTCCACTTTGCTCATCAACTTGTTTTGTGCATGGGCCACATTTTTTATGGCGTTTCCAATATTATTGAGCACTTTGTTCTGGCAGATGGAATTTTCTAATTGCCAGTTCATTGTTGCTTCAATATCACTTGTTGGGGTTTTTTCTCCAGGACGGTAGTATTATGTTCTTTTTGGGGATTTTTGGAGCATGGCTGATACCCTCCTTTTCAAAAGGTTGAAGTGGAGGAAAATCTTGGGAGTGACTAGAACTTGAAGGGCTCATCATGAATATTTGTGGGTGTGTGAAACTTTGGGTTGATGGAGTCTTAGGCTCAGGTGGCTTTTTAGGTTTTGGGGTGTGAGATGATGTTGGTTCGGATTTGGGCATGGTTTCACTATCCTCCTAGCTAGGGGTGAATTTTTCAGGTAGTTTTGGCCATTCTTGGGATTGTAACTGACAAGAAATTCATATTTACCTGGACGGCTTAATGAGCCAATCGAAGGATCTTTATTCTCATATCTGGCTCGAAATTCTCTTTCAGTAGTTTTCCCCTTTTTCTTGGATTTAGATTTGCGCTGGTGATGTTCATCATATTCTTCAACTGGATCTTCGATACAATCTTTGCAGGTGCAACCGAGATCCCATGGGCAGTGTCCAGTGAAAGGGCATTTGAACCACCACATTCTTTTCCCTTCTTTGTCAAAATATTGGCACCGGTCATGTTCTTCCATGATGCTTTGTATATTCCAGAAGAATTCTCCATCGGGTTCTGGGTAAGTGTCTGTTGTATCTTTGGGTTGGATCATTTGGCAAGAAAAGATGGTTTTATTGGGTTTTTTGAGATGGGAATGGTCAAAGCTTATGCAAACGGTTTTGTCACTTCTTTTGGTAAAAGTCGGTTCACCAGATTGCAGAGTTTCCTCTAATTCTCTTAGCGTCTCATAATTTGTGATCCATGAATCAGGAAGGATTTTGACAAGTTCATCTCTGGAAATTTGTCTGGGTATTTGGGTGCACATGGTGTTTCCTTTGGTAGCATCAATATTTAAGAGCAAAGCATTTTCTCCTCCGGGTAGACAAAGATCCATGGCATGATTTTGGACTCGCCATGCCATTTGGTGGTGAAGGGTTGCTTGGATAGGCTCTTTGGCTTGTGGGGCTCCTTGGATTTGGACTTGGATTTTTAAGGCTTCGGTTAGGTACGGGTCATAAAGGGACATGTTGAAATTTGGAAAGATAGTTATGAAGACAGTTCCAGCATTCAGGGTAACTTCGGCACTACACAAGTTTGCGTGTTGGTACTCCAAATATCGAGTATCTAGAAGAGAAAGTCGAGCTACAACAGGCTGACCGTTTCTTTCGTGATATGTTAAAGCGATTCGGACAGCACCAAAATGGATATGGGTAAAACCATGAGCTCTCCATTGCCTAGGAAAATCATCTGGTATTTGAAGGGTGATAAATTGTTCCTCTCGAGTGGCAAGAATAGGATGCTGGTCAAGTTTTGAGGCAGCAACATATTCTTTGACTCCTTTTGGTCTATGTTGGACTAAGGAACGAATTTAAGTCCAAGGTGCAAAGGATTTTTTGGCAAACGCTGAGTAAGGGTTTATGAGGGGTAGTTCAGTGGAAGATACTTTTTGTTCATCAGGGTAGGATATCTACTTCATAGAGGTAATCATATTTTTTGGATAAGGTTTTATGTAAATTAGGAGACATATTCATTTTTGCAAGAGAAGAAGAAGAAGATGATGGAAATGACTCAGACATATTTAGTAAACTGTTCCTCCCTCCGAAAGGATGGGCTGGCTCTGATACCACAGTAGTAAAGAACAGGGCAAGATACCACAAGGAAGCTAATTATACCATAAATACGAAAGTTTCCCTACAAAAAAGTCTGGCTTCAACAACCCATAAAGGACGGCTTGCCAAGCTACTCAGACCAAAGCCTTTTATAGGCGAGGGGTATAAGGTGATCTGGGCCGTTGGTTTGATGGAGATCAACGGCCCTCAGCAACGTTACTAAAACGACGCCGCTTCTATGCCAATGAGGCTAATGCTATCAGCCCTCAGATCATCTCAAACGGACGGATGAGATTATTCCTCACATCTCAATTAATTAAATAACTTCGCTAATTATTCCAACCGTTAGATTTAGCCTGAGTGAACGGTGGAGATTGAGTCTCAACTTTACCCATTTGAATTAACTCCGGATTACTTCTTGGCCGTTGGATTTGGCCTGAACGACGGCTGAGATCACTTGATTCCTAATGGCCTGGACCGGGCTTTTGGGCCAATGCACTTGGGCCATCCAATTCAGATTTCTTTGACCCAAAGCAATTATACACAATGTATTTTTTTTGTATTTTTTGATGTTTTAATCATTTTTATGTGTTTTCTTTTTCTATTTTGTTTTTCTTTTCTTTTGTATTGTTAAAATTATTCAATTCCCTACTTGTACTAATTTTCTAATATTTTTTGGCAATTTTCTACTATTTTTCCTAATTTCCGCTATTAATGCTCTTTTTTTTTGTTGATTTTCTATTAACTACTTAATTCAAAATACATGTATCTTACCTATATTTTTTGATTTTCTAATTTTAATCATTTAAACACAAAAAATGCAATTAGCTTCAAACAAGACATGCAATTACATTCAAAAATATTTTTTTTTTAATTTTGGAATTTTGTTTACCTAGTGCAAAAATCATGTGCTCACACTACGCGATCGCGTGCATAGGGTTGCGATCGCGGAAGGTAAATGCTCAAGTCTATGCGATCGCGTAGAAGGAATTCGTTGGGCGGTCCGTTTACACTACGCGATCGCGTGGAATGGCTTTGCGATCGCGTTGGGGAAGGACGGGAAGCTACGCGATCGCATGAAACGGGATTCGATCGCGTTGAGGAAATGGCCAAGGCAATGCGATCACGTGAACAAGGCCGCGGTCGCGTAGAGGAAAACCTCTGTGTAAAAATTGCAGAAAATCTGCCAGTTTCCTAAGTCCAAAAACACCCCGAACCACCTCTGAAACACTCCCGAGCCCTCGAGGCTCTAAACTAATTATGCACACTAACTCAAAAATATCATACGAACTTGCTCGTGCGATCAAATCGCCAAAATATTATCAAAATCAACGAATTGAGCCTTAAAACTCAAGAATTCTTTCAAAATTTCATAACTCCTAAAATTTCCAATTTAAGGCTGAAATACGTCAAACGACGTCCGTTTTCAACCAAACTTTACAAGAAGCGCTTAACCAACATATATGACCTATACCAGGCATCGGAACCAAAATACGAGCCCGATACCATTATATTTTAATCAAATTTTAGTTTCTTTTTCACTAAATATTTTCAAAAAACAATTTAACGAAAAAATTCTTTTAACGGGGTTCTAGACCTCGGATTTCGATTTCGGGCATACGCCCAAGTTCCATATTTTTCTACGGATTTTCTGAGACCGTCAAATCACGTGTCCGGGTCCGTTTACCAAAAATATTGACCAAAGTCAACCATATCAATATTAATATCAAAATTCTTCAAATATTTCATATATTTCATATATTTCAACATAAAAATTTTCCGGCTTCGCGCCCGAACTGCACACACAAATTGAGGAAACTATAAAATAAGGTTTTCAAGGCCTCAGAAGCTCGAAATGATTGAGAAAACAAGTGATGACCCTTTGGGTCGTCACATTCTCCACCTCTAAAACAACCCTTCATCCTCGAACGGACAAAAGAAAGAAGTACCTGAGTTAGGGAATAGATGAGGATATCGGCTTCGCATGTCAGACTCGGACTCCCAGGTCGATGCCTCAGGAGGCTGACCCCTCCACTGAACTCGCACAGAAGGAAAACTCTTCGACCTCAACTGTCGAACCTGCCGATATAGAATAGCTACCGGCTCCTCCTCATAGGATAGATCCTTGTCCAATTGGACAGTCCTGAAATCTAACACGTGCGATGGATTGCCGTGATATTTTCGGAGCATGGATACATAAAACACTAGATGCACAAGTGACAAGCTAGGCGGCACGGCAAGCTTATATGCCACCTCTCCCACACGATCAAGAATCTCGAATTGGCCAATAAACTTAGGGCTAAGTTTACCCTTCTTTCCAAATCTCATCACGCCCTTCATAGGCGACACTCAGAGCAATTCTCGCTCCCCAACCATGAAAGCTATATCTCGAACCTTGCAATCTACATAGCTCTTTTGCCTAGACTGAGCTATACGAAGCCTATCTTGAATGATCTTGACCTTAGTTAAGGCCTCCTGAACTAGATCCGTACCCAACAACAGAGCTTCTCCCGGTTCAAACCATCCAACCAGAGAACGACATCGCCTACCATACAAGGCTTCATAAGGAGCCATCTGAATGCTTGATTGATAACTAATATTATAAGCAAACTCTGCCAAAGGCAGGAATTGATCCCACGAACCTCCAAAATCAATAACACACGCTCGAATCATATCTTCCAATATCTGAATAGTCCTACCAGACTGATCGTCCGTCTGGGGATGAAAGGTTGTACCTAACTTTACTTGGGTGCCCAACTCTCATTGAAATGCCTTCAAAAAATGTGAGGTAAACTGCGTACCTTGATCTGAAATGATAGAGATAGGAACACCATGAAGGAGAACAATCTCCCTGATATAAATCCCAGCTAATCTCTCGGATGAATAGGTAGTTGCAACCGGAATAAAATGAGCTGACATGGTCAGCCTATCAACAATAACCCAAACATCATAATACTTCTTCCGAGTTGTTGGAAGACCAGAAACGAAGTCCATAGTAATCCGCTCCCACTTCCATTCAGGAAGCTCAATTTCCTGAAATAAATCGCCAGGTCTCTGATGCTCATATTTAACCTGCTGACAATTCAGACATTGTGCTACATATGCCACAATATCCTTTTTCATTATACGCCACCAATAATGCTGTCGCAAATATCGATACATCTTTGTTGCGCTTGGATGAATAGAATACCGCGAACTATGAGCTTCTTCTAGAATCAATTCTCTAAGCCTATCAACATTTGGCACGCAAATGCGCCCTTGCATCATCAGAATCCCATCAGCATCTAAGGTGACATGCTTGGCACCTCCCCGCTAAACCGTGTCTTTAAGGTCACATAAATAAGAATAATTATATTATTGATCACGGATATGCTCCAATTATGAAGAGCGAGCGACCGTGCAAGCTAGCACTCGACTAGGCTCAGAAATATCCAACCTCACAAATCGGTTGGCTAAGGACTAAACATCCAAAGCAAACAGCCTCTGATTGACTGAAATATAAGCAAGACTGCCCATATTGGCTGACTTCCTACTCAAAGCGTCGGCCACCACGTTTGCTTTTCCCGGATGATATATTAAATGGTGACATCATAATCTTTCAGTAATTCTAGCCACATTCTCTGCCTCAAATTCAATTCCTTCTATTTAAACAGATATTGAAGACTCTTATGATCGGTGTATACTTCACATGCCATACCATACAAATAATGCCTCCAGATCTTCAATGCGTGAACAATCACCGCCAATTCTAGATCATGAACTTGATAGTTCTTTTCATGAATCTTCAACTACCTCGAAGCATAGGCAATAACCTTGTCATCCTGCATTAACACTGCACCAAGTCCAATACGGGAAGCATCAAAATAAATAGTATATGGTCCCGTACCAGTGGGTAAAACCAAATACCGATGTTGTGGTTAAGGCTGTCTTGAGCTTCTAAAAGCTCGCTTCACAGTCATCTGACCATTCGAACTGAACACCTTTCTGCGTCAATCTGGTCAGTGGGGTTGCAATAGATGAAAACCCCTCCACGAATCATCGATAATAACCCGCTAATCCCAAGAAACTCCGAATTTCTGTGGCTGACGTCTAGGCCAGTTCTTGACTGCCTCAATCTTCTTTGGATCAACCTGAATACATGTTGTCGTCACAATATGACCCAGGAATGCAACTGAACTTAGCCAAAATTTGCACTTTGAAAATTTTGCATATAGTTGGCTATTTATTAGAGTCTGCAGAGCCACTCTGAGGTGTTGCGCATGCTCTTCCTGACTGCGGGAATATATTAATATGTCATAAATGAATACTATTACAAATAAGTCTAAATAAGGCCGGAACACCCGATTCATCAATTCCATAAAAGTTGTTGGGGCATTTGTCAACCCAAAAAACATGACCAGAAATTCATAATGTCCGTACCGAGTGCGGAATGCTATCTTAGGGACATCAAATGCCCTAATCTTTAGCTGATGATAGCCAGATCTCAGGTCTATCTTCGAAAAGACCTTGGCACTCTGAAGCTGATCAAATAAATCATCAATTCGCAGGAGTGGATATTTATTTTTGATAGTCACCTTGTTCAACTACCAATAATTAATGTACATTCTCATCGAACCATATTTCTTCTTTACAAATAATACCGACGCACCCTACATCGAAACACTGGGTCTAATGAAACCCTTTTCAAGTAATCTTACAACTGTTCCTTCAATTCTTTTAACTATGGCGTAACCATACGATATGGTGGAATAGAAATGAGCTAAGTGCCGGAGCCAAGTCAATGCAAAAAATCAATATCCCTGTCGGGTGGCATACCTGGTAGGTCTGAAGGAAAAATTTCACGAAATTCGCGAACCAGGGGCACAGAGTCAATAGAAGGAACCTCAGCATTGGAATCACGGACATAGGCTAAATAAGCCAAATTCCCTTATTCAACCATACGCCGAGCCTTAATATAAGAAATAATATTGTGGCTAGCGTGACCAAAAATTCCTTTTCACTCTATACGAGGCAAATTTGGTAGAGCTAAGGTCACAGTTTTGGCATGGCAATCTAAAATAGCATGATATGGAGATAGCCAGTCCATGCCTAATATAATATCGAAGTCCACCATGTTTAGGAGCAATAAATCAGCACAAGTCTCAAGATCCTCAATCACTACAATACATGACCGATAAACTCGATCAACCACAATAGAATCGCCTACTTGTGTAGACACATGAACAGGAACACCCGGTGGATCACTAGGCTGAACCAAGTATGGTGCAAAATAGGAAGACACGTACGAATATGTAGACCCAGGGTCAAATAGTGCTGATGCCTCTCTATCACAAACCAAAATAATACCTGTAATAACGGCATCGGAGGACTCAGCCTTTAGTCTGGTAGGTAGTGCATAATATCAAGGCTGGGCCCCACCAACCTGAGCAGTATCTCTAGGATGATCAGCTGCTGGCCGGTCTCTACCTCTATCGATATGGGCTCCACCTCTATGACCTCTGCCTCTACCTCTATGTCCTCTACCCCCACCTCTGGCTGGCTGGGCAGGTTGTGGGGGGACCGGGGCCTGAACCATAGCACGAGAACCCTGCTGCTGAGAGCTGTCAGAAGCTCGAGGGAAATACCTTGCAATGTGCCTAAGGTCGCCACACGTATTACAAGCCATCGACTGCTGAGAATAATGGAGTGGTGGTGCGCTGATAGGCTGCTGATCAGAATACTGTGGCTGAGGATTACGACCACTGGAACCATTGTGAGAAACCTGAAGAGCTGAATGATAAGGCCGGGGAGGATGACCTCTACCATGAGAATCTCTACCTCCAGACGAGGTACCACTGAATCTACCTGAATTATGGGGTCTCTTATCCGACCCATGACCTGCTCCCTATGACAGAGCCATCTCGATCCAGCGGGTTGCATTGGCCGCCTCCTAAAAAGTAATTTCAGTCCCTACTCCTGTAGCCATCTGCAGACGAATTGGCTGACTCAAGCCTTCAATAAATCTTGTCACCCTTTCCCTATCTTTGGGAATTATGACAATGGCATCTTGAGCCAGGTCAATGAACCTAGTCTAGTACTGTGTGACAGACATAGAACCCCGATGAAGATGCTCAAATTGCCTGCGCAAAGCCTCCCTCTGAGTTGCTGGAGGGAACTTTTCCAAGAACAATTCTACAAATTGGCCCCAAGTCAAAGATGATGATCCTACTGGCCTAGATAGGCAATAATATCTCCACCAAATCTTGGCGGAACTAGATAATCGAAAAGTGGCAAAATCAACACCATTAGTCTCCACAATGCCCATAGTATGGAGAACCTCGTGGCAGCTATATAGGAAATCTTGGGGAATCTCTGAAGGAGTGACACTGTAGGTGGCAGTGAACAGCTTGGTAAACCTGTCCAACCTCCATAACACGTCAGCATACATAGCTGCACCATCACTAGCCTGAGTCACTATGACAGGTTGAACTGCCTTAGCTGGCAGAATCACAAGAACCTGGGGAATTACTGGCTCTAGAGTGCGCGTAGCAGGAGTCTGATTACCTCCTCCAGCCTAAGAAGTGGCTGGTGCTACTGGTAGTAACCCTGCTTTGGTGATATTGTCCATAAAACCTGCTATTCGGACTAGAGCATCCTGAAGATCAGGTGTAAACATAACCCCTCTTGGGACCTGATCTGGGCCCATTGGAACTGCTGGGGCTGGAACATTCTCCTCGATATGAACCTGAGGTTCTGCCACTTGTGCTGCTGCTCGGGGCTGAGCTCTACCCCTACCTCGGCCTCTAGGACGCCCTCGACCTCGGCCTCTACCCCTAGCGGGAGCTGCTGCTGCTGGGGCCTCGGGTTGCTGGTTAGTGGATAAGGAAGCGCGTGTTCTTGCCATCTGCGGAAGAACAGAGTAGAAATTCAGTTAGTACTTGAAGGATCAAAGTCGCACGACTGAAAAGAATAAAGGGAAAATTTTTCCTAACTCTGTAGTCTCTGGGGGATAAATACAGACGTCTCTGTACCGATCCCTCAGACCCTACTAAGGTTGTTCGTGAGTTGTGAGACCTATGCAACCTAGAGCTCTGATACCAACTTATCACGACCCGAATTTTTCACCATCAGGAGTCATGATGGCGCCTACTAGTGGAAGCTAGGCAAGCCAAATCTTACTTACATTTCCATTAGTTACGACTCTCTTTTTAAAATTTTAAAATTATGCAATTATAGCGGAATAAATAAAGTTAGCGGAAGACTTAGCAAATTTTACTAGATACGATTTAGAAAACCCAAGCATAACACACTACCAAGACTGGTGTCACAAAACTCACGAACTTCTAAGAATAATACACATAACCGTTTGAAAGAAATATAAACTGTTTATCTCGAATATATGAGATAACAGACTGGAAAGTAAAGATAGAGGAGACAGCGGGTCCTGCGGACGCCTGCAAGGCTACCTCGAAGTCTCGGTGGTCGAAATACCCACAATCGTGCTACTGCTGCTACTGCTGTTCGTAACCTGTATCTGCGCAAAAAGAGCGCAGAGTGTAGTATCAACACAACCGACCCCATGTGCTGGTAAGTGCCTGGCCTAACCTCAGCAAAGTAGTGACGAGGCTAGGACCAGAATACCAAATAAACATGTGCAGTTGTATATATACATATACAACAGCAGGAAAACATTATCGAACAGTTATAAGGAAAGAACCTGCTCAGAAATAACAACCAATATATATAATATACTAAATAATTTGAACAATGGAACAAAACTTACTTTTATGTCTCAATTCATTTTCATTTCATATCTTATGGTAGGCGTACCACTCGCTCCCAGATTTAATAATAGGCTACCGGCAACTATGGCCAATGCCAACATTCAAATAACTTTGTGGTCGGCGTATCATACGATCCCATTTTCTTATTATATAAGTGGTCGACGTGTCACACGATCCCATTATTTTAATATATAAGTGGTCGGCGTGCCACACGATCCCAATTTACTAATATATATTACCGGCATTGAACAAATAATCTCTGATCTACAATAAGTATATAAAAGTATTACCGGTATTAAACCAATAATCTTCAATCTCAACAACATTTATGTTACCGGTGTAAAACCAATAATTTTGTATTTCACAACATTTATATTACCGGTGTAAAAACCAATAAATAATTTCATTTTATATAATAACATAGGATTAATAGGAATTTAACCCATTTAACACCCACGGTCATGCTCGACCCCCAGCGTATAGATACTCGTCACCATGCCTATATGGCGGACTCCACACATAACAATTAGCACATAAACTCAATTCCTATTCCCTCAAGCTAGGATAGAACAAACACTTACCTCGAAAGTTTACGAACGATTTAATCCGCAACAATGCCTTTTCCTTTCAAATTTGGCTCCAATCCAATCGTATCTATACACAATTGATTTAATATCATCAATTCTACTTAACAAACTAGTTCATATGGCTAAATATAATTTTTACAATATTCTGCCCGGAATAGTAAAAATCGACCTCGGACCCACATGATCGAAACACGAGGGTCTAACCAAAATTAATTCACCTAATCATCCACGAGTTCAAATATACAATTTTTTCTTAAGTTCGACCCCAAAACGAGGTCTAGATCGCAAATTCTTTGAAAACCCTAACTATACTCATTTCTCTAATTTTTCTACCCATTTACACATATTTAGGCCAAGGAATTCAAATAATATTGATGGAATATGAAGAAAATGAGTCAAGAATCACTTACCCAACAAGTGTGATGAAGAATTGCCCAAGAATCGCCCAAGAAGCTGTGGAGAAGGGAGAGTTTGTGAAATGGGATGAAATCTCGATTCTGTTTTGTTTTGGGATTAAATTCACTGGGCAACATTTTTGTTCTACGCGATCACGTGCACAGGGTTGCGATTGCGGAAGGTAAATGCTCAAGTCTACGCGATCGCGTGGACAGTGCTTCGATCGCGTAGAAGGAATTCGCTGGGCGGTCCGTTTGCACTACGCGATCGCGTGGAATGGCTTTGCGATTGCGTTGGGAAAGGACGGGACGGTACGCGATCACGTGAAATGGGATGCGATCGCGTTGAGGAAATGGCCAAGGTAATGCGATCGCGTGCACAAGGCCGCGATCGCGTAGAGGAAAACCTCTGTGTAAAAATTGCAGAAAATCTGCTAGTTTCCTAAGTCGAGAAACACCTCGAACCACCTCCGAAACACTCCCAAGCCCTCGTTGCTCCAAACCAAATATGCACACTAACTCAAAAATATCATACGAACTTGCTCGCGTGATCAAATAACCAAAATATCATCAAAATCAATGAATTGAGCCTTAAAACTCAATAATTCTTTCAAAATTTCATAACTTCCAGAATTTCCAATCTAAGACCGAAACACGTCAAACGACGTTCGATTTCAACCAAACTTTATAGGAAGTGCTTAACCAACATACATGACCTGTACCGGGCGTCGGAACCAAAATACGAGCCCGATACCATTACTTTTAATCAAATTTCAGTTTCATTTTCCTTAAACATTTCCAGAAAATAATTTAACGGAAAAATTCTTTTACCGGGGTTCTAGACATCGGATTTCGATTCCAGACATACGCCTGAGTTCCATATTTTTCTACGGGTTTTTTGAGACCGTCAAATCACGGGTCCTGGTCCATTTACCAAAAATGTTGACCAAAGTCAACCATATCAATATTAATATCAAAAATTTTCAAAATTTTCAAATATTTTAATATAAAAATTTTTCAGCTTCTCGCCCGGACTGCACACTCAAATCGAGGCAACTATAAAATGAGGTTTTCAAGGCCTCAGAAGCTCGAAATGACTGAAAAAACAAGTGATGACCGTTTGGGTCGTCACAGGAAACTAAATTAGTTCTAACATATCTTGAGTAATAAGCCACAAGGTATCCATCGATCTTCAGTAGCCCACAAGGTATTGGATATATTTCCTCTCGTATGATTTAGATTTCTCTTATTGGGTACTAATCTTCTAATAAGTTTTATTCTTGAGTTCCAACATGATTGGTATTTTTTCAGATGTATGATTTATATTCTCTTGTCTTTGCTTAATTTGTTTTACAGTATCACAATAGTGGGATGAATCTCTATTCTGCACATCTTTCTCATTCCTTTGATCATCACATTTAAAATTGTACATATGTCTAGCGAATTTTGCTAAAGTCCTATGCAAGTATATATTTACCATATCATAACTCCGACTAGCGACACTTGGATGAGTTTTTTTAAAAAATATTGTACCGATATTGAAGAGAAATTGAGATAATTGGGAGGGTTTCGAAAAGTCTAATTTTGATTATACAAACTGGAATAACTGAAAAAATGGCGTAGTAAAAATTTTATAAAATAACCGGTCGAACCGAACTATTGGCACCCACAATGACTATCTATGCCATAGATTTATCGTTTACGAGTTGTAATATGGTTGTTTTGTAATTTTGTTGAAATGTCATGTGCAAAAAATTGAAAGCCACGCAAAAAAATTGCAAAAGAAGTTTTGGAGAATAAATTCAAAAGCAAAAAAATTCTTATTTTTCGTATCTGGGATCTTTGGGCTATAAGTTTACAAATATATGTCTAGGTCATGCAGTTTCTAATGTGTGTATAAGTTGTACCTATGTGCAGTGGCGGAGGAAGGATATATGCGAAGGGTGTTAAAAAAAAAATTGTATTGTAACTTACGAGAATCAAACTTGCAATCTTCTGCATATTGTGAACACCCTTGACCACTGAGTCAAGTGTTTTCCATGTGTCAAGGGTGTTCAATATATTATATCTATATGTAAAAACTAAAATTATCCCTATATAACAGTGTAATTTTCCGACGAAGGGTGTTCGGATGACCACCCTTGCGCCACCCTGCCTCCGCCCCTGCCTATGTGTAATACACTCAAATTATAACTACAGATAAATTTACTAACACATGTCTTGTTGAATGTCGAGAATATGATGATCTTAAATACAGAAACGAGAGGGTAAGCAAAATGCATTCTAGATCACTAACACTGCTTTAGGTCTAGGACATAAATTGATCGACTAGCCTTGAACGTTGAACCCTTGACCTAGTAGTTTGGAGAGAACTCCCCAACCACTACGAACAAGGATGGCAGGTCAGTTTAGGACCTTAGGTCCAACAACATATAGGAGTACTATGTGATCTACCGCTAGTCTTAGATTGTTACATTTTCCCCATTTTTTGGGGAATACTGGAATTTAACATGTCATGAAATAAGGTTACATCCAATTAAATATTTTTCCAAAAAATAATTTTTAAAAGGAACTTCCAAAGACAATTAAAGTAAATTAAGAATACGTAAATGACGATAAGGAATAAAAACAAAATGGAAGCATACTATAAACAATTTAAATAGTATCCCTTGTTAATACGTATTACGATTGATGTATGAGATTACTGAATTTGTGCCTTTCTTAGAAGGTGATAAATTATGTTATTGATGACACACTGTGATATCTTAGAGTAATTGATTTGGTTATTTTGTTGATCCTATCTCTTGAATACACAAAAGCATGTGCTGTAAATTGTTCAATTTGGTTGAATAAAATTTCTTTTTTCCGGCTACAAGCAACAACAACCCGACAAATAGGGGTGTACAAAGAAAATCGATAAACCGCACCAAACCAGTAATTCGAGTCAAATCGAAAAAAAAAACCGTTCATGAGTTGGTTTGACTTGGTTTGGTGTTGGAAAAAATAACTCGATCATAATTGATTTGGTTTGGTTTTAATTAAAAAAAGTCAAACCGAAACCAAACCAACCCGATATTACATTTATTCAATTTTTATAAATATTTTATACATATAAATATTTATTTTTAATAGAATTCATAAATATTCCTTAAACGTTTTCACAATTATATCTTTAAACATATTGTTTCAAGTTTGGAATTAACATTCTTATTTCGTTCAATAAATTTTATAGTTCATAAAGGTAGTAATTCAAATAAACTTCACACCAATACTAATGCTAACTAAGAAAATTCAATTCAACACTAGAAATGACAATAGTGTGGATATCTATTTTTTAGTTTTGCATTGTTTATATTGAAAATGCATAACTTAATTTATCTTTTTTTTAGTGCTTATTTGTGTAACTAATATACTTATAGTTGTACTTATTTAAGCATGACTTATTTAGTACTTTTAGATTATGTTAATATTTATAATGGCTTGTTACTTAGTAATATTTTCTTTATGGATTTTAGTATTTTTGTTATTGAATATTTTAGTACAATGTTATGATGCATCTCATAATATTGTATTATTTTCTTGAAACAATACAGTATATGGATGTATCCTTGTAGGATTAGAGAAGTATGTGGAGCACAAGTTATATATTTGTGCTATGAAGACGTTTCGGAAAAATAAAAATTCGAAAACCCGAGATTGAAATACTCGATTTCGTTGGTTTGGTTTGGTTTATAAATTTAAAATTTCGACACTATTGATTTGGTTTGATAATTGAAAAATCCGAATTAACCCGGACTATGTACACCCTACCGACAAGAAACGAAAATATGCAAAGTGAACAAGAGCAATCATTTCCAATGAAATAACTTTGTTTAACCATATATTCACCCCTTTCCCTTTTCCTGTAAATTGTTCTTAGATTTTTCTCTTGCTTCCTCAAGCTCTATATAATTCTATAGAATTATATTCTCCCTTAACGAATCATTTGATTCGCGGAAAAATTATTCTGAAATTAATTCTGATATTATAATCTTGACTCTTGAGATTGATACTCTCTTGGATTATTTAACGTTATTGCTTTGTTTGGTTGATTAGATTGAAAATGGGATAATACCATATAACAATCCAAAGCATGTTTGGTTTGAAGGTAGATAAGCTTGGATAACACTTCATTTCCTATTTACCTAGGTTCACAAATGAAAAGGTTGCAGTGAAAAGAAAAGAAGGATAAGCTGGTCGCTTTATAACTTTATCCAGGGTAATTAATTCTGGTGTTATTTATCCTACCTAGGAGATGGATTAGGTAATTTCAATTTGGTATAATTTTATACTAGACTTAATTAATACCCTAAACCAGACATGGAATAAATTTAATCCCAATTTTATACCACCTCATTCCACGTGACCCAAACCCCTTTACAGAGAGAATACCGTTTATTATCTACACTACATATAGTTTCGAGATAAATACTTGGGTGTGATTTATGTGGCATGTGAAAAAGATTTATCTGGTAAAATAAATTTAATTAATTCATCAGTATTGAAAAAGATTCATGGTTGCTTAGCATACAATGACAGAAGGCGAATTTGATAAATAACAATCTCATCTACTCAGCAAGCAACCAAGTCGTTGTAGTATAGTGGTAAGTATTCCCGCCTGTCACGCGGGTGACCCGGGTTCGATCCCGGCAACGGCGTCTTTTTCCACTTTTAAAATATTGATTTCATATCAGCTTTGATTCCTTTATCACTTTTTTTTTCTTTCAAAACTCTTAGTGATTCCTTATCAAAGATAATGAGAAGACACTAACTTTTTCAGCAATTCCCCAATCATCTATTCCAATTTCTCAATCAGAAACCTGCGAAAATGTCTGAATCAGAAGAAGAAGAAAAGGCGGATTTGCTTCACGTGAAACGTCGTAAAATGAAAAAACAGATCGAATTAACGCCTTGTCAGATTCTTTGATACTTCACATCCTCTCTTTCTTGCAGATGGATGAAGTTATACGAACTGGAGTTTTGTCAAAAAGGTGGTACCTCTTGTGGACTTCAGCACAAATCCTAATTTTCAGTTACTCAAGCCCACATGATCATGGTATCTACAGTAAGTTCGTAAAAAGGTCAAAATTTTTTTTTTTGGTCAAATTTGTCCCTCTACTTTGGTAAATTAGCCACGTTTATACCTAATTCTATTATCGGTCCAAAAGTATACCTGCCGTTAAAATAGTAGACAAATTTATACCTATCCCTAACAGAAGTCCACTGTGGCAATGTGACTCATCACTTAATCCGCCAACTAAGCTAATATCAACCTAAATTTTAATGACCCATGCCCATTTCTTTGACCCAACTATCCAACTACCTTATGGGTCCCACCTTACCCCACCACCACCAAGAAACCATTTTTCAACTTCCATTTTCCATTTTCCTCAATACCCAGAAACAAAATTTGGTTAAAAAGATGAAATCTTGGTAGGTAATGTCTTAGCTAAATTCCTGTCACGACCCCAAATCCGGTCATGATGGCGCCCAGCACATTGCTAGGCCAGCCTGACCAATTAACAACAATCACGGAGCCACAAGCTCACTTTATCCAATTTAAGCATAACAGTGATAGATATATTAAAAACAAGGAACCAAGTCCCAACACGTGCCAACTCCCATAGACCGAAGGGTCAAGAGTCATGAGCCTCTACGGAATATACAAGTGTAAATAGTGAATATAATTGTGCACAAGTGTGGGATGATCAGAACAAAATATAGACAAACTGGAGAATCAGGTCCTGCGAACGCTAGCAGCTACCTCGACTGTCCAAAAGCACTCCCGAGCCGCAATGGAATCAGCTCTGCTGTAATGTACCTGGATCTGCACACAAGGTGCAGGGAGTCGGGTGAGAGTACTTCCAACTTAGCGGTAATAAAAGTAAATAATGCTGAAGGGAAGAAAACCACGCAAGGCACTATCTCTTGCTACACAATACAGAACTATCATAAAACTTCAAAACACTATCATTTTATTCCTTTTCAGCATATGTGAGTAGATTATTTAGAAATCTCAATTTTTAGCTACTTTCTTTCATTATAACATACCAATACCGGGGAGAATCTCAAGCAGTGCAAGTCAGCACTCAAATCAGCCTCTCGGGCTCAGCACTCCTTAACAATTTATACCAGGAGATCCGGTCAATAAAGCAACAAATGCACATGTGCCAGTAAAGTATGAGTGCTAAAATGTTATGCCACGTAGTACACGTAAACCAATGTATGTATGCCATGCAATGCATATGACTGCTACGGCGTGTAGCCCGATCCTTTTGGGTACCCGTGCTCACTGGGGGTGTCCAGACTCCGGAGGGGCTCCTACAGCCCAAGCACAATATTAATATCACACCTGCTGCGGCGCGCAGCCCGATCCGTATACCACTGCGGCGTGCGGTCCGATCCATGCATGTGTATGCATATGCTCACATGAAATGTCATGACTTAACATATGGCCCTCGGCCCAATCAGTCTAACAAATAATCAAGAAAGCCCTAGGGGCAACAATATCATATTAGCTCACAGCTAAAATATTATTAAGTCCTTGTTCAAGTTTTTCATAACCTTATAAGAATGCTGAATAGCAAAATACCATTTAAAACCTTAAATTTAGATAAAAATATGTACAGTGTTATCAAGACAATGATACTAATCCTTGAAGGATTCAAATAATTGGCACGAAGCCCAAACGTGATAATTAGTCCAATTCATTTTAACAATTAGGTGTTATTATTTATTACGCGGGATGGACCAAGTCACGATCCCCAATGGTGCTCTACCCCACGCCCGTTATTCGGCATGCAAGTCACCTCAACACAGCACTAAGATGTGCAAGTCCGGGGTTTACTAACCCTCAGGACATCATTTACAAGAATTACACACCTCGAACCGACGAAAGCTCATGCCCGCGACGCCTTAGCTCCTCGAACCGGCATCCACGCACGTCAAAACTAGCACAAATTAGAACAAATATATCAAAATAGGCTAATGGAACATAACCCAATCAAAAGAACTCGAAAAATATCAAAAATCACGAAATTGGCAAAACCCGAGCCCCGGGCCCACATCTCGAAAAATTTCGAAACTCATATTTCCAGAACCCTCGTCTCGCCACGAGTCCGTACATATACAATTTACCAAAATCGGAGTTCGATTGGCCTTTCAAAACCCAAATTTTCGTTTTCAATATCTAGGCCACAATCCTTCACAATTTCTACCCAAATTCATGAAGATTGATGTTAATTCTACCATAAAATGATGTTTTTGAGTCAAGAAACTTACCTTCGATGAATACCCGATGATTTCCCAGTGTTTTCCCGTGATTTCTTCTCTCTAAGGCTCAAAAATGGTGTTTATGAAATGAAACCCGTATGTGAAATGTTTCTGGTTTTAATTCACTGCCTGGGACTTTTCTTCTACGCGTTCGCGTTCATTGCCACGCGTTCGCGATGCCCGGCTCCGGATTGACCTTCGCGAACGCGACCTCCCCAACGCGTTTGCGATGCACTAGCTCCCAGCCGTCTGATTTTCCTTCTACGCGAACGCGTCTCCCTTTCACACGATCGCGATGGTCTCCATCTTTCTCCTACGCGAACGCGTAGGTCCCCACGCGAACGCGAGGCTTCGCCTGTTTCACCTTCGCGAACGCGTCCTTCTCCCACGCGAACGCGATGAATTGCCCTGCCTGGCCTTCGCGAACGCGAAGGCTAAAATCCTGCCCAGAGATCTGCAATTTAAAGCAGACTTTTCCTTGCTTCAAAATGCCGGATGATGGTCCGGATTCACCCCGAGGCCCCCGGGACCCCAACAAAAACCACCAGCATACTCCAAAACACGATACGAACTTGTTCCAATCATAAAAACACCATCCTAAACATCAAAATCACCAATTACACACGGATTCAAGCCTAAGTTTCTTCAAAACTTTCAAAACTAACATTCAATCCAAAACCCGATCAAACGACGTCCGAACGACCTGAAATTTTGCAGGAACATCCAAAATCACCTAACGGAGCTACTGCAACTGTCGGAACTCCTTTTCCGACTCCCGGATCAAAATCTCACCTACCGTTCGGATTTCGCCAAAATTCAACCTTAGCCAATTCAAGCCTAAAACTACACCGTACCTCCAAATTCAATTCTGATTGCTCTCCTAAGTCATAAATGATCCCCCGAAACTAGTCAAATCATCAGAATCTGATTCCAAGCACTCTAACTCGATAGTCAACTCTAGGTTGACTTTCCATATTCAAACTTCCTTCAAACATGTTATTTGCTTCATTTTCAATTCAATTCACTCCTAACTCACCCGATAGGCTCTAACACTGATATAAAAGCATAAAACATGTAATTGCAACATGACGGGGTGGTAAATTCCCGTAGTGACGGGCCGGGTCGTTACATTCTCCCCAACTTTAACAATCGCTCGTCCTCGAGCGGACTCAGAGTTGTACTAGAAGCAACTCAATAGCTGAATGACCTTACCAAGCATATACTCGGGCGATCATACGTCACCCTATCTCACATAAGTCCGAAAACACCATATAGTCAAAATTTCACAGACCATCTGGACCATAAATCACATTGCACTTTCTGAAATCATATGCCAAATGCAAATCCCATGCCTATACTCAGGATACACTCGAATCCACTGCAATAACCCATATTCACTACTCCGAGTGAGATCATATGATGTATCAAACAACCCAATCACTCGAGACAATAGTCTCTAATCATACAATTTCCCATGATAACCAAATACCAACTGAAAAACCCTTTTTCATTAGATAGAGTCTTAATCCAACACCTCCATATCCTGCCCACGGCAGCTGAAGCACGCGATATACCGAATCTATCTCTCAGGTTAACCATTCGTGAATCTATTTTCCTCTTAAAACTGATACTTCAATAGGTTTCGGAGCCAAACCTTGATTTTTACCTTTCTAACAAGCTAAGATCCAATATGCTCGTATTCATTAATGACTCCAATGGTCATTTCGATTATAACACACCGCACTGGTGATATGACACCTCAACACCGGCCTAAGCCACGACGAGCACAACATAGGCTTCAATAGAAATGTATGCACACACTCGAATCATGACAGCTCAATTCATGACAAGTGTCTCCAGCAAAAGAGCTGCAATTTAATCCCTCTGTGCTATCATAATATAGAACTGAGGTCGCGTCTCGCATTATAGAAATAGAGTACCCGAATCCTCCTCAAGAGGTCATAACATCACGTGGCCTTGCCACGATTCGTGATTCTATCCCAACGTTATTACTCATGAAGCACCTCAAGCCACTAAGCTTAAAACGGTTAGCCACGCACATATCTAGGTCTTGAACCCAAGCAATCAACCTCACCCACGGTGAAACAATTAACGTATGCTATCAAATCCTGAAAGGACACAACCGATGTGCCATTTGCCAAGCGATACTCAAAACGGACTTTCCTGAGAAGTGAAGAAGTATTGTATACCAAGTAGCATATAACTAACTATATTTTCACAATATTCTGTTGCGGCGTGCAACCCGCTCCAACGACATACTTGTGGCGGTGTGCCACCCGATTCGAATACTATACCTGTGGCGGTGTGCCAACCGATCCACGTATAAATCTCGCAAAGTAAATGCATATCAAGTCGAATTTTCTCATTATAGCAAACATATATATATACATATAGCCTCAAGCTCGGCCACATGAACGCATCTGACAACGTTTCTCAATACTGGAACTGAATTAATGGCAGATACCTCTACACTAACATCCACCCCTACGATCCAACTGACAAGGCATTGCCTACCAGCCGTCCGCTGGTCCTGGGTACAACTACTCTGTTGGAGCATACCCCGATGCTCTCTGCTATGCAATTTGTGCCATTTTCCGACATAGTCCATATCACATTAGTCTAGACAACCTGACCCATGACAACTAGTCAGCAATCAAGTATCATAATCTGAATTCGTCTTATCAAGTCAAGAGAGAAAGCCGCTAGAGCCTCCGATTTTTAATAATCACACAACGGTGTCGATACACATGATATACAACCACTGCATAGGCGGACTAACAAGAGCTTCAAGTCTCCAAAACATATACAACACATGAATCACAATGCCTGATCTCGTACTCCACTATACATATACATAACGCACATCAAGCGTCCATTCATACCACGACGGCCATTCAGAAATTTCACTATGCCATCAACGACTCAGTTATTATAGTCGATCCAACAAGAGAATACCACCATACCACAGGATATCATCAGTTTACATTACCTTTTCCTTTTTGGATCATATTCCTTGCCAAGTTAATAGAATAGCAGTACCATTTTCTTAAATTATCGGAAAGATCGATTCTTAATTCACCTGCAGCTGTTCGCGCTGCTCAATAATTTTATTGACTTCCCATATATTATGAACTGATCTCAAAACCTAGAATATACCATTATCAACTTTTTCATAACACATCGCATATGCAATACCATACTAAGATAACATGGAAATTCTTATCCCTTTCCTACGCCGCAAACATCGACGCACTCAACTAGTCAAGGACTCTCATGATCCCATATAGAGAAAACTCATTACACATTCCAAGCTTTGCATACCAACAGGAAATACACTCATTTTTCAAACCACATTAAAACATATCACAAACTCTTTCTCCCAATTACATTGTATAAGTTAAATTGCTAGGACTGAGTCCTTATACCCATATCAAGTTACACAACTGCCAGCACTCAAGAGCTTTGCTGCACAATATCTGCAAGACTCATTACTTCAACCACATACCAGGAATTAGTCGTATTCCTATTCATACCATTCCGGTTTATTAACAAGTTGTTCCATTTACCCAGTTTCCTTTCTGATTCATCTTTAATTTAATATTAGCCCTTACTGTAGCACCATAATACATCAACTCATGTTACCACACGAGACTCGTACATAAGACCACACGGTCTAAGAACCATAGGCCACTGAATACTCTCTCAATATTTCCCAGAAGGATCACATCCTACAATACTTTATTTTGAAGAACCTCTTGCGATTTGAATTCGTTATCATTACCTTCCAATACGGATTACATAGAATCCCATCATTCACATAATATAACACAAGTCTTGATCCCTTCTAACGAAAACACCATCTTTATCCACATACATAATCTTAAGACACCTTACCGTTACAAGCAAAATCTGGAACACCACAGGACTATTCTTGGGTGTCATTCACCCTTATTCAGTTGTAATTCAACTGTCTTATGGAACAGAACCACTCGTGCCTTGCTAGAACTCTGACACCGCAAAACATGATTACATACAAATACAATTAGCTATCTTTCTTTTCTATACACCGAAAATTCTTTACCAACATAAGTTCACAATATCCTAGTATTTCTTCACATCTACGTAGCACCATAACCCTTATCGAAATTTCCCAACATACCTAGAGACAGAGCCAACACAGCACACAACAATGCAATTAGTTAATCAATAACAACCTCCCCAACTTAGCTCGGAGCCATACATCAAGGCACTTCTAGCTACTCATAGCATTCTTACTCAAATAATGCCACAAAGTTCTAGTTAGATTAGACTCAGGTCATTTACAAGCTTCGGCGGAGATTCGAATCATCAGAAATATTAACTCTTTTGCAATTCTTGCATTAATTCACACACAACAGTTACGCCCCCTCTTTAGGTAACAAAATCTTTTCTAAGTCCCAAATTTTCCAAAAATTTTGGCAGAGTTCCCTTTGTAAATTGCCTATCCACCTGCCAGAGAATCACCAAACCATCCCAACAATACATTCACAACTCGACAAGACATCACAATGCATATCGACAACATTAGTATCAATACTACACAAATCATATTATCATATTTGGTACATGAACATGCATTGTACCTGCTCGAATCATAACACATATAAACTACCTTTCAATTACACATGAGAACCAATCCACCTATCTCGCCTCAATTTAGCATTTCAGCACAATACCTTCCACCAAGATACACATAGCATAATCATTTTAGTCTTCCTGAGTTTGAACTCGTTCCACTACACATAAGGCAATTACATTACTGAGCGCTCGATGCGTACACAGACGTGTGGAAGGAATTTCAAAAATTATATCTCAAGCCGAATCAAGTACGCACGATAAGAATTCCAAGAAATGTGAAGTGTTTCCTAAAGGTTCGCAGCCTCCCGAGGATAAGTACAGGCGTCCCCGTACCGATCCACAAGACTCTACTAACCGGCTCAAGACTCACGAGGCCTAGTAAACCTAGGCTCTGATACCAACTTGTCACGACCCCAAATCCGGTCGTGATGGCGCCCAGCACACTGCTAGGCCAGCCCGACCAATCAACAACAATCACGGAGCCACAAGCTCACTTTATCCAATTTAAGCATAACAGTGATAGATATATTAAAAACAGGGAACCAAGTCCCAACACGTGCCAACTCCCATAGACCGAAGGGTCAAGAGTCATGAGCCTCTACGGAATATACAAGTGTAAATAGTGAATATAACTGTGCACAAGTGTGGGGTGATCAGAACAAAATATAGACAAACTGGAGAATCAGGTCCTGCGAACGCTGGCAGCTACCTCGACCGTCCAAAAGCACTCCCGAGCCGCAATGGAATCAGCTCTGCTGTAATGTACCTGGATCTGCACACAAGGTGCAGGGAGTCGGGTGTGAGTACTTCCAACTTAGCGGTAATAAAAGTAAATAATGCTGAAGGGAAGAAAATCACGCAAGGCACTATCTCTTGCTACACAATACAGAACTATCATAAAACTTCAAAACACTATCATTTTATTCCTTTTCAGCATATGTGAGTAGATTATTTAGAAATCTCAATGTTTAGCTACTTTCTTTCATTATAACATACCAATACCTGGGAGAATCTCAAGCAGTGCAAGTCAGCACTTAAATCAGCCTTTCGGGCTCAGCACTCCTTAACAATTTATACTAGGAGATCTGGTCAATAAAGCAACAAATGCACATGTGTCAGTAAAGTATGAGTGCTAAAATGTAATGCCACGTAGTACACGTAAACCAATGTATGTATGCCATGCAATGCATATGACTGCTACGACGTGTAGCCCGATCCTTTTGGGTACCCGTGCTCACTGGGGGTGTCCAGACTCCGGAGGGGCTCCTACAGCCCAAGCACAATATTAATATCACACCTGCTGCGGCGCGCAGCCCGATCCATATACCACTGCGGCGTGCAGTCCGATCCATGCATGTGTATGCATATGCTCACATGAAATGTCATGCCCTAACATATGGCCCTCGGCCCAATCAGTCTAACAAATAATCAAGAAAGCCCTACGGGCAACAATATCACATTAGCTCACAGCTAAAATATTATTAAGACCTTGTTCAAGTTTTTCATAACCTTATAAGAATGCTGAATAGCAAAATACCATTTAATACCTTAAATTTAGATAAAAATATGTACAGTGTTATCAAGACAATGATACTAATCCTTGAAGGATTCAAATAATTGGCACGAAGCCTAAACGTGATAATTAGTCCAATTCAATTTAACAATTAGGTGTTATTATTTATTACGCGGGACGGACCAAGTCACGATCCCCAATGGTGCTCTACCCCACGCCCATTATTCGGCATGCAAGTCACCTCAACACAGCACTAAGATGTGCAAGTCCGGGGTTTACTAACCCTCAGAACATCATTTACAAGAATTACCCACCTCGAACCGACGAAAGCTCATGCCCGCGACGCCTTAGCTCCTCGAACCGGCATCCATGCACGTCAAAACTAGCACAAATCAGCACAAATATATCAAAATAGGCTAATGGAACATAACCCAATCGAAAGAACTCGAAAAATATCAAAAATCACGAAATTGGCAAAACCCGAGCCCCGGCCCACATCTCGAAAAATTTCGAAACTCATATTTCCAGAATCCTCGTCTCGCCACGAGTTCGTACATATAAAATTTACCAAAATCGGAGTTCGATTGGCCTTTCAAAATCCAAATTTTCGTTTTCAATATCTAGGCCACAATCCTTCACAATTTCTACGCAAATTCATGAAGATTGATGTTAATTCTACCATAAAATGATGTTTTTGAGTCAAGAAACTTACCTCCGATGAATACCCGATTATTTCCCAGCGTTTTCCCGTGATTTCTTCTCTCTAGGGCTCAAAAATGGTGTTTATGAAATGAAACCCGTATGTGAAATGTTTCTGGTTTTAATTCACTGCCTGGGACTTTTCTTCTACGCGTTCGCGTTCCTTGCCACGCGTTCGCGATGCCCAACTCCGGATTGACCTTCGCGAACGCGACCTCCCCAACGCGTTCGCGATGCACTAGCTCCCAGCCGTCTGATTTTCCTTCTACGCGAACGCGTCTCCCTTTCACGCGATCGCGATGGTCTCCATCTTTCTCCTACGCGAACGCGTAGGTCCCCACGCGAACACGAGGCTTCGCCTGTTTCACCTTCGCGAACGCGGACTTCTTCCACACGAACGCGATGCATTGCCCTGCCTGGCCTTCGCGAACGCGGGCCTTGCCCTCGCGAACGCGAAGGCTAAAATCCTGCCCAGAGATCTGCAATTTACAGCAGACTTTTCCTTGCTTCAAAATGCCGGATGATGGTCCGGATTCACCCCGAGGCCCCCGGGACCCCAACGAAAACTACCAATATACTCCAAAACACGATACGAACTTGTTCCAATCGTAAAAACACCATCCTAAACATCAAAATCACAATTATACACGGATTCAAGCCTAAGTTTCTTCAAAACTTTCAAAACTAACATTCAATCCAAAACCCGATCAAACGACGTCCGAACGACCTGAAATTTTGCAGGCACATCCAAAATCACCTAACGGAGCTACTACAACTGTCGGAATTCCATTCCAACTCCCGGATCAAAATCTCACCTACCGTTCGGATTTCGCCAAAATTCAACCTTAGCCAATTCAAGCCTAAAACTACACCGAACCTCCAAATTCAATTCCGATTGCTCTCCTAAGTCATAAATGATCTCCCGAAACTAGTCGAATCATCAGAATCTGATTCCGAGCACTCTAACTCAATAGTCAACTCTAGGTTGACTTTCCATATTCAAACTTCCTTCAAACATGCTTATTTGCTTCATTTTCAATTCAATTCACTCCTAACTCACCCGATAGGCTCTAACACCGATATAAAAGCATAAAACATGTAATTGCAACATGACGGGGTGGTAAATTCCCGTAACGACGGGCCGGGTCGTTACAATTCCAGCTATCCGAATAAAAGATTTTCTTGGGTTTATCAACGTTATTCTTTATGCTCCTAATATTATTTGGTTTGACAATTCCATTGGCTTTGAAAAATTATTGTATCCACCATTTTAGATAGCTATGAGGTGAATTTTACGCTTAATTGCTTTACTATGTACTGTTTGTATGAGTTCCAACACCAACTAATATTAAAATTTATACAAGCTACATGATATTTCTCTATGAAAGGTCTTCGACAGACATAAAAAGTGGGCCAAAAATCTAGGATGAACTATTCCACAAGATTTGAAGATGGAATTCCTTTTTAGTTTTCATTTTTTGATAACCTCTAAAAATTATAGAAGAATGAGCAGAATAATTAACAGAAGATAATCTTTATCAAAAAAAAAAAAGAAATTAACAGAAGATAAGAGAAAATAAGGGGTCATTCAAAATATTCGACGGCCAAAACTTCGGTGAGTGCGACCTCCGGCCAAAACACGACAGGTTCTTTTCAGTATCCCTTAGGAAGAAAAGCACACAAGAAATGAGATGAAGAAAACATGGGAGTCGTCGGATAAAGTTTTTCCTTGCCAGATTTAGACATTTTTTGTCCGAAACTCCAGCCAAAACCTGGTGGAGATCGCCATATTCGACGAGAAGAAAAGAGAGAACGAGGTCTTGGGAGGGGGGTGGGGTGTCTGGTTCATCAGAATCTGCTTTGGCATAGATATAGAGACCGAGAAAGAGAGGTGGGACTCATAAGGTAGTTGGATAGTTGGGTCAAAGAAATGGGCATGGGTCATTAAAATTTAGGTTGATATTAGCCTAGTTGGCAGATTAAGTGATGAGTCACATTGCCACATAGGACTTCTGTTAGGGATAGGTATAATTTTGTCTACTATCTTAACGGCATGTATACTTTTGGACCGATAGTAGAATTAGGTATAACAGTGACTAATTTACCAAAATAGTGGGACAAATTTGACCTTTTTTTCTCTACTTTTATTGATGATACCCTACTTCGTTGCCAGCCTAGTAAATTGAACAAGTTTGCGGTCGATTTTATTTACAGCAGACGCTTTGTTCGACACGTTACTAAATGGATTACATTCGTCAAAAATAAGTATGTGGAGGAACTGAATCTTCATCTAAGTCACGAGATTTGAATGAAATCTACAATTACCCGAGCTTATGTACTCCAATATGTGCTTACAACACCTAAGTTTGCGCCATTGTAATCTTGTACCAAAAGGGGAGATTAATTGGCCTTCCCTTAGGGTTTTAGAAATTGGATATGCTGAATTGAACCGGGATTTTATTAAAAAGATTTGTTCTGGATGTCCTGCTTTGGAGTGTCTGAAGTTTAGGAGTTGTTACGGGATTGGTTGTTTTAATATTGATTCCAAAAGTGTGAAGAAATTGGTGATCAAAGGATGTTGGGTTGACGATGACGATGATGATGATGATGATGATAATGAAGAAGAAAAAGAGCTGGGAATATATGCTACGAATGTTACTTCATTGGAGATTAGCAGCCATTTTCATAAGAAGGTACTTGTTCTTCAGGATGTAAAAGCTCTCGTCGTTGCTAAGCTAAATGTTTATAGGAAGCCAGATGAGTACATGCATAATTACGAGGGTGATTTTAAAACTTATCAGAATATGGTGAAAGATCTCCTCGTGTCACTCCAGCACGTTGAGAAACTCTCCATCGGAACATGGTGTCTGTGTTTGAAATGTCAAAATCCTCCCACATCGGTTGGAAACCCCTTTTGTAGGGAATTTTTCTTAATAAAAGGAGGCCTTGTGTTTAGGATTTAAACACACTTCTCATTTGCCTTCTTATCTTCTTAAGTCATTTGTATCTTCCCTCTTTAGTATTATTTCACTTGTATTTTGGAGTGAAATAAAATATTGGTTGTGCCCGAGGAGTAGGCAAAATTAGCCGAACCTCGTAAATTCTAGTGTTCCTTTTATTATTGTTTTATTGTCTTATTTATTATTTAGTGGCTGCCATAATTTTGGTATAGTAGTTGTGACTCATTCACACGATATACATTTGGCTTCACCAACAATTGGTATCAGAGCCAAGGTATTATCTCGGTATGCTCTGTGGTTGCAGCGTAGTCTGATCTTCCACATCAGAAAAGATTTATCTTGTTAACTGAGTCAACGTTCTGTCTTAGTATGCTCTGTGGTTGCAGCTTAGTCTGATTTTTCACATCAGAAAAAAATAATCTTGATTTGTGTCGTCAGCTATCAAATAATATTTGTGTCAAAGATGAGAGACAATAAACAAGAAGAATCTACATCAAGTGTCAGCAATATGTCATCATTGGCATCTTCGCTTATGACAAGAATTGTGTCAAATGCGAAATTTACGGTAGAAATTTTTGACGGGTCCGAACATTTTGGGATTTAGCAAGGCGAGGTTTTAGATGTCCTTTTTTCTACAAGGACTAGATCTGGCAATTGAAGAAAAGAGACCAGATGCTATTAGAGAAGAAGATTGGAGAATTATCAATCGTGTTGCTTGCGGTACCATTCGATCCTACCTTGCTAGAGAGCAGGAAATATCCATACACAAAGGAAACTTCTGCTAGTAAATTATGGAAAGCACTAGAGGATAAATTTTTGAAGAAAAACAGTCAAAATAAATTGTACATGAAGAAGAGACTGTTTCACTTCACCTATGTTCCTGGTACCACGATGAATGAACATATCACCAGTTTCACTAAGTTGGTCACGGATTTGCAAAATATGGATACAACTTATGATGATGGTGACTTGGCCTTAATGTTGTTGACGTCACTTCCTGACGAGTACGAGCATCTTGAAACTACTCTACTCCATGGAAATGACGAAGTTTCTCTCCGAGAAGTTTGTTCGGCTTTGTAAAACTATGAACAAAGAAAGCGAGAAAAACAGAAGGGCGGGGAAGGAGAAGCACTGTTCGTGAGGGGTCGTCCTCAAAACCAAACGAGGATAAGGAAAGGAAGATCTAAGTCAAGATCTAAACCCAGCAAAGATGAATGTGCCTTTTGTCGAGAAAATGGGCACTGGAAGAAAGACTGTCCGAAGTTGAATAATAAGGCCAAACATAACAATGGAAAGGCCATTATGGATTCAAATATTGCTGATTGTGATGATTCGAATTTCTCATTAGTTACAACGGAGCCGTCAACGTCATCGGACATATGGTTGATGGATTCGGCTTGTAGCTATCATATGTGTCCCAACAGGGATTGGTTTGTGAACTTTCAAGAAGGAGAATATGGAGTCGTCCAAACAGCGGATAACAGCCCTCTTACCTCATATGGAATTGGTTCAATAAAATTAAGGAACCATGACGGAATGATCGGAACATTAATAGATGTTCGATATGTACCAGATTTGAAGAAAAATCTCATCTCTGTGGGAGTCCTGGAATCAAAAGGGTTCAAAATTATTACAGAAAATGGAGTGATGAGGGTGTGCTCCGGTGCACTAGTGGTAATGAAGGCCAATCGGAAGAACAATAACATGTACCGTTATCTCGGTAGTACAATTATTGGGATAGCGACAGTGACGTCCAGTTACAACAAAGAGGCAGAAGCAACCAGGCTATGGCACATGCACTTGGGACATGTTGGAGGAAAATCCTTGAAAACTCTATCAGATCAAGGATTATTGAAAGGGGTAAAGGCTTGCAATTTGGAGTTTTGCAAGCATTGTGTCAAAGGAAAACAAACAAGGGTTAAATTTGGTACAACAATCCATAAGACTAAAGGCATTTTAGATTGTGTACATTCTGATGTTTGGGGTCCTTCCAAAATACCTTCATTAGGTGGGAAGCACTATTTTGTAACCTTTGTTGATGATTTTTCCCGAAGAGTATGGGTGTATACAATGAAGGGCAAATATGAAGTGCTTGGAATTTTTCTCAAATGGAAGACGATGTTGGAGAATTAAACGGGCAGGAGGATCAAGTGTATTCATACAGACAATGTAGGTGAATACAAAAATGATCATTTCAATAAGGTCTCTGAAAATGATGGCATCGTCCGACACTTCACTGTTAGACATACACCACAACAGAATGGAGTGGCAGAACGCATGAACCGGACCTTGCTGGAGAAGGTACGATGTATGTTGTCTAATGCTGGCTTGGGCAAAGAATTTTGGGCTGAGGGAATTACATATGCGTGCCACCTCATTAATCGCTTACCATCTGCTGCTATTGATGGCAAGACACCATTTGAAAAATGGTATGGAAAGCCTGCTGTAGATTATGACTCTTTGCACGTATTTGGCTCAACTGCATATTATCATGTGACCGAGTCAAAATTGGATCCAATGGCAAAGAAGGCTATTTTTATGGGGATTACTTCTGGAGTCAAAGGACACCGCTTATGGTGTCCTATGACAAAGAAAGTAATATTCAGTAGGGATGTTACCTTCGATGAATCTGCTTTGGTAAACAAGGTAACAAATGTAGATACCAAACAAGATGATGGTGCTTCTAAGTAGGTGGAGTATGAGGGAAAATTTAGTTTTCCTACACAAGAAGCAGAAGAGGAAACAAATGAAGATTATCCTCTAGAAGGAGAGCCAGTAGAGGAGATTCCAACTCAGGAACCTCAACAACAACTTGAATCAATAGCAACCAACATGCCAAAAAGGAAAATAATGAAACATGTTCGTCTTATAGAGACAGTTACTTGTGCAACCGCAATTGCATCTGATGTTGTTCCTACCACTTATAATGACGCAGTCCAAAGTCCAGAAGAAGATAAGTGCATGATTGCCATGAATGATGAAATACAGTCCCTTTATCAGAGTCATACATGGAGATTGGCCAATCTACCAAAGGGAAAGAAAGCAATTGGGTGAAAATGAGTATTTGCAAAGAAAGAAGGATTTCCTAACCAAGTAGATGTTCGCTACAAAGCAAGATTGGTGGCCAAAGGACATGCTCAAACGGAGGGAATTGATTATAATGAAGTATTTTCTCTAGTTGTAAAATATTCCTCCATTCGAATTATGTTGGCGTTGGTAGCACAATTGGATTTGGAACTAGTTCAGATGGATGTAAAAACTGCGTTTTTACACGGAAACTTGGAGGAGGAAATCTACATGACTCAGCTAGAAAGATTCGAAGTTGCTGGAAAGGAAAACATGGTGTGCAAACTTGAAAAATTATTGTACGGGTTGAAACAATCTTCTAGACAATGGTACAAGCGATTTGACAAGTTTATGTTGCAGCAAGGGTACGAGAGAAGCAAATACGATCATTGTGTGTATTTGCGCAAGCTTAAAGATGGTTCCTTTATATATCTTCTCCTATATGTTGATGATATGTTGATAGCTTCCAAGAATTAAGAAGAAATTGATAAATTGAAGATTCAAATCAAGAAGGAGTTCGAGATGAATGATCTGGGTGAGGCAAAAAAAAATTCTTGGCATGGAGATAATAAGAGATAGACGTTCAAAGAAACTCCGTTTATCTCAGAAAGAATATTTGAAGAGAGTACTACAACGTTTTGGCATAGATGACAAGACTAAGCCAGTTAGTACTCCCCTTTCTCCCCATTTTAAGTTAAGTACTACTATGTCGCCATTGGATGAAGTTGAAAGAGAGTATATGTCAAAGTTACCATACGCAAATGCTGTTGGTAGCTTGATGTATGCAATGGTCTGTACGAGACCTGATATTTCACAAGCTATTGGAGTTATTAGCAGATATATGCATAATCAAGTAAATGAGCATTGGCAAGCTGTGAAGTGGATTCTACGGTATATTCATAATACTGTAGATGTCGGGTTAATTTTTTAGCAGAAAGGCAATCAGTCTGTAGTTGGATATTGTGACTCAGATTTTACGGGCGATCTCGACAAACGAAGATCTACTACTGGTTATGTGTTTACTTTTGCAAAGGCACCAGTCAGTTGGAAGTCTACTTTGCAGTCAACAGTTGCTTTGTCTACAACAGAGGCAGAGTACATGGCTATTACAGAGGCTGTGAAGGAGGCAATTTGGCTTTAAGGATTGCTAAAGGAGCTTGGTGTTGAACAAAAAGGTATCACAATTTTTTGTGATAGTCAAAGTGCTATTCAATTAGCGAAGAATCAAGTTTATCATGCAAGGACGAAACACATGATGTTCGGTATCATTTCGTACGAGAAATCATAGAAGAAGGTGGAGTCACGGTGAATAAAATTCATACTACCGAGAGTCCTGCTGATATGCTGACAAAAATGGTGATTGCGGTCAAGTTTCAACATTGTTTGGATTTAATCAACATTGTTGAATACTGTAGATTGAAGATGAAGATACAACCAAAATTTGTTATTGAGAGAAATTGAAGATGTGGAATTTTGCCAAGGCGGAGATTTGTTGAAATGTCAAAATCCTCCCACATCGGTTGGAAACCCCTTTTGTAGGGAATTTTTTCCTATAAAAGGAGGCCTTATGTTTAGGGTTTAAACACTCCTCTCATTTGCCTTCTTATCTTCTTAAGGCATTTGTATTTTCTCTCTTTTAGTATTATTTCACTTGTATTTTGGAGTGGAATAAAATATTGGTTGTGTCCGAGGAGTAGGCAAAATTAGCCGAACCTCGTAAATTTTGGTGTTCCTTTTATTGTTGTTTTATTGTCTTATTTATTATTAGTGGCTGCCATAATTTTGGTATAGTAGTTGTGACTCATTCACACTATATACATTTGGCTTCCGCAACAGTACGCATGTTTGAGCTATCTCCTTCATTTACTCAACAAAGTTTTAGTATTCTTTATTTGCTGAAGAGTTTATAATTCTATGCACTGAAATATTTACACAATCATGTAACTTATAAGATACTTACAGGTAAATTTCTACGATATGAGTAAGCTGATAAAAATGGTCACTAACATGCTATTACAGATTAAGCTACTCGAATAGTATAGACATTCTATAGACGATCAACAGATATAGTTTAAATCCCTTGCTATGGTAGTACCCCACCATTTATATGGAAAATTGGAAATTTTGTTACTGCGCAATGCAAAGTGTTTGAAGTAGCATATGTTAAGAAAGCAATAGCTTTATGTTAGTGTTACTACTCTTCCGTTAATTCAGAAGCTTTATATTTATGGATCTCTGCAGTTATGTAGCGCCAGCTTTCAAGCATATATTTTGATATTCAAACAGCTACTCGGTTGTTCTTACCTTAAACCTGCTTGAATAATTTGAATTTCTTTCAAATTTCACAAAGTTAAAAGCTTAGAGAAAGAAAGAGAGTAAAAGGAACACCAAAGAAAGAGGGAGACACTTTAATGATCTTGGATTCCTTTAGCTGTAAGTTAAACCTATAACCCAATCTTATGATAATTAATGCCCTAGGTCCTTACGACATTGGAGATGAGTACCTTGTCATGCCCCAGGATGAGATGCAAATACTTGACCTTAAACACTCATATGAAGAAATGGAAGCTTCCTGGGATATCAATCCTTCTACAAAGCTGTCCTCAGGTTGAGACCTTGAACATAGACATGACATCCTGCTTCGAAGAGGTATGCAAATTTTCCTCCTTCTACTACTTTGTTAATCTTCGTATCTTCTCGCAAGATCATTTAAACAGAGGCAAACCCAGGTTCTAGAGTTAATGAGTTAAAAATGATCAGTGTGATCTTATTATAGTTTGAGTTGAAGGCAACGATTCAGTCAAATAAGCCCTAAATCTGTCTCTGCCGTATATTTTAGACTGATCCTTGTTTAACCAAATAACTTTGGAACGTTATGTTGCAGTATTACTTTGGGTCGTATTTTAAGAAATGTAACGACTTTAGTGGAGGAAATTACTGGATATCAAGGCTAGCTTGTTGGGTGCTGTATCTCAAGACTTTAAGGATATACGGCTTCTGGGGTGGGAATGAATACATCCTTTCGTTTCTGGAAGTTGTGCTAAAGAATGCGATGGTGCTTGAGAAAATCTTCATTGGCTCCTCCAAAAATGAACCATGGATTCCTACAGGTGCGGACTATAGAAGAGTTGCAAATAAGATGCTAAGCTTTCCGAGATCATCAAAGGATGCTGTTATTCTGTTCTCTGGTGGAGAATTAAACTATGTTTAGATGTTTAATTAAAAAAACATGCTTCTTGTTATAAAATAAAGACTGTAAAGTAAAGTCAAGTATAGAGATAGACTGATATATTATTCGAATTCAAACTTCGGTACATAATGAAATGAAAACCCTTCTATTTATAGAAGAAAAGAAGCTGTTATGTAAGCTGCTACTGCCAGATATGGATCTTATACTAAGAGTAATGTTTATCTATAACAGAGTACTGAAAGGATAAGCTCATTATACCCAGTATGGATAATCTTCTACCGGAAGTAATATTTATTCATAACCGGATACTGAAAGGATAAGCTCATTATACCCAGTATGGATAATCTTCTACCGGAAGTAATATTTATCCATAACCGGATACTGAAAGGATAAGCTTATTATACCCAGTATAGATAATCTTCTACCGACGGTAATATTTATTTGTAACCGGGTACCAAAGTGATAAGCTTCTTCATGAAGCTTATTTCCAATATAGTACTAAATAGATAAACATATTTACGGTGCAACCCCATATGAATAAACTTCTTCAGGAAGCTTATTCACAACGGAGTACGAATATCCATAATATAATATATTTATAACACTCCCCCTTGGATGTTCATTAAAAGACAACGTGCCTCATTAAAACCTTACTAGGAAAAACCACGTGGGAAAAATCCTAGTGAAGGAAAAAAAGTACACATATTTAGTAATGCGCATTGCTAGGTGCCTCATTAAAAACCTTATAAGGAAAACCCCATGGGAAAAAAACCTTAGTAAGGGAAAAAGAGTGCATCGCATATTTTACTCCCCCTAATGGAAACCTTGTTTCAAATATTTGAGTCTGCGCATTCCAATCTTGAATACCATCTTCTCAAAAATTGAAGTTGGCAAAGATTTAGTGAATAAATCTGCTGGATTATCACTTGAACGGATTTGTTGCACATCAATGTCACCATTTTTCTGAAGGTCATGTGTGTAGAATAATTTTGGTGAAATGTGCTTCGTTCTATCTCCTTTTATAAATCCTCCCTTCAATTGGGCTATGCATGCAGCATTGTCTTCGTATAAAATTGCGGGTCTTTTTTCACATTCCAAACCACATTTTTCTCGAATAAAATGAATTATTGATCTCAACAATATGCATTCCCTACTTGCTTCATGAATAGCTATTATCTCAGCGTGATTTGAAGAAGTAGCAACAATAGATTGCTTTGTGGAGCACCATGATATGACAGTACCTCCATACGTAAATACATATCCGGTTTGGGATCGAGCTTTATGGGGATCAGATAAATAACCTGCATCTGCATAACCAACAAGATCTGCACTATCTTTGTTAGCATAAAACAAACCCATATCAAGAGTTCCCTTTAAATATCACAATATATGCTTAATCTCGTTCCAATGTCTCCATGTAGGAGAAGAACTATATCTTGCTAGTAAATTAACAGAAAATGCTATGTCAGGCCTTGTAGCATTAGCAAGATACATTAGTGCACCAATTGCACCGAGATACGGTACTTCGGGACCAAGGAGTTCCTCGTCCTCTTCTGGAGGTCGGAACACATCCTTATTCACTTCAAGTGATCGAACAACCATTGGTGTACTCAATGGGTGTGCTTTGTCCATGTAAAATCGTTTTAAGACCCTTTCTATATAGGCAGTTTGATGGATAAAGATCCCTTCTGCTAAATGTTCAATTTGTCTTTCCAAGATCTTTCATCTCAAATTCTTTCTTAAGATATTCAATTGCCTTTTGGAGCTCTTCTGGAGTTCCAATAAGATTTATGTCATCAACATAAACAGCAAGTATAACAAATTCTGATGCCATTTTTTTTATAAAAATACATGGACAAACAACATCATTTATGTAACCTTCTTTCAGTAAATATTCACTAAGGCGATTATACCACATGCGCCCGTATTACTTTAAACCGTACAAAGATCTTTGTAATCTAATTGAATACATTTCGTGAGATTTTGCTTTAGGCATTTTAAATCCTTCAGGGATTTTCATATAAATTTCATTATCAAGTGAACCGTACAGATAAGCTGTAACTACATCCATTAGATGTATTTCAAGTTTTTCATGTAGTGCTAAACTGATGAGATATCGAAATGTTATGACATCCATAACAGGTGAATATGTTTCATTAAAATTGACTCCAGGTCGTTGTGAGAATCCTTGTGCAACAAGGCGAGCTTTATATCTTTCAACTTCATTTTTATCATTCCTTTTTCGCACAAAAACCCATTTATGACCAATTGGTTTTATACCAGTAGGTGTTTGGACAACTGGTCCAAATACCTCCCTTTTAGCAAGTGACTTCAATTTCGATTGAATTGCCTCTTGCCATTTTGGCCAATCAGATCTTTATCAACATTCTTCGACGGATCGAGGTTCAAGATCCTCACTATCTTGCATAATATTAAGTGCGACATTATATGCAAAAATATTATCCACCACTATTTCAGAACGATTTAAATTAATCCCATCACCGGTCGGACTTATGAAAAGTTCTTCACTTACATGAGCTTCGGGTTCGTTGATTTCTTCAGGAATCTCAGAACTAATTAGATCTTGGGTCTCTTCAGGAGATCCCTTCATGGTATTATTTTGATCATTTGCCGATTTTCTTTTTTGAGGATTTCGATCCTTAGAACCCAAAGGCCTACCACGCTTCAGGCGTGCTTTAGGTTCACTAGCTTTCATGCTAGTAGGTGGTCCTACTGGAACATCAATTCGGATAGGCACATTCTCTGCAGGGATATGTGACTTAGTTATCCTTTTCAAATCGGTAAATGCGTCTGGCATTTGATTTGCTATATTCTGTAAATGGATGATCTTCTGGACCTCCTGATTACATATAGGGGTGCGTGAGTCAAAGTGAGATAATGATGAAACTTTCCACACAATTTCTCTTTTGATTTCCTTTTTCTCTCCCCCTAATTGTGGGAAATTTGTTTCATCAAACCGACAATCTGCAAATCGAGCAGTAAATAAATCTCCTGTCAATGGTTCAAGATAGCTAATAATAGAGGGTGATTCAAACCCAACATATATTCCTATCCTTCTCTGTGGTCCCATCTTACTGCGCTGTGGTGGTGCTACTGGCACATATACAGCACATCCGAAAATTCGTAAATGGGCAATATTTGGTTGATGACCAAAAACTAATTGTGACGGAGAATATTTATTATAATGTGTCGGTCTGAGACGGATAAGTGATGCTGCATGCAAGATAGCATGGCCCCAAACAGTAGAGGGCAATTTTGTTTTCATAAGTAGTGGTCTTGTTATCAATTGTAGGCGTTTAATAAATGACTCTGCAAGGCCATTTTGAGTATGAACATAAGCTACAGGATGTTCAACTTTTATCCCAACTGATAAACAATAATCATCAAAAGCTTGAGATGAGAATTCTCTAGCATTATCCACTACTGAAAAATTGGCCTATGGTAACGGTTGGGAAACCGTTCCCATAGGTTGTTAAACCGTTGCCATATAGATATGGGAACGGTTTACAGACCGTTCCATCAGCTGGCGTGGCAATAGGTCTATGGGAACGATTCTTGTAATGGTTTGCACGCTCCGTGGTTATAGATGCATCTTTCGCAACGGTTTTCCCTTTCTCTATCGGAACGGTTATATTTTTCAATTGGAACGGTTTAAAACCGTTACTATAGTGTATATGGAACGGTTCTTAACCGTTACCATATTTTTAATGCAACACATTTGTAAGCTATTGTTACGGTTATTTATGGATATAACAACGGTTCATTTACCCCTACTGTAACGGTTCTAGTTTTGTACGGGAACGGTTTGTATGACCTATCGCAACGGTTTGTATTGTATGGTGGAATGCCAATTTGTGTCTATTGCAACGGTTTTGGTAGGCTATTGCAACCGTTCAATTGAAAAAATATAATATAGCCCCTATTATAAATAAAGATTTATATATGAAAAATAAATTATAATAACACGAAAATTTAAATAAATCATAAACTAAAACTTTTAATAATATAAATTATCCATCAAGCAAATTGTATCCATAAAATAAATGTTCTACCCCAAATGCACAAATTTAATACATTTCAAGAGAGTAATTAGTTTCAAAAAGGTTGATAACAAAAGATTCCTATAGAACATTCATCTATAGCAATTCAAATTCCATCTCAAGTACGATCTAGTTCTTCACTTTCAACATCTTCTTAGGTTTCTTGATTTACTCCACCTACAAAATAGGATAAATAAAGTCACTACTCCTCAAGAAGATAAACTAAGCCACAGCTTGAAAGAAAAACAAGTAAATCACCCCACCATCATTGAAAATAGTTGTGTACTGTAAATATAGGTTTCCTAATACACAATTGGATCACCTCCACAAGGCCATAAAGAGCAGCACAACAAAGAAAATTTTTTTTTGGTAAAGATTTGCAAAAGGTTCCATTAGAAGAACAATACAGAGAGGACACTACTCATCTACATTTAGCTAATGCAATAAGCGAAGAAAGAAAAATAGAAGTGCAACCTGCAGAAGTGCAAAGAACAAGAATGACATAAGTCAGTTGCAAAAGCGCCAGCATTTTGGAGAGTCCGCGCAACAGAGAGTCTAGCCTTACAATTCTCATATCCTGCACACCCACTTATCTGGTTTCTGGTATAATTATCAGTTATTCACATGGCAAGAGAAGAAACTTAGAATGAAATTGTAACGACCCGACCGGTCGTTTTAGAAAATTACACCCCAATCCCCAATTTAACTGTTCCCCTAAGTTCATTTCTGCTAGTGTGGTTTGCCGAGAGAGTCGGTTCTGAAATTTGGAGCATTTTGGGACACTTAGTCCCTAAAGGAGAGCTTTAAAGCTAGAAAACGGTCCGTAGCCGGAACAGTGTTAAGACGATTTCGGAACGGAAATCCGATGGTTCCATTAGCTCCGTTGGGTGATTTCGGGGTTAGGAGCGCGTTCGGAATGTATTTTGGAGGTCCGTAGCTCAATTAGGCTTGAAATGCCGAAGGATGAAATTTTGGCGAATCCGAACGATAGGTGAGATTTTGATCCGGGGGTCGGAATGGAATTCCGACAATTTCTGTAGCTTCGTTATGTGATTTTGGATATGTCCGCAAATTTTCAGGTCATTCGGACGTCGTTTGGTTGGGTTTTTGATCGAATGTGCAATTCGGAAAGTTTTAAGAAATTTAGGCTTGAATTCGATGTGAATTATGGGTTTTGATGTTGTTAGACGTGTTTTTATGATTGGAACAAGTTTGTATCGTATTTTGGAGTATGTTGGTGGTTTTTGTTGGGGTCCCGGGGGCCTCGGGATGAATTCGGACCATCAAACGGGCATTTTGAAGCCTTGAAAAACCTGCAGAAAATTGCAGGTCAGTGCAGCAGGGATTTGGCCTTCGCGTTCGCGTGAAGGTGGTCGCGTTCGCGTAGGCCAGTCATGCCAAGGCATCGCGTTCGCGATAAGACCAACGCGTTCACGTAGGTGGTGAGATGTGATGCTTCGCGTTCGCGTGACCTAGGTTCGCGAACGCGTAGAAGGGGGAGAGTCAGCATCGCGTTCGCGTAGTTGCTGTCGCGTTCGCGTAGAGGTGGGACTTGGCGCCGGGGAATTTTGTGCTTCGCGGACGCGTGGGGAGCGTCGCGTTCGCGAAGGGTAAATTGAACAGACCTTCGCGGACGCGTGAGTACCTTCGCGAACGCGTAGAGCACTGGGGTCTGGCAATGAGTTTAAGTTCGGAACATAACAGCCGCGGCCCCCATACACAAAAACGCCATTTTTGAGCTCCAAGAGAGGAAATTGACGGGGAAACGATGGGATATCATCGGGAATTCATCGGGGGTAAGTTTCTTGACCTTAATTCGTTGGTTTATCATGAAATCCGTGATTATTTCACTGAAAATGGTGGATTAAAGGTGGGTTTGAGCCCTATGCCTAAATGTTAGAAAATCTCTGATTTGAGTGGGCAAATGGAGTCCGATTTTGGTAAATTTTATATGCCTAGACTCGTATTGAGATAAGGAACCTGAATATATAATTTTCGTGATTTTTCGATAAGCGTACCGAAGGTCGAGTTTTGGCAACTTGTGGGTTTTGGTGTATTTTGAGTTATTTTGATTGGGTAATGCCCAATTGGCCTGTTTTGATGTGATTCTATTGATTTTTATCAGATTCTACACTTGTGGAGGCCGACATTCGTGGCAAGAGGGTTATTGCTTAGCGGTTTTGTACCGGAATTGAGGTAAGTGGCTTGTCTAACCTCGTGTGGGGGACTTTCACCCCTAGGATATTATTGTGATACTTTAAATGCCTTGTACGCGAGGTGACGGGCGTGTACATGCGCCGGTTGTTGAACACATACTTTACTCAAAATGTTCAATGAGTGATATTCCTGTTCTTAGTTGTTAAATTCGATATTCCTACCCGGTAGTAGTTAGAAAAGCATGATTGGATAGAATCTAACTGTCTAGTTGCTTAATTGACTTACTTGAGTTTTTCTTGATAATCGTTAGCGCTGTTCATAGGCGAAGTTATCGTTAAGCATATTATACTTTTCTCTGTGTATTCCTTTACTTGCTGTGGTTATGGACTACAGGTTCAATTCCCGAGATCCTGAGATTATTGAAATATGGACTACGGGTTCAATTCCCGAGATCCCGAGATTATTGAAATGTGGACTACGGGTTCAATTCCCGAGATCCTGAGATTTATTGAAATATGGTCTACGGGTTCGATTCCCGAGATCCTGAGATTATTGAAATGTGGACTACGGGTTCGATTCCCGAGATCCCGAGATTATTAAAATGTGGACTACGGGTTCGATTCCCGAGATCCTGAGATTTATTGAAATATGGTCTATGGGTTCGATTCCCGAGATCCTGAGATTTATTGAAATATGGTCTACGGGTTCGATTCCCGAGATCCTGAGATTATTGGTAGGGGCTGCGGGTTCAATTCCCACAGGTGCTGGACTTGCTGGTTTGAGTTTATATTGTGTTGGTTACTTGTAGTTAGCTAATCGTAGTTGGTTGCAGTAATTACTTCATTGTTGTTATTTCAGATTCATTCTTACTTATTCCTGCTCATTACTATTTTGATCATTATGTTATTGTTTTTTCTCGGTAGGGCCCCGACCTTCCTCGTCACTACTCCATCGAGGTTAGGCTTGGCACTTACTGAGTACCGTCGTGGTTTACTCATGCTACTCTTCTGCACACTTTTGTTGTGCAGATCCAGGTACATCAGAGCAGGCTCGTACTAGGTGATTCCGCAGCTTTCTGGGAGACTTCGAGGTATGATCTGCTACGTTCGCGGATCCGGAGGCTTCCCTTCTATTCTAGTATTACTAGTTGACATTTTTCTTCATTTCGTTGTTAGATACTCTTTACACATAGAGCCACAGTTGTATTTCCCTTTTAGTCTGTGTTACCGTGGGATTCCGGATCTTGGTAGTGTTTTATTCATTGTGTGACGGATGTATGTGCCAAGCGGCACGGATTACATATCTTTTATGTTATTTTTTCGTTGTTTCTTATTTAAGTATTTATAACTTATATATTTCGCAACGTGTTCTAGTCGTGGGGACTGGGTGCCATCACGACATGTTCACAATTGGTGAACTAGGGTCGTGACAGAAATGGTTGTGGAGATATGGCAGAGAAGCAAGGAGCTAGTGGACAAGAGTGTTTACCAGAAAAGATGGTGATTAAAGCCTACCCGTACACATTTCTCATGGTTTAGGCTTGTGGAAGCATATGTGCATCTTATGGGCTTCCAGGGGAATCACAAAACGTCAGTTGCCTGTGAATATCTTCAACTATTCCTTCCTCAATAAATCGACAAGCCTCATTCACCACTAGAAAGAATATCATTTCAAGGATTTCTTTATCGGTCACAAATATTGGCTGCCAACAAAATCACATTAAGCCTTATATCAATCAAACATGCACAATATCATTTGATGTAGTTAGACGAGAATGTTTGCTTTAGTTTTAACAAACAAGAATTCAGATTAAAAGAAGGATTCAACTGCAACAAACCTTTCCACCAGGAGCAATCTTACTAAATCGCATAGACTCCTCAACAACTTAAATCAGAGAGTGATCAGCTTCTCGCTTGCTTCCCTTTTTGTATGTGTAATATCCTTTTCCATTCTTCTTACCTATGATTCAAGTATATATTCACTTAGAAAACCACACCACTTTGAGTGACAAATCTTGGAAATTGAACTGAGTAGCAGACTGTTGCAACTTTACTACTGTTATTCTTCTTGTAAATATCATTTAACTTCTTTTTACATTTTGTTTCATTTTAAAACAAATTATCCAAAAGTTAAAAGTGGAAAATACAAGTGTATTCAGTACCTTCCCGCCCATTTTCTACCATCAGTTGAACCAAGGGTGACTGAAAAGCGCGGTTTGGAAAAGCAGCAACAAACGCTTTTACACCAGCCAAAAATATACCATAGGTGAGACGGAGTGAATGCAAAATCAAAAGCAGGACAAATACAAATGATATGTACCTCCGTCCAGAAAGTAAAAAGAGTACGACATTGGTACCAAAAATGAGTAAATGATGTGAGGTATGTCAAAACTGACTATACTTTTACAGGAACAGGAAATCACAATGACAAAAACACTAGCTTAAGGCTTAATACATCTCTATAACACTCTGGATTCAGCACATTCCATTGGGTAACAATAGTGATTTTGGTTAAGAAGTGCCTATGACGCATCCTTATCAGGAGCTTCCATCTTTAACAGAATAACACTCCATTCTGCAAGTTCAGTAGTACCACTATTTTCCCAAACCTTTTCTAATGTTGTCTTGCTGATTTGGGTCGGGATACATAATTATTCTGATATTTAATGTTTAAAGGTTAACAAAAATTATTGATTTAGCAGCATACTAGCTTTAGACAGAAAAAAAGGGTCAAGAAACTTGAACACAATAAGTTACCTGACGTAATATAGTGCCGAATTGGCGTACAAGTTCTTGCATTCTCCTGGCACCAACTGCTTCTCTACGTGATGCATCCTGCTGCCGCCTTTTAAAGCTAGAAATCTGTTTGTCTTTCTCTTTCAGAATAGAGCTACGTCTTGGCATGTTTGATTGCTTTTTGCTAGTATTGGAATAGAAATGCTCAACATCATTCAGACTCTGCTCAAGCTGTTGATGTAACAAACTTGTGACCAGATTACATTTAAGAGCAATTGTATCCAAATGAAAACACAGCAGAAATACATGCGTAATAAGCAACGTAGATGCTGAGAGATATTGTACTTTTTAATTGCAAATGCTGGGTAATATACAGTTTGTGTGCTGGTATATTCTGGTGAGAGTAACAATATCGAGAGAAAATAACATCTACTGTCTGTTTGAAGAACTAGTATGAAGCAAAAGCTTTCAAACATAAATGATTTGCTAAGAGCATTAAAAATGAAGCTATGAGGAGATCATTTATGAAAAAAATTTGAAGTGAGCAATATGTTGCTTTGCCATAGGCAAGCATAAGAATCGCAAGCTAGCAAGCTAAAAATTATTACACCTAAAATAGAGTATTAAACATAAGGAACCAAAAAAAAGTATCCATTGGATTTAAGTATAACAAAGTATCAGAAACAGTCTCTCTGCCCTCTCGGGTAGAGGTAAGGTCTGTCTACATATTACCCTCCCCAGACCCCACCTTGTGGGAATATACTGGGTTGTTGTTGTTGTTGTTGTAAAGTATCAGAATATATCCAATTGTGAAGGGATGCTGGGCAGAAAGTGGCAACTAACATTCCCTGCCATCTAGAAGAGAAAAAGGAAAGAAAAGGTCTTAAGAGCCTCAATCCAACAAATAGAGATGCAATAATTTTCTCCCCTAAACCCAGTCCAAATAGGACATTTACAGCGGCGGAAGGCGGATGATGTGGTTTGTCCAAGTTGCAGCTTACATCCAACCAAATAACTAAGAAGAGCTCAAAAATCAAAAGAAAAGAAGAGCTCAATTCTCCAAATGTCCATCTTCTTTTCATATTACAGAATACGAAGAAAGCTACCATTAAAATTCTCTCAATCAATGCCTTGTTTTTTCATCCCTTTTTTCTGGGTTCTTTTTTCTTTCTTGGCATATTAATTTTACCTTCAACTAGCAAAAGAAACCTGGCACGTTAGCCACTAAGATCCTGAAGCCTGCATATCATAATATACCAACTTGGTTTAAATATGCAGAAATGATTTTGGTGTAAATAAAAGCAAATGCGGATGAACAGTTAAAGTGTTTGTGCAAGCATAAAATATTTCTTTCTTATTTTAAGACATTAATAGGTTGTTTGGTTCACAAACTAATTATCCAAGGACGAAATACTATACAGTTAAACCTCTAGATAACATCATGATTATATATCAACTCTTCTCTATAAAAGCCAAATTTTTTTCGGAATAAAATCTAATGTTCTAATATTAGTATATATTTTCTATAATAATAATTCACTATAACATCCAAAAATATCTAAAACAAACAAGTCAGAGGTTTGACTGTACGAGAATTGGTCATTTCATTTATTATGTAGGTATGAAAAGAAAGCCACGCGTACAATCACTAACATTACCTTTAATAGCCTTTCTTTTAAAAATAATCTAGAACATAATTACTCTAGTAGTAAAATTACTAAGTCTTTTCAAAAAATGGATGATGCCAAATCAATTCTCTTCTTCGTCAGCTAGTGGAAATAACTGATTTGCTTCTTAAGCACAAATTATTGTTAAATTTCTCATTTGTAAGCACAAATTAACGGGCACGAATGCAGAAAGGAAGAAACAACTACATGGACTTTGTTGGAATACAACACTGTGAATGGCTAGGAAACTAATTTAGAAAAAGTTAACAAGGAGAACAAAGGGGTTAAATCCAGCAGTAGAAAATCAAGTAAGTGCGAGTATTTGCTTCAATAACCAATTGAACTTCCTGCTAACTAAAAGTTACCATTATGAACTCTCTTCTGCATTAGTATCTGAAATGAGGTCTTCAAGTTCATCAATAATGGCATCATAGCAAAAGAGGTATTGCTCCTGAAATATACGGTAGTAATTTAGTAGACATTCAGCGTATAAGTACTTAAAAACCAAAGAACAAAGATTAGTCAAGAATACTGAAACACAGTAGCATAGATACTGAGGTAAGGAATAACAAAAGAGTAGAAGCGAATATTAGTTGAAAAACTGCAAGATGTTCAGCTTGAGTAGAACAAATTGTAAGACATTTCCTTTCCAATAATCTGAGCGGCTGAGAAGGCCAATGGAAGACTTAAAACATACACATACATACATCATTGCTCGAAGATTGACAAATAAGAACAAAAGGACACTGGGAACTACTCAAGTTGTGTGCGTTCTAAATACTTTCCAAAATTGATTGTTAGACAATACACATCTATTTTTTTTCCAGACGCTTACAGATAAAAATACACCAAAGATAAAAATATTTTATGGACCTGCTCTTTGGGGGTAAACTGCACGGTGAAAACAATAGGTTATCTTTTACACAATGTTTCATCAATACTGTTTAATTAATGTGGTTGCACTAAGTAATAAACAAGAACAGGCTAAATTTTTCAGGGAAACATACATGGCACCTGCTACTTTAACTAGAAAATATTGCATCCGCAGTTATCCGATTATGTAATATTGGTTGTATTGTTAATAAAGAAAAACTACATACAACCATTAAAGAATTTTAATAATGAGGATAAGCAACTGTACCATGGTCTGCACCATCCCAATTCGCTGAGACCTAAAAACGGTTATCATATTAACAAGATCTACAGCAGACATATCCCCAACCATTATTCTTTGGATGGTATTATGGATAGCACAGTATGTACCAGTCCTACCAATACCCGCGCTGAGCAAGAGAATGAGATGTCAGGCTTTAGAAATGATCAATTACAGAATCTTTATAGGCACATTACAGGGAGGGTGATGACAGATACCTGTAGTGGACTACAATTGGTCCAAGACTAGGTGGGACATTAGATGTTTGTTTCAGTATTTCACGAACAGCAAGGTTGTTCTTTGGAACTCCATGGTCGGTCCAGTCGGGATATTGAATATGTAAAACACACAAAGGTGGTTATTTTGCCTGGCACATAGCAAGGAGAAAAGATCACACATTTCATGCCATCTCTCTCTCATAATATGTGCAAGAAGTTAACATTTATGATATATAAGGATGGCAATTGAGTGGGAGAATTGGGCAACAGTTCCACACCATCATAGAAACTACATATAAGACCAAAAGGTACTTCCACAAAAAACACAAGGTTGAAGAAACCAGATATCTGATATCATGATATGAAATAAAGCATTTGCACTGCAAAACGAAAGATTTAAGTTCTCTTTACTCCAGCCACGAAAATACAACGCCGGAATTGCTTGATGCAGATCCAAAAGAGATTGTCACAAAACTGTTGTACCAGTTGTGAAGCCTTGTCACACAACCAAATGCTTAATTCTAACCAAGCAGTCTGTTTCCCCCTACAATATGGCTAGAGAAAAACTAGATCTGCTATACAGTCTCAACTACTACCAAGGGGTATAAACAAAATTAATTAAAACACAAGAAGATATTACGCAAATAACTAAGATTCTAGTTGCCCTCGAGTAAGGAAGAGGGCAAAAAGTGTTGTCATCTATCTCAAACAGTTTCCCGCGGCCTTGAAGATTGTCAGAAAAGGACCAAGTTCAGTCAGAAAGGATTTTCCACAGTAGAACAAAGTGCTTCGAAATGGGATTTTCAAAATAGTGAAAGAGGGATGGTGGAACCATCAAAGAATCTTTTTTCCAGACTGTCTTTCCCTTTTTTAAGTTTTAGCTTAATGTTAAGCAAGAATTGAACCTCACCTGAATAAATGTATCCCCAAAATGCGATCTTGACTACTTGTTCTTTCGCCAATCACATCAAGACTAATTGTAGATGTGTTTGATGCAAAAATGCAGTCTGGAGAACAAACTTTTTCAATATCTTCAAATATTGATTGTTTCAGCGACGCGACCTCATTAACAGCCTGAAGACAGAGAGACACAAATTTCATCAGAAAAAAATGGAAATGTGTATAATATGCATCATCTACAAGGATAGGAGAAAAATATTCAATATGGAACTAAAATAACAGAAGTTAGAGATTTAATGACATCAGAGTTGAAGAAGGGAAAAACGATGCATGGACAAAATATGTTCAAAAGGATGTTTCTTAGACATCAATAGTATGGAAATACAAGGCAAAAGAATAGCATGAAAACTAAGAGGAAGAAGGGAACAAGGGGTCAATGGATTACCCCAATGACCATGTCAACATCTTTTAGATCCTCATAGTCTAAAGTGCCTTTAAGAAGAGACAAAGTCCTTTTCATCTTATCCTGATTCAGCTGTCCTCTTGTTACTAGGCCTTGTAGGTTTGCTGGAACACAAATAGCATAAACAACATATCAGATGACATCCAAATTTTGCTTTTGTCCTACTACTATCTTTACTACAGATTCAACAAGTTGTACTAACCTTCTACTGATTTCACAGCTTTCAATAGATATTCATGGTTAATTTCTTTAAGTACGACATTCATGTTGCTCATAATTAGTGCTGTAGCAATGCCAGATCCCATTAAACCGCCACCAACAATGACAACTTTTTCTATTCTCCGCGGCTTAAGCCCAGTATCAGTAACACCTGGTACCTGTAAATTGTATTACTGGTAGTGACAAGAGAAGTAGAATTCCTAAGAGCTAAATCAATAACAAATATTATACACACGACACTTCATAGCGCAGAAGAACCAACAACAAACATTAATACAAAACAAAGTTATGCTGCCCAGGTACGTTCAAAACAGTCTGATGCTCATGCGTCAAAACTGGAGTTAGTTCCAGTGATTATGGAACATGGAGAACCAACAATCCAATTTTCCTTGGATGAGGTTAATGAATTCACAAGATATTATGACAAAGGCAGAGGCTTTAAAGGCTACAGTTAATCATACTAAGGCCAATACACAAATTGAGAGGGCTGCCAATATTGAGAATACACAAGTGCATGGGTTATCTGAAGGTAAGCAGTCGACAACTGCACAAAATACCTATATACGTGATGGTGAGGAACCCGATCATGACAGTGGCGAAGAGCATGGTTCAGTAGCACCACCAAAAAGCAAATTAAACCTTAATGCACCAGTTTTTATCCCAAGGAACTCACCAATTGGTGCTAAAACTGTTCAAAACGCAGCAACGAGATACATACAGCAGCAACCTACAGCTATTATTAATACTGATAATCAAAAAGCAATAGCAACATCAAAGACTAGGAAGCAGCAGAATCTAGCAGACACTCCAGTCATAGCATTGGAAGATAGAATTCTACTGGATGCATTGGTAAGCTTGAAACCTTCACTGAATTCAATTCACAAATCAAGTACTGGACACACGACAAAAAAAACACACAACACACAAATGGTTGAAACACGTCAGGAAAAGACATTACTGGAAAAATCACAAGATGCAAATATTGTCATGGCACAAGGCACAATCCAAAAATTGCCAAATCCAGTAAATGTAGGAATAGACATTTATGAAGATGGAGAGGAGGACACAATGCTACAACAGTGCCGGGCAGAGGCAACACGAAAAGGCAGTGTAAATACTGGAGAAGCTCAAAAATATCATCAAGCAGAAGTCAAATGGACCATAATCTAAGAAGAATTTCACCCGAGCAGACAAATTGTTCATATTCCCTTAAAAAAAATACCCAATCTCTTAAGAACCCAGTAAACATTCACAAAGCCAAATTTCTGGGCTCATGGATGGATGAAATCAGGAAAAGATAAAAATTTCATAGAAATATTCAAACAAGGTTGGTTAGGCAAAAGGAAAAAAAACCCTAAACCCAAATCTCCCTCCTCGAGAAAAAATAGTCCAAATGCACGCAAGAAGTGTGTAAAACAGATTGCATGACTAAGATTTTGAAGAAAATAAACAAGAATGGTAGAATACAAGTTGGAATAGAAATAAAAAATGCTACTTACCGGTGCCGCCAATGGTGGTTTGTCTTCCTAGTAATTCCGGCGAACTGATAAGGTTGTCTTCTTCGTAATCCGGCGAACTGAAGAATTTTTGGAGAGGAAGCAGAGATTCCGGTAAAGTGAGAATTTTGGGAGAGAGAGGTCAGAACTGAATTGGGAACGAAGAGTGTCTCCGTGTGTTTATTAATTAGGTTATATTATTTAATAAATATTAAATATATAATATAAATGGGTCTATTATATAGGGCAGGTCATTTATTGATAAATATTAAATATAAAATATATAGTATAATATAGAAGGGGTTAGCGCGGGTCCTCAATTATTTGGCGGGAAATTATAGAGGGACATCGTAACAGTTTCCATAGGTAAAAATTGCAAATACCCGTTACCATATATCATCTTATTGCTACGGTTTCCCAAAACCGTTCTCATAGAAAATCTACTGTAACGATTTTTAGACTACTGTAACGGTTTAGATGCTAAACTGTGCCGATACTACCAATTTCCTTATGGAACGGTTATCGTTGCAATAGATAGTCTATAGCAACGGTTACAGAACCGTGGCAATAAAAGTGTTGCCATAGCTCCAATTTCTAGTAGTGATCGAGGCGAATAGCCTTTATAGGATAATCTGGGAATTGTGCCCTTAATCGAATTATTTGGGCTAATAGCTTTGCAAACGCCAGGTTGCAAGATGATAATAGGCACACATGAGACCATCTTGAAGATGCGTCTATTAGGACCATAAAATATCTAAACAACCCACTTGGTGGGTGAATAGGTCCACATATATCCCCATGTATACGTTCTAAAAAGGCAGTGGATTCAATGCCAACCTTCATTGGTGATGGTCTAGTGATTAGTTTGCCTTGATAACAAGCATCACAAGAAAATTCGTCATTCGTAAGAATCTTCAGGTTCTTTAACGGATGCCCACTCGAATTTTTAGTAATTTGTCTCATCATTATTGATCCAGAATGGACCAAACGGCCATGCCAAAGCACAAAAGTATTTGAACCCGTAAACTTCTGGTTTATGATAGAGTGTGCTTCAACTGTACTAATTTTTGGATAGTATAAGCGAGAAGATAAAGTTGGTAACTTTTCTACAATGCATTTCTGGCCGGAAATATTCTTTATAATACAAAGATATTCCATGTTCATTTCATTTATTGTCTCAACATGATACCCATTTCGGCGGATATCTATAAAACTCAACAAGTTTCTTCGGGACTTGGAGGAGAATAATGCATTGTCTATAATAAGTTTTGTTCCTTTAGACAAAAAGATAACGGCTCTTCCGGAGCCTTCAATCAAACTTATATTACCAGAAATTGTTGAAACATTTGCTTTTTCCTTATGCAAATAAGAAAAGTATTTCTGATCCCTGAATATGGCATGAGTTGTTCCACTATCAATAACACAAATATCTTCATGATTTGTCTTTGATCCAAACATAATTTGAGGATTATCCAAATTCTTCAAAATGACATAAATAAAATATATTATCAAAACATAACTTTTATTTATGTACAATAATCACATAACCATACTATCTATTACAAACAACAAAAATTAAAAATATTTATATTTCTACAGATTCACTACCGATTACATGACTTGTTTCTGCTTCTGGGAATGCAAAGTAATCAGCTACATCTAAATGCGTGAAATCAAAATTATCTTCAGAGATAAAATTTGCTTCAGCATTTTTCTCTGTCTTTTTGAATGAGGCTTGATAAAGCTCAACCAGGTGCTTTGGCGTACGATAGGTACGTGACCAGTGCCCTTTTCCTCCACATCTATAGCATGCACTTTCTGTATTAGGTGCTTGCACCGCTTCATGCTTTTGTTCCTTCTTTTTCCACTGCTGGCGGCGAGGAGGGTTCTTTGGTGCATTATTATTACCATGATTGGGATTTCTTCCCTGACCACGGCCATGACCACGACTGGGGCTACGACCTCTTCTACGTTTGGCTTGGTGGAAGTTCGTCTCATTCACTTTAGGGAATGGACAAGAACCAGTAGGTCGACTTTCATGGTTTTTCATTAATAGCCCATTATGTTGTTCGGCTATAAGAAGATGTGAGATAAGTTCAGAATATCTTTTAAATCCCATCTCTCGATATTGCTGCTGCAGAAGCATATTCGAGGCATGGAAAGTGGTGAAAGTTTTCTCCAACATATCATAATCAGTAACATTATCACCACATAATTTTAATTGGGAAATAACTCTGAACATAGCAGAATTATACTCACAAATAGATTTAAAATCTTGTAGCCTTAGATGAGTCCAATCATATCGTGCCTGTGGAAGAACGACCATCTTCAGGTGGTCATATCTATCTTTTAAATTATTTTACAGTATGACTGAATCTTTAACAGTAAGATATTCCATTTTCAGGCATTCATCAAGGTGATGGAGTAGGAATATCATTGCTTTGGCACGGTCTTGGTTTGATGCCTGATTTTTATCACTGATGGTGTCTGCCAGACCCATTGCATCAAGATGAATCTCAGCATCAAGCACCCAAGACATATAGCTTTTGCCCGATATATCCAGGGCTACAAATTCAAGTTTAGAAAGATTTGACATTATTTAGGAAAAGAAAGTTCTTACCTTAGATACTTTCAAAATATTTGCTCGAGATGACAGAGTATCGTGCTGATAACGTGTTATAAAATAAAGACTGTAAAGTAAAGTCAAGTATAGAGAGAGACTGATATATTATTCGAATTCAAACTTCTGTACATAATGAAATGAAAACCCTTCTATTTATAGAAGAAAGGAAGCTGTTGTGTAAGCTGCTACTGCAAGCTGTTGTGTAAGCTGTTACTATACCAGATATGGATAATCTTATACTAAGAGTAATGTTTATCTATAACGGAGTACTGAAAGGATAAGCTCATTATACCCGGTATGGATAATCTTCTATCGGAAGTAATATTTATCCATAACCGGATACTGAAAGGATAAGCTCATTATACCCAGTATGAATAATCTTCTACCGGAAGTAATATTTATCCATAACCGGATACTGAAAGGATAAGCTTATTATACCCAGTATGGATAATTTTCTACCGACGGTAATATTTATCCGTAACCGGGTACCAAAGTGATAAGCTTTTTCAGGAAGCTTATTTCCAATATAGTACTAAATAGATAAACATATTTACGGTGCAACCCTATATGAATAAACTTCTTCAGGAAGCTTATTCACAACGGAGTACGAACATCCATAATATAATATATTTATAACACTTCTGAAATATTTAGATGTTTTTTCTTTAAGCTTGATGCTCGTCTAAAACATTTTTTTTCTTATTTTGAGACAATTTCTCTCTGTGAATATATATCTTATTCCTTGCAAATGAGGGCGTCCCTCAGCCCTGTTGGCAGTTGATAATTGAGGGTTCTTTGTTTATCTTAGATTAATCGGTTGAGATAGCCATCTTTTTATCTTTATCGGCGTTTGATATTTTTGTGCTGTAATGCTTTTATTTGTTATTCGTGGAGCAGAAGGTAGGAAACTTTTGTTCTTCTGTTAGTTTATACCCGCGCGATGCGCGGTTTTTTTGATTGAAAATAATAGTTTAAAGAGATTATGAAAATATTTTTATTAGAGTGAGATTTAGCGATCTAATACATAAAACTTTATTGTAAAATGACTTGATTAATTTTGTTTTGAGTATTAAAGGTTGTTATTTATAATGAAGTATAATCATAGTAAAACGTATGAAGTTACATATCATTTATATAATGTTCAACACTTAAAATTGAAAAGAGTCGTGACAACTGAAAGTGTAGAATATAAGTAAATATTACACTTATAACAAAGAAATACAATTAAATAACAGATAATGTTCACAAACAATAATAAACTTTAACTAATTATAAATTAAAGGTAGTTGTAGAGACGGTATTCCCACTCAGCTTCAAATTTTACAACATAAACCCAAAATGGTTCACTTGGCCAAACTTCGTGATAAATGTCAGTTAAAATTGTACCTAAAGGTTGACCAAGTGACTCTAACAAAATGATTAAAGCTTTACAATCAAATAATTCAATGTTGTTTATAGAATCAATAAGATGATCTCTAATAATTTGATAATTTCTAATTTTTTCATCTAATAAAGGTCTAAGCTCTCTTAAGTTTTTCTGTTTTCTTCTTTTTGTTTCCCTTTCATTATTTTGTAAACATGTTGGAATTTTCTTGATAACTTCAGCCTTTGAGTCCGATTTATTCAACGAATAAACCTTGCGACGCCGAGACCTTCTACGTTCGCCATTTTGGTGAATTTGCATTTTTGAATTTTGATTCATTTGAATTATTTCTTGTTTAGCCATATCTGAAATAAGAATAATAAAACAATAAGAGTTTACATAACAAATCATTGTGATAATTTATGTAATGCATATTTTTGTAAATAATAAAGTATTTATATAAACTTTTAAAACAAAATTGTCAAACTTTATGTATATAAAACATGGATAGAGTAAAATAAGATTCATTTTTTGTATTCAACGTCAAAAATGTAATTTGAAATACAAAGTGTTATTTTTTTGTATTGTTTAAAGTATCTTCTGTGCAATATCAAAATCTATTTGGAATATATATATATAGCAAAAGAAAATATTTCTAACATCTATGGGTTTAAGTATATAGCCAAAGTAAATATTTCTAACATCTATGGGTTTAAGTCTTAAAGAGAGTAATCTTGAAATCTTCACAAATGCACATGGAACTTCATTAGTTGAATGAATACTTATGTCACGACCCCAAATCCGGTCGTGATGGCGCCCAGCACATTGCTAAGCCAGCCTGACCAATCAATAACAATAACGGAGCTAGAAGCTCTCTTTAGCCCATTTAAGCATATTAAATCACGAAGCAATAGCGATACAAATAACGAAAACGGGAAACCAAGTCCCATAATACATCAACTCCCATAGACCGAAGGGTCAAGAGTCATGAGCCTCTACCGAACATGAGTGTATAAAGGTTTACAAGATACCAAGTGCGGAAAGAAAAGTCAATACAAAATCAAAACAGTAAGAAGGAATATCGGGTCCTGCGGACTCTGCAGCTACCTCGATTATCCACAAACGTCGCCTCGCACAGCTACTGGATCACTGTTGAGAGGTACCTGGATCTGCACACAAGGTGCAGGGAGTAAAATGAGTACCGCCAGACTCAGTGGTAATAAACAGGGGTAAGACAGCGCAGATAAGAAATCCGCAATAAAGCACTATGTAAAGCTGTAATCGAATACCCTGTCACAGAATCAATATTCAACTGTACCTGTACCAACAAGTACCAGCAAAACAGTATAACAGCTAGCAGATGTAGCTAAATGCAATGCAATGCATGATATGACCGCTACGGCGCGTAGCCCGATCCAATTTGGGTACCCGTGCTCACCGTGGGGGTTCAGACTCCGGAGGGGCTCCTACAGCCCAAGCACAATATCACTGCGGCGTGCGGTCCGATCCGACATATGTACTGCTGCGGCGCGCAGCCCGATCCACTACTAGTCAGCTAATATGCAATCACAGCCTCGCAGGCTCAAAAGTAGTTTTGAAAACATCTTTTATCATATTTTTTTCCAGTTGAAAACAGTAATATCAAGTTCCAGAGATTGGAAATAGCATGATAACAGAAATAGCTGCGGACTGGTAGTAAACTAGCATGTCAATATCACAAGACTATGATAACGATCCTCACGGGATCCAAATAACTGGCGCACGGCCCACATGTATACTCAACTGCCCAAGAAGGGGGTTCCTCGGCTCAAGAGTGGCCATTATCACAGTATATAATATGCAACCATCCGAGAAGGAGGTTCGACGGCTCAAGAATAGCCTAATATAATAATACAGTATCAACAAGTCGGACTAAGCCATAGTCCCCAATCACAATCGACCCCGCACTCACAAGAGAGTACATGTCTCGCTGCTATACAGCGTCACAAAGTGGTATACCGGGGTTTCGAACCCGCTGGTCATCACCCACATCTATTACTCACCTCAATACGGCGCGACGACTACTCCGCAATGCCCTTGCCACGAGAATCAAGCTCCGCACGCGTAGAATCCGATCAAATACAGTAGAAATACAACAAATTAGGCCAATGGGACGACACCCAATCAATACAACTCAATTTACATCAAAATCCCCAAAGTTGTCAAAACCCGACTTTCGGTACGCTTGTCGAAAAATTACAAAAGTCACATATTCGGAACCCTCATCTCAATACGAGTCTAAGCATATCAATTTTACCAAATTCGGACTCCATTTGCCCATTCAAAACCTTGATTTTCTAAAGTTCAAGCCTAGGGCTAAATCCTCCATAAATTACCCCAAATTCCTCCATTTTCATGATATAATTGCATAATATTACCAATACTAATCATAGTTTAAGTCCATAGCTGATTACCTGATGATTTCCCTTGAATTTCTCTTCAAAATCGCCCAAATCGCCTCTAAAGCCGAGACCCAAATGTGTGAAATGTTTCTGAAAATTTTCAAACTTCTGATACACTTAACTCACAGCGATTTTCGCTTCTGCGGATAAAATTCCGCTCCTACGAGTCCGTATCCGCGACCAGAGGGTCGCTTCAGCGATTCCAGGCCTAGCCGGCCAATTTCGCTTCTGCGAGAAAAGGACCGCTTACGCGCGCCCGCTTCTGCGATTGAACCCCCGCTTCTGCAAAAACTCCCACTTCTGCGCACCAGAGTCCGCTCCTGTGGACTCGCCCAGGCGGTCAAGAATCCGCTTCTGCGGACTTTCCCCTTTTTCAATAAGTCCGCTTCTGCGGTCACCCACTCGCACCAGCGACGCCGCTTCAGCGGAAAGGATTCCGCTTTTGCGTTGCCAAACGCTCCTGCTCTCCTCAGTCCGCTCCTGCGGACTCGCCTCCGCGCCCACATTTCCGCAGGGGCGAAAATGACAGAACCAGAAAACTTCAACCTGCCATTTCCATGATTTTCTTCCGTTTAACCATCCGAAAACACCCCGAGGCCCCGGGACCTCATCCAAACACACCAACACATCTTAATACCTTATTCGAACTTGCTCCAATCCTCAAAACACGTCTAATAACACCAAAACCCATAATTCACATCAAATTCAAGCCTAAATTCCTTAAAACATTCCGAATTACACAATCAATCAAAAACCCGACGAAACGATGTCCGAATGACCTGAAATTTTGCAGGCACATCCAAAATCACCTAACGGAGCTACTGCAACTGTCGGAATTCCATTCGGACCCCCGGATCAAAATCTCACCTACCGTTCGGATTTCGCCAAAATTCAACCTTAGCCAATTTAAGCCTATTTCTACACCGGGCCTCCAAATTCAATTCCGATCGCTCCCCTAAGTCAAAAATCACCTCCCGGAACTAACCGAATCATCAGAACCTGATTCCGAGCCCTCTAACCAAATACTCAACTCCGGGTTGACTTTCCTTATTCAAGTTTCCTTCAAGAAGGCTATATGCCTCATTTTTAATCCAATTCACTCCTAACTCACCCGATAGACTCTAACACTGATATAAAATCATAAAACATGTATTTACAACATAACGAGGTGGTAATTCTCGTGACAACGAGCCGGGTCGTCACATTCTCCCCCTCTTAAGCAAATGCTCGTCCTCGAGCGGGTCAAGAAACATACCTGAAGTCTCAAACAAGTGAGGATATCTGCTCCGCATCTCCCGCTCGATCTCCCAAGTGGCCTCCTCCACGGGTCGACCTCTCCACTGAACCTTAACTGATGCAATCTCCTTAGACCTCAATTTTCTCACCTGCCGCCCCAAAATGGCAATAGGCTCCACATCATAGGATAGATCACCATCAAGCTGGAATGGTGCCGAAATCTAATACATGAGACGGATCTCCAATGTACTTCCGGAGCATAGACACATGGAATACCGGATGAACGCCGGATAAGCTAGGCGGCAAGGCCAACTCATATGTCACCTCTCCAACTCTCCTAAGTATCTCAAAAGGACCAATGTACCTGGGACTCAACTTTCCTTTCTTCCCAAACCTCATGACACCCTTCATAGGTGAAACCTTCAACAATACTCTGTCACCAACCATGAAAGACAACTCTCGAACTCTACGGTCCGCATAACTCTTCTGACGAGACTGTGCTGTACGAAGCCTCTCCTGGATCAACTTTGCTCTATCCAGAGCATCTTGGACTAACTCAGTCCCTATCAATCTAACCTCACCAGGCTCAAACCATCCCACGGGGGATCTACACCGTCTGCCATACAATGCCTCATACGGGGCCATCTGAATACTCGACTGATAACTGTTGTTGTAGGCAAACTCAGAAAGTGGTAGGAACTCATCCCACGAACCACCAAAGTCAATCACACATGCTCGCAACATATCCTCCAGAATCTGAATAGTACGCTCAGACTGTCCGTCTGTCTGGGGGTGAAATGCTGTACTCAACTCAACCCGTGTACCCATCTCTCGCTGAAATGCTCTCCAAAACTGAGAAGTGAACTGAGTACCCCTGTCGGATATGATAGACACTGGAACTCCATGCAACCGAACAATCTCTCGAATAAAGATCGCTGCCAACCGCTCCGATGAGTAGGTAGTACTAACTGGAATGAAGTGAGCTGACTTGGTCAGCCTATCCACAATCACCCATACAGAATCAAACTTCCTCGCCGTCCGAGGGAGTCCAGTAACAAAGTCCATAGTGATCCTCTCCCATTTCCACTCAAGAATATCAATACGCTGAAATACACCACCGGGCCTCTGATGCTCGTACTTAACCTGCTGACAGTTGAGGCACCGTGCTACATGTCTGACAATGTCCATTTTCATCTTTCTCCACCAATAGTGCTGTTTCAAATCTTGATACATCTTCGCGGCTCCTGGATGGATAGAATACCGCGAGCTATGGGCCTCTTCCAGAATCAACTCACGAAGGCCATCAACATTGGGCACACATATCCGGCCCCGCATCCTCAATACGCCGTCACTATCAATGGTGACATCTCTAGCATCATCATGCTGAACTCTGTCCCTCAGGACAGCCAAATGTGGATCATCATACTGGCGCTCACGAATACGATCATATAGAGATGACCGAGATACAACACAAGCCAATACCCTGCTGGGTTCCAAAATATCTAACCTCACTAGCCGATTGGCTAGCACCCGAATATCATAAGCAAATGGCCTCTCCTCCGCTGGAATATATGCCAAGCTCCCCATACTGACCGTCTTCCGGCTCAAAGCATCGGCCACCACATTGGCCTTCCCCGGATGATATAATATAGTAATGTCATAATCCTTCAGCAACTCCAGCCATCTCCGTCGTCTCAAATTAAGGTCTTTCTGTTTGAACAAGTGCTGGAGACTATGATGGTCGGTATACACCTCACAAGACACACCGTACAAATAGTGTCTCCAAATCTTCAATGCATGAACAATGGCGGCTAGCTCCAAGTCATGAACAGGATAGTTCTTCTCATGTGGCTTCAACTGCCGAGAAGCATAAGCAATTACCTTACCTTCCCGCATCAACACACAACCTATCCCCACTCTCGAGGCATCACAATAAACGGTATATGAACCTGAAGCTGATGGCAATACTAACACTGGAGCTGTGGTCAAAGCTGTCTTGAGCTTCTGAAAGCTCTCCTCGCACTCATCCGACCACACGAATGGTGCACCCTTCCGGGTCAATTTAGTCAATGAAGAAGCAATGGATGAAAATCCCTGAACAAACCGGCGATAATATCCCGCCAAACCAAGAAAACTCGTGATCTTTGTAGCTGAGGACGGTCTAGGCCAACTCTGCACCGCCTCTATCTTCTTAGGATCAACCTGAATACCATCACGAGACACCACATGTCCCAGAAATGCTACGGACTCGAGCCAAAACTCGCACTTGGAGAATTTAGCATATAGCTTCTCCTCCCTCAATCTCTGCAACACAATACTCAAATGCTGAGCCTGCTCCTCCTGACTACGGGAGTAGACTAGAATGTCATCAATGAACACAATCACAAATGAATCCAAATAGGGCCTGAACACACTGTTCATCGGATGCATAAATGCTGCTGGGGCGTTGGTCAGCCCAAAAGACATCACAAGAAACTCATAATGACCATATCGGGTCCTGAATGCAGTCTTCATAATATCTGAGTCTCTGATCTTCAACTGATGATAGCTCGAACGAAGATCGATCTTAGAAAACACCCTCGCACCCTGTAACTGATCAAACAAATCATCTATGCGCGGTAGAGGGTACTTTTTCTTCATTGTCACTTTGTTCAATTGCCTATAATCAATACACATCCGTATGGAACCATCTTTCTTTTTAACAAATAATACCGGTGCACCCTACGGGGATACACTAGGGCAAATGAAACCCTTATCCAGAAGCTCCTGAAGCTGCTCTTTCAGTTCTTTCAACTCAGTTGGTGCCATTCGATAAGGAGGAACGGATATGGGCTGAGTGCCCCGCACCAAGTCAATGCTAAAATCAATATCCCTGTCCGGCGGCATGCCCGGCAGGTCAGAGGGAAATACATCTGGAAAGTCCCTCACAACAGGTACAGAATCAATGCTAGGAGACTCAGCTCCCACATCTCTCACAAACGCTAAGTACGATAAACACCCTTTTTCAATCATCTTTTGAGCCTTTAAGAACGAAATAACACGGCTAGGGACGAAATCGGTCGAACCCCGCCACTCAATCTGAGAAATACCAGGAATGGCCAACGTAACTGTCTTAGCATGACAGTCCAATATAGCATGGTACGGAGACAACCAGTCCATACCCAATATAACATCAAAATCCACCATACCTAACAATAACAAATCTGCCTGGGTCTCCAAACCCCCAATAGATATAACACAGGATCTATAGACATGATCCACAACAATCGTATCACCCACGGGGGTAGATACATGAACAGGTAAATCAAGACTACCACGAGTCGCACCCAAATGATGTGCAAAATAAGAGGACACGTAAGAATATGTGGACCCTGGATCAAATAGAACAGAGGCATCTCTGTGACAGACAGAAATGATACCTGTAATCACAGCATCGGAGGCAACTGCATCACGCCTGTCACGAAGTGCATAGAATCGTGCCTGGCCTCCACCAGATCTCTCCTCGCCCCCTGGGGCGACCACGAGAAGACTGACCTCCACCTCTACTAGACTGAGCTGGTGCTGAAGATGAGGGCTGATCCTTCTGCTGAGTCTTGTCCCTACGGAGTCGAGGGCATTGTCTCCTCATGTGGCCAAACTCACCACACTCATAACATGCACATGGTGCTGGAGAAGGGGACTGAAGGGAACCCCTCGCCGCAGAAGAATCCTGGGCTGATGAAGTAGGTGCTGCACCCCGGGTTGGAAGGGCACTAAGCGATGACTGACCCTGGTGAAACCCCTGTCGACCACGACCATAAGAACCTCCGCTCTGCTCTGGGCGGCCTGAATGAGAAGGTCTAGATGAGCGACCTCTGCTCTGCTGGGAATGCCCTCTAGATGGAGCACCACTCAAAACCGCCCGAACCACGAGGCCTCTTGGCCTCCCGCTCCTCTCTCTCTCGGCGACGATCCGCCTCAATGGAGCGTGCCATATCAACAACCTGCTCAAACGATGATGACAAAACTCTCTCTCTGGTCATAAGAATGCGGATAGAGTAGTTGAGGCCATCAATGAACCTCATGATCCTCTCCCTATCATTAGGGATCATCCATGTGGCATGCCTAGCCAACTGTGTGAATCTGAGCTCATACTGGGTCACAGACATGTCGCCCTGAACCAACCACTCGAACCGGCGACGTAGCTCCTCGCGACGAGACTGAGGTACATATTTCTCTAGAAAGAGAGTAGAGAACTGCTGCCATGTGAGAGGTGCTGCTCCTGCAGGCCTATGCCTCTCAAACTCTTCCCACCAATCAAATGCTGGACCAGTGAACTGAAAGGTAGTAAATGAAACTCCGCTGGACTCAAGAATACCAGCCGTACGCAGCATCTTTTGACACTTATCCAAGAAACCCTGGGCATTCTCGCCCTCAACGCAACTGAAATGGGGTGGCTGAAGTCTACCAAATCTCTCGAGACGACGCTGCTCGTCGTCGGGCATAACCTGAACCATATGCTCTAGAGCTGGAGCTGGTGTAGCTGGAGGAATAACCGGTGCAACCACCTGAGCGGGGACCACCTCAGGCGTCTGAAGTCCCTGAAACCGGGTCAGGTGTGCAAGCTGCAGGGGTCTGCTGACCACCCCCTGACTGAGATGTCGCTACAGTAGCGGTAGCTGACACTACCTGAGCCAAACCGGAACACACTGATAATATCTGAGCAAGAGTCTCCTGAAGACCAGGAATAGCAATAGATATAGTCTGGCCCTGAACTGGGGCTATTGGAGCATCAACCACTGGGGGCTGCTCCTGAACTGGTACAACAGGTGGGTCAGCTGGCACTGCCTCGGCCGCCCTACCTCTACCTCTAGTACGACCGTGCCCACGGCCTCTAACAGGTGGCAATGGAGGTCGTCCACCTCGTCCTGATGCTCGCGTTCTCTCCATCTGCGAGAGAATAGAATATGGAAGTTCAGTTCTCAGAACAACAAGATCGCACGATAGAGTTTAAGAAAAGTGAAGTTTTCCTAAAGGTTCGCAACCTCCCGAGGATAAGTACAGGCGTCCCCGTACCGATCCACAAGACTCTACTAACCGGCTCAAGACTCATGAGGCCTAGTAAACCTAGGCTCGATACCAACTTGTCACGACCCCAAATCCGGTCGTGATAGCGCCCAACACATTGCTAAGCCAGCCTGACTAATCAATAACAATAACGGAGCTAGAAGCTCTCTTTAGCCCATTTAAGCATATTAAATCACGAAGCAATAGCGATACAAATAATGAAAACGAGAAACCAAGTCCCATAATACATCAACTCCCATAGACCGAAGGGTCAAGAGTCATGAGCCTCTACCGAACATGAGTGTATAAAGGTTTACAAGATACCAAGTGCGGAAAGAAAAGTCAATACAAAATCAAGATAGTAAGAAGGAATATCGGGTCCTGTGGACTCTGCAGCTACCTCGATTATCCACAAACGTCGCCTCGCACAGCTACTGGATCACTGCTGAGAGGTACCTGGATCTGCACACAGGGTGTATGGAGTAAAATGAGTACTGCCAGACTTAGTGGTAATAAACAGGGGTAAGACAGCGCAGATAAGAAATCCGCAATAAAGCACTATGTAAAGCTGTAATCAAATACCCTATCATAGAATCAATATCAACTGTACATGTACCAACAAGTACTAGCAAAACAGTATAACAACTATGAGATGTAGCTAAATGCAATGCAATGCATGATATGACCGCTACGGCGCGTAGCCCGATCCAATTTGGGTACCCGTGCTCACTGTGGGGGTTCAGACTCCGGAGGGGCTCCTACAGCCCAAGCACAATATCACTGCGGCGTGCAGTCCGATCCGACATATGTACTGCTGCGGCGCGCAGCCCGATCCACTACTAGTCAGCTAATATGCAATCACAACCTCGCAGGCTCAAAAGTAGTTTTGAAAACATCTTTTATCATTTTTCAGTTGAGTTAAAAACAGAAATATCAAGTTCCAGAGATTTGGAAATAACATGATAACAGAAATAGCTGCGGACTAGTAGTAAACTAGCATGTCAATATGATAAGACAATGATAACGATCCTCGCGGGATCCAATAACTGGCTCACGGCCCACATGTATACTCAACCGCCCAAGAAGGGGTTCCTCGGCTCAAGAGTGGCCATTATCACAATATATAATATGCAACCATCCGAGAAGGAGGTTCGACGGCTCAAGAATAGCCTAATATCACAATACAGTATCAACAAGTCGGACTAAGCCATAGTCCCCAATCACAATCGACCCCGCACTCACAAGAGAGTACGTGTCTCGTCGCTATACAACGTCACAAAGTGGTATACCGGGGTTTCGAACCCGCTGGTCATCACCCACATCTATTACTCACCTCAATACGGCGCGACGACTACTCCGCAATGCCCTTGCCACGAGAATCAAGCTCCGCACGCGTAGAATCTGATCAAATACAGTAGAAATACAACAAATTAGGCCAATGGGACGACACCCAATCAATACAACTCAATTTACATCAAAATTCCCAAAGTTGTCAAAACCCGACTTTCGGTACGCTTGTCGAAAAATTACAAAAGTCACATATTCGGAACCCTCATCTCAATACGAGTCTAAGCATATCAATTTTACCAAATTCGGACTCCATTTGCCCATTCAAAACCTTGATTTTCTAAAGTTCAAGCCTAGGGCTAAATCCTCCATAAATTACCCCAAATTCCTCCATTTTCATGATATAATTGCATAATATTACCAATACTAATCATAGTTTAAGTCCATAGTTGATTACCCGATGATTTCCCTTGAATTTCTCTTCAAAATCGCCCAAATCGCCTCTAAAGCCGAGACCCAAATGTGTGAAATGTTTCTGAAATTTTTCTAACTTCTAATACACTTAACTCACAGCGATTTTCGCTTTTGCGGATAAAATTCCGCTCCTACGAGTCCGTATCCGCGACCAGAGGGTCGCTTCAGCGATTCCAGGCCTAGCCGGCCAATTCCGCTTCTGCGAGAAAAGGACCGCTTACGCGCGTCCGCTTCCGCGATTGAACCCCCGCTTCTGCGAAAACTCCCGCTTCTGCGCACCAGAGTCCGCTCCTGCAGACTTGCCCAGGCGGTTAAGAATCCGCTTCTGCGGACTTTCCCCTTTTTCATCAAGTCCGCTTCTACGGTCACCCACTCGCACCAGCGACGCCGCTTCAGTGGAAAGGATTCCGCTTCTGCGTTGCCAAGCGCTCCTGCGCTCCTCAGTCCGCTCCTGCGGACTCTCCTCCGCGCCCACATTTCCGCAGGGGCAAAAATGACAGAACCAGAATACTTCAACCTGCAATTTCCATGATTTTCTTCCGTTTAACCATCCGAAAACACCCCGAGGCCCCCGGGACCTCATCCAAACACCAACACATCTTAATACCTTATTCGAACTTGCTCCAATCCTCAAAACACGTGTAATAACACCAAAACCCATAATTCACATCAAATTCAAGCCTAAATTCCTTAAAACATTCCGAATTACACAATCAATCAAAAATCCGACTAAACGACGTCCGAATGACCTGAAATTTTGCAGGCACATCCAAAATCACCTAACGGAGCTACTGCAACTGTCGGAATTCCATTCCGACCCCCGGATCAAAATCTCACCTACCGTTCGGATTTCGCCAAAATTCAACCTTAGCCAATTCAAGCCTATTTCTACACCGGCCTCCAAATTCAATTCCGATCGCTCCCCTAAGTCACAAATCACCTCCCGGAACTAACCGAATCATCAGAACCTGATTCCGAGCCCTCTAACCAAATAGTCAACTCCGGGTTGACTTTCCTTATTCAAGTTTCCTTCAAGAAGGCTATATGCCTCATTTTCAATCCAATTCACTCCTAACTCACCCGATAGACTCTAACACTGATATAAAATCATAAAACATGTATTTATAACATAACGGGGTGGTAATTCTCTCGACGACGGGCCGGGTCGTCACAACTTAAGGGGGTGCTGTTGAAATGAATGCTTTTAAAATAGGATAAAAATTGTAGTAATATATATCAAACCTGAAAATATTGTTGAACGTTGTTGTAGCAAAGTATATTGCAGTATTTTTAAGTAAGAAGATGGTGAATTTGGGTATATATATAACCATAAATTATCTGCTGGGAAATAAACGAAGAAGAAGTAATTTGTGAAGTAGTGGGTAGGAAAATGGGGATTGTTGATGGTAGTGGGAAGAGTTGTGGTAAAATTAGTTATAAAAAAAACTGTTTTTCCAAAAAATAATAGGCAGGGTTTGTGTTTTTCTCTTTCTCTTCTTGGAGGGAGGGCAGGGGGAAAAAAAGCATGTGACCCCAAATAAAAAACAACACAGTTCTGCAGTAATCCAGACTCAACCATATGAAACCTCACACCTTGAGATAAACTAATTTAAGAGCACTATACAGGTAGTAGAACGTCTTAAGAAGATTTTATAAGAGCAACTTTCAACATTAATATGCATCAATGCCAATACCACATAAGTATGCATCCTACGCGTAGATCAATTGGCACAAAAGCATGCATCAGTTGTAGCAAAACAGGCGGAGCAAATGCAATAACCATCATGTATGCTTAAAGCTTATGTTTCAAGCTTGCCCATACCTTAATAGCATAACATGGAACTTTTTGTGCAATTCACCAGAAGCAATAAACAATGGCAAAAATCCGGATAGCACAAATGAAACTTTTGGTATTAGAAGTAATAAAAACATACCCAATTGTAGAAAAATTACCTCAATGCATATGATAAAATCTTTAACACTGGACTTAAACTGTAAAGCTTGAGGTATTGGACTTCTAAAGAAACCAAGTGTAGAGCACAGGGCTATGACCACGCCTTGCCACCAAGTTAAGAAAACATTTGACTTGAATGTTCGAAACGTGTACAGTGGCTTGATGTGAGATAATTCATCCTTTGCAATAGTATAAAATTGAACTAAGCAATACAATACCCATGATTGACTGAAATTTAAAACCATGGCCATATTTTGAACGGAAAAACTGTTTGCAAAGCTTTTTTTTTTAACTGTGTTGAATATGTGAAGTTGTTCGTCAACCCAATATTATTCATCAGCATTGTTCTTGGTGAGAACTGCATGTAATCCGGGGCGATGATTTTTATCATATGCAATGGCATGCTCGTATGGATCAACAGGAAAAATACAATCCAAGGCAAGTAATCATGTTTCTCGTTTAGTTCACTTAAAAGCAAAAATGTCTCTTATTTACTTTGACATTATAGCTGTCATGAATTTGTAAAGAGTTAAGATAATTCTGGATGGGTTATGGGGTTTGGGGGAGGATTTAACTGATGTGCCATAAAAAAAAACAATGGAGGTTATTTGATATACCGAATTCTGTGAATCGTTTTCTCGGCATATGACCAAACTCTGCATATTCCTGTTGTCCGTCATCGGTGTTATGAATCTGCAGCACCAACAGTAGTCATTAAAGGTAATTTTACAGTCCAACAGTACTCATTAAAGGTTTGAGGGGGAGGATTTAACTGTTGCGCCAAAAGAAGAAGAAACATTGCTGCTCCTTTTTTAATTTTCCTGCACAAGGGAAGAGAACAACCTTTACTATACTGGCACAAGGTATGGCAGAAACTGCTATACCTGTTGATGAACGTGTCCTACTATTGCAGGCTTGTAAATATACATATTGTACATGTTAAGAGATATATATAACCTTAATGCTTCCTTTACAGGCCTGATAACAGAGTCCAAGAGATTCGCGACATATTCTCTAATCGAAGAAAAGAATACATTGAGCGTGGAATAATAGAAGGAAGTTCCAAAAAAGGCGAAAGCAAAAAAGTTGCTGAGGATAATGCTGCCATGCTGATTGATAAAGCTCTGTACAATTTTTAAATTCTTAAAGCTCAATCCATTTTTTTCGAACAGATTGTATTCGAAACAGATAAAAACCATTTTCATTGCATTCGATATTGTAACAGGATTGTATTCGAAACAGGATATTCAATGTTAAAAACAGATAAAATACCTTCTCGTCTTGTAAAACCATTTCAATCGAACAAACAGTGCCTGGATTAAAACGATCAGGTACTTCCCACAATCGTACAACACGAACTTTTAATTTCCATTGCATCTTCGATATTGTTATATCTTTGATAAAATCAATGTGAGTAGACATGTTTTGCATCGGAAGAAACTTTTCTAAAAATCGTTAGATAACAATGAATTCAATAAACTTTCTCAGATCAAGCATCTAAGTCAATTGGCCGATTCTTGAATATATAGAAGACATATAAACGTGCAAATAGCAGTTGTAGTTTACCAAATAAGTTGCAGTAAAGTACAAAATCGTGGGCAGTTATAGTTACAAAATAGTTGCAGTTTTACTTTAAAAAATCGTGGGAAACTGGCTTTAATCTTTGGTAGTTTTGTACCATAAATTTAGGAGCAGTAAAATACAGTTTTACTCCTAAAAAGGAGGATTCAACCTTTCTATTTACAAAAGGTTAAAACTGCCGTGTAATTTGTTCATGTAATTAAAGTAGAAGACCGGTTGTTTGGCTACAGTTTTACTCCTAAAAAGGAGGATTCAACCTTTCCATTTACAAAGGGTTAAAACTGCGTGATAGTAGTTAACATTAGATAGGAGTTTAGCAGTTATCTTGTCTTCTATAATTCAAATATAAAATAATTATTAATTTATGTATTAGGTAAATTGTTTATTATTTTCCAACTTCCTATAATTTAGGACCCTTGTCCTAAGTAGCCACTTGTCTATCATAGCTTGTGACACTTGGCTTAATTATAAGCATTTGTCTTTGGCTTTTAAGTATAGATAGATGCCCTTTCCTTATCAAATCTATTACTAGATGATGTGTCCGTGCGATGCACGGGGTCCAATTATTGTTTTTTTCCTTCTTTTTTTATCCTTTTAATATTTCTTGGTCTATTGTTAATTTTACACTTTCTATGCCTTTAAGGAAAAAAGAAAGAGAATATGCTTTTGTATAATAACGTATAGAATCACGATTATAGGTATTGTTATTTATTTTTTGCATTATGTGTATTTTAATTTTTTTGAACTCGTATTACTATATACCAATCACTTTGAGACGCTCGTTGAGTTTAATGCTTTATTACAGAGTGATTAGATAATACTGTAAGTAGAATTTAAATTAATTCTACACAAGGCCTTTTTTATTTTTAAAAAAATTTACATCACTAATCCTTAAATTAAATTATTATTAAATAGTAATTAAAAAGTTAGTTATAAAAATAAGTTGTCACGTATTTTTCTCATTTTTTAAATTGAAGATACATAGTTTTATTCTTATAGTATTTTCAGTGTGTTAATGTAACATTTTTTCTTTTTGTACTAATCAAAATTTAAATAATAAAAAAATATTAATATTATTTCCAAATAATTGATGAAAAGGTATTTTTTGGTTCTTTGAAATAATATTGTGATTTTTATTTATTAAAAATTTTAACAAGAAAATTTGTGTTTTGTTCTTGTTGAATGACATAATGTTATAAATAAATTAATATCTCGATCACTCTAAATACTAATCAAATTGAGAGTAAATGGAGATATTGCAGTTTTTTCTAATTTCATTTGTTATGATTGAGATACTATTTAGGGTATAATGCAATTTTCATCACAATAGTAGTACTTTTTGATTTTAAAAATAATTAATTGTATATTTATGTATTTTGAAATTTATATAATATTGAATTCTTATTGAATAGAGTATATACTCAACAAACTTCGATCATAGAGGGAGAAGTATAATCTTGTATGACGATACTTCTCATACTTCCTAATATATAACTATTTTTAAAAGAAAAATTTTTACAAGTTAATTGTCTTAATTTTTATTTCAAATATCCTCAACTCATATTTCAGAGAGGGGATACTTATTATTTGAATAAATTTTATATTCTATAATAAAAAAAGAGATTTGAAACTCTATTTTATTCTTAAATAATTTTTTTCCGAATATTATGAAGTATTCCAATTGAAGTTGCAATTTAATGATAACTTTGTTTAAAATGATATCAATTGATAATGATATAATAACATATAAATGTAAATCTACATACATTATCACTAATTCTTTTTTAATAAAATTTTCCTTAACTGGAATAGTTAATAAATAAAATAATATTTCTTAAGAAGATAATAAAATTATTATATATAAATATATGTGACCTTAGTATTTTTAATCAGGTGAACATTTGAATTATAAATTTATCAAAAAATTATTTTTCTAGTTAAAAGTACTTATTGAAAAAATAATAATAACAATCAAGTAATGCATTTAATGAAGATAGTGAAGGTTGAATGGAAAGTGAGGCACACCTAAAGAATTTAATAGTTTATGGGCATGTTAGTTTTGGATTTTCCCGTTATTAAGAACCTACAATCAAACTTTTGAATCTAGTATACAAATAAACAATGCACTAATATATTTAAAATAATTATTATGCCTTTGATCAACCTCCTCCTCTCTTTTATACTATAGAAAATGTGAAGATTTAAAGAGAATATAAAACTTGATGAAGTGTTTCATGAATGGCCTGAGACAATTGATTTTACAGGCTCGTAGTAGTAGTAATTGAACTCCACGAACCCAGCAACTAAATTTTGATTTGATATGGAATAGTACCTATAATGTACAGCTTGTTTGGATGGTTGTTACTTATAGTATAGTATCGTATTGTTACTTTAAAAATAATGTTTGTTTTGATTGTTACTTAAATTTTATTGTATCGTATCGTTAAATCCGTCGTTGCGTAACACATATAACGACCGATTTGGTGTGGTCACGTCGTTTTCTTGTGTTTTTCTCTCAATCTCACCCTTCATTATTATTAAATAATTTTATTTTATCATGTACCCTACTTTTTTATATACCATATCATAATTTTTCTTAGTAATATTGCATGTTTATAAAGAGGAAAAGAAGAGGCAGGTATAAAATTAGCCATTAGGTACGGAGCTCGCCGACTCATCCTGCGCTGCGACTCACAACTCGTGGTAAATCAAGTTACCGGGACTTATAAGATCAAGGAACAAGGTTGCAGAAATATCAAGCGGAAATCCACAAGCTGATGGCACAGCTCGACGAGTGCCGCTTCGAACAAATTCCTAGAGCACGTAACGCCGAAGCAGACGGACTGGCCAAGCTGGCTGCGGCCGCTACAAGCCTAAACAAAGAAAGCATCGTCACCCTCCTTCACTCAGTAATCGACCATACTGAGGTACTCTCCCTACATCTAACTTGGGATTCGCGCAACCAATTTGTATCGTATTTACAGGACAGAAATTTACCGCCCGACAAAAAAGAAGCAATAAAGCTTCACATGTAGGCAGCAAGGTACTGCATGATAAACAATGACCTCTATAAGAGGACTTTTGGAGGACCCCTGGCCAAGTGCCTAGTCCCCAACCAGACAACGTCGGTACTAGAGGAGGTTCACGAAGGGCATTGCGGCGCTCATACATGCAATCGAGCGCTCGTGCGATGCCTGGTACGGGCTGGATACTACTGGCCCACCTAAAAAAAGATGCGGCGGAGTACGTCCGCCAGTGCGAGAAATGTCAAAAGTTTGCCCCTTTGATACACTAACCAGGGGAACCCCTCCATTCAGTCACCTCGTTATGGAATTTCATCAAGTGGGGAATGGATATAATCGGACCACTACTCGCGCGGACGAGGAAAGGTACACTTTTTACTAGTTTTAACTGACTATTTCTCCAAGTGGGTGGAAGCTGGTGCCTACGCCCAGATTCTGTCACGACCCTAGTTCACCAACTGTGAACATGTCGTGATGGCACCCAGTCCCCACGACTAGGTAAGCCTAACACGTCAAGGAATATATCAGTTATAAACACTTAAATAAAAAACAGCGGATAAATAGCATAAAAGATATGTATTCCATGCCGCTTGGCACATACATCCGTCACACAATGAATAAAATACTACCAAGATCCGGAACCCCACGGTAACACAGACTAAAAGAGAAATACAACTGTGGCTCTATGTGTAAGAGTATCTAACAACGAAATGAAGAAAAATGTCAACTAGTACTACTAGAATAGAAGGGAAGCCTCCGGATTCGCGGACGTAGCAGATCATACCTCGAAGTCTCCCAGAAAGCTGCGGAATCACCTAGCACGAGCCTGCTCTGATGTACCTGGATCTGCACAACAAAAGTGTGCAGAAGAGTAGCATGAGTACACCACGGCGGTACTCAGTAAGTGTCAAGCCTAACCTCGATGGAATAGTGACGAGGAAGGTCAGGGCCCTACTGAGAAACAATAATATAATGACGATAATAATAATAAGCAGTTTAAATGACAACAATTTCGAAATAACAACAATGTAATGATTACTGCAACCGTCTACAATTAAACTAACAACAAGTAACCAACTCAAATAAACAAGTCCAGGACCTGTGGGAATTGAACCCACAGTCCCATTCTCAGTACCTCTGGATCTCCGGGAATCGAACCCGCAACCTATGTCTCAATAATATCTCAATAACTCAGGATCTCCGGGAATCGAACCCGCAGTCCATATTTCAATAAATCTCGGGATCTCGGGAATCGAACTCGTAGTCCATATTTCATCAATCTCAGGATCTCGAGAATCGAACCCGTAGTCCACATTTCAAAAATCTCAGGATCTCGGGAATCGAACCCGTAGTCCATATTTCAATAATCTCAGGATCTCGGGAATCGAACCCGTAGTCTACATTTCAATAATCTCAGGATCTCGGGAATCGAACCCGTAGTCCACATTTCAATAATCTCAAGATCTCGGGAACCGAACCCGTAGTCCACATTTCAATACAAGTGAAAGGAATACACACAGAGAGAAGTATAATATGCTTAACGATAACTTCGCCGATAAACAACGCCAGCGATTACCAAGAAAACTCAAGTAAGACAATTAGGCAACTAGACAGTTAAATACTATCAAATCATGCTTTTATAACTACTACCAGGTAGGAATATCGAATTTAACAGGTAAAAATAGGAATATCACTCATTGAACATTTTGAGTAAGGTATGTGTTCAACAACCAGCGCATGTACAAGCCTGTAACCTCGCGTACAAGGCGTTTAAAATATCACAATAATATCCTAGGGGTGAAAGTCCCCCACACGAGGTTAGACAAGCCACTTACCTCAATTCCGGTACAAAATCACTAAGAAATAACCCTCTTGCCGCGAATGTCGGCCTCCACAAGTGTAGTATCTGATAAAAATCAATATAATCACATCAAAATAGGTCAATTGGGCATTACCCAATCAAAATAACTCAAAATACACCAAAACCCACAAGTTGCCAAAACCCGACTTTCGGTACGCCTCTCGAAAAATTACGAAATTTATATTTTCGGAACCCTTGTCTCAATACGAGTCTAAGCATATAAAGTTTATCAAATTCGGACTCCATTTACCCATTCAAACCCTTGATTTTCTAAAGTTCAAGGCTAGGGTGAAAACCCCCATAAAACACCCCAAATTCCTCCATTTTCATGAGATAATTGCATAATATTGTCAACAATAATCATAATTTGAGTCCATAGTTGATTACCTGAAGAAACCCCTTGAATCTCCCTTCAAAATCGCCCAAATCGCCCCTTAAGCCGAGCCCTCAATGTTTGGGAATGTTTCTGAAATTTCTAACTTCTGATATAATTAAACCCTCTGCGATTTTCGCTTCTACGGACTTTTTCCGCCTCCGCGAGACCGCTTCCGCGACCATTTGGTCGCTTCTGCGAAACCCCAGGCCTGGCTGGCCCATTCCGCTTCTGCGAGCCCAGGGACGCTTCCGCACGTCCGCTCCTGCGGAAAATACTCCGCTCCTGCAGGAATTCCAGCTTCTGCGAGAAATAGTCTGCTTCTGCGGACTCGCTTAAGCGAATTCCCCTCCGTTCCTGAGGATTCTCACTCCTCGACTCAAGGTCGCTTCTGCGACGAGTCTTCCGCACCCGCGACTCCGCCTCAGTAGAAGAGGATCCGCCTCTGCGAACCCAGGCGCTTTGCGCCCCAAGTTCCGCTCCTGCGGACTCGCCTCTGCGGTCCCATTTCCGCAGGGGCGAAAACGACAGAACAGAAGGCCCAACCTGCAATTTTCCATGTTTTCCTTCCGTTTACCCATCCGAAAACACCCCGAGGCCCCCGGACCCCAACGAAAACCACCAACATACTCCAAAACATGATACGAACTTATTCCAATCATAAAAACACGTCTAACAACATCAAAACCCATAATTCACATCGAATTCAAGCCTAAATTTCTTAAAACTTTCCGAATTGCACATTCAATCTAAAACCCGACCAAACGACGTCCGAATGACCTGCAAATTTGCGGACATATCCAAATTCACATAACGAAGCTACAGAAATTGTCGGAATTCCATTCCGACCCCGGATCAAAATCTCACCTATCGTTCGGATTCGCCAAAATTTCAACCTTCGGCATTTCAAGCCTAATTGAGCTACGGACCTCCAAAATACATTCCGAACTTGCTCCCAACCCCAAAATCACCCAACAGAGCTAATAGAACCATCAGATTTCCGTTCTGAGATCGTCTTAACACTGTTCCGGCTACGGACCATTTTCTAGCTTTAAAGCTCTCATTTAGGGACTAAGTGTCCCAAAATGCTCCAAATTTCAGAGCCGACTCTCCCGGCAAACCACAATAGCAGAAAAGAACTTAGGGAACAGTTAAATTGGGGATTGGGGTGTAATTTTCTTGAACGACCGGTCGGGTCGTTACATCTTCCCACACTTAAAAGATTCGGTCGTCCTCGAACGAGCATAGAAAACATACCTGGAGTTGTGAAAAGATGAGGGTACTGGCTGCGCATATCCTGCTCGGTCTCCCAAGTCGCCTCCTCGACCGGCTGGCCCCGCCACTGAACCTTTACCGAAGCGATGTTCTTTGACCTTAGCTTTCTGACCTGCCTGTCTAGAATGGCTACTGGCTCCTCAACATAAGACAGATCCTTGTCTAGCTGAACAGATGTGAAATCCAACACATGCGTCACCATGGAATCTCCGGAGCATGGAGACATGAAATACGGGGTGAACTCCGGCTAGGCTGGGAGGTAAGGCAAACTCATAAGCAACCTCCCCAACACGCCTCAAAATCTCAAAAGTGCCAATAAATCTAGGACTCAGCTTTCCCATCTTCCCAAACCTCATAACGCCCTTCATGGGCGAGACTCGAAAGAACCCGCTCACCGACCATAAAAGCCACATCGCGAACCTTCTTGTCCGCATAACTCTTCTCTCTAGACTGGGCCGCACGAAGTCTGTCCCGAATCACCTTGACCTTGTCCATAGCCTCCCGAACCATATCAGGTACCTAGTAACCCGGCCTCGCCCGCTCAAACCAACCCACGGGAGACTCGCACCTCCTACCATATAGGCCTCATACGGGGCCATCCGAATACTAGACCGGTAGCTCGTTGTTATAAGCAAACTCCGCCGATGGAAAGAAGTGATCCCATGAACCTCCAAACTCAATCACGCATGCACGGAGCATATCCTCCAAAATCTGAATAGTGCGCCCGGACTGCCCATCGGTCTGGGGGTGAAATGCTGTGCTCAACTCCACCCGAGTACCTAACTCTCGCTGTACAGCTCTCTCCAGAACCGTGAAGTGAACCGAGTGCCTCTATCTGAAATGATGGAAACTGGAATACCATGCAGCCGAACTACCTCCCTGATATAGATCTCCGCCAGTCGCTCCGATGAATATGTAGTGCCCACCGGTATAAAATGGGCGGACTTGGTCAGCCGATCCACAATGACCCAAATGGAATCAAACTTCCTAACCGTCCGTGGAAGTCCAGATACAAAGTCCATGGTAATGCGCTCCCATTTCCACTCGGGAATCTCAATCTGCTGCATGCATCAATCCACCCGGACGATGATGCTCATACTTCACCTACTGGCAGTTGAGGCATCTGGAAACATAATCAACTATATCCCTCTTCATCCGCCTCCACCAGTAATGCTGTTTCAAGTCCCGATACATCTTCGCGGCTCCCGGATGGATGGAATACCGCGAGCTATGGGCCTCTGCTAGAATCAGCTCTCGAAGATCATCTACATTGGGCACACAGATGCGCCCCTGCATCCTCATAACTCCATCATCTCCGATGGTAACATCTCGAGCATCACCACGCCGAACTCTATCCCGGAGGACAAGCAAATGAGGGTCGTCGAACTGACGCTCCCTGATGCGGTCTAATAAAGAAGACCAAGAGACCATATAGGCTAGAACCCGGCTGGGCTCCGAAAGATCCAATCTAACAAACTGCATGGATAAAGCTCGAACATCCATCGCCATAGGCCTCTCCGAAATTGGTAGGTATGTCAAACTCCCCAAACTCTCCACCCCGCAACCCAAGGCGTCGACAATTACATTGGCCTTGACCGGATGATAGAGAATAGTAATATCATAGTCCTTTAGTAGCTCCAACCATCTCCTCTGACGCATATTCAGGTCCTTCTGCTTAAGCAAGTGCTGCAAGCTCCGGTGATCAGTGTAGATCTCACAAGGAACCCCATATAAATAATGACGCCAAATCTTCAAGGCGTGAACAATGGCAACTAGCTCCAAATCATGAACATGGTAATTCTGCTCATGCACCTTCAGCTGTCTCGACGCGTAGGCAATCACCCTACCGTCCTGCATCAATACCGTACCGAGTCCAACTCGTGAGGCATCGCAATATACAATATAGGACCCCGAACCTGTGGGCAACATCAATATAGGGGCCGAAGTCAAAGCTGTCTTGAGCTTCTGAAAGCTCGCCTCACACTCGTCTGTCCACTGAAAAGGGGCACCCTTTTGGGTCAATCTAGTCATAGGTGCTGCAATCGAAGAGAACCCCTCTACGAAACGACGGTAATAGCCCGCCAAACCAAGGAAACCGCGAATCTCAGTAGCGGAGGAGGGTCTGGGCCAACTCTGCACGGCCTCCACCTTCCTCGGATCTACTCGAATACCATCACTCGACACCACGTGGCCCAAAAATGCCACCGAACTCAACCAGAATTCACATTTAGAGAACTTGGCATAAAGCTGCTTCTCCCTCAGAATCTGAAGCACTATCCTCAAATGCTGCTCGTGCTCTTCCCGGCTCCGAGAATATACTAGAATATCATCAATGAAGACAATCACGAACGAGTCCAGATAAGGCCTGAACACACTGTGCATCAAATGCATAAATGCTGCTGGGGCATTAGTCGACCCAAAAGACATCACGAGGAACTCATAGTGACCATACCGGGTCCTGAAGGCAGTCTTCGGGATATCTGGCTCCCGAATCTTCAGCTGGTGATACCCAGAGCGCAAATCAATCTTAGAAAACACATGTGCGCCCCGTAGTTGGTCAAATAAATCATCAATACGGGGCAAAGGATACCGGTTCTTCACTGTAACCTTGTTCAGCTGACGATAGTCAATACATATACGCATAGAACCGTCCTTTTTCTTCACAAACAATACAGGAGCACCCCAAGGCGAAACACTAGGTCGAATAAAACCCTTGCCCAATAACTCCTGTAACTGATCCTTCAACTCCTTTAACTCAGGAGAAGCCATACGGTACAGTGGAATAGAAATGGGCTCAGTGCCCGGCAACAAGTCAATAGCAAAGTCAATATCTCTGTCGGGCGGCATGCCCGAAAGATCAGCTGGAAATACATCAGCAAAGTCACATACCACATGAACAAAATCAATAGAGGGAGTGTCAATACTGACGTCCCGCACATAGGCTAGATAAGCAGCACACCCCTTCTCAACCATACGTTGAGCTCTGAGAAAAGAAATAACACGGCTAGGGGTGTGATCTAGAGTACCACTCCACTCAATACGTGGAATTCTTGGCATAGCCAGCATCACGGTATTGGCATGACAATCAAGAATAGCATAATGGGTCGACAACCAGTCCATGCCCAGAATAATATCAAAATCGACCATCCCGAGCAACAATAGATCCGCTCTGGTCTTAAAATCACAAATGGTAACCAAACACGGCCGATATACACGGTCCACAACCAAAGAATCACCCACCGGAATGGAAACATAAATGGGGGCACTCAAAGAATCCCGAGGCACACCCAGATGAGAAGCAAAGTAAGAAGACACATATGAAAAAGTGGAACCAGGGTCGAATAGAACCGATGACTCCCTATGACTAACCAGAATAATGCCTGTGATAACAGAGTCAGATGCAATAGCCGCAGCGCGATCAGGAATAGCATAGAATCTGGCCTGTCCCCCTCTCGAGGGCGGCCTCTGGAACCCTGACCCCCGCCCCTGGCTGGCTGGGCAGGTGGAGTGGCAGCTGGGGCCGGAATGATAGCCTGCTGGCCCTGAGAACCACGCAGATGCTGTGATGACTGATGAGGGGCTCCTCTCCTGTGCCTAGGGCACTCCCTAACCAGGTGGCGAGTATCCCCGCACTCAAAACAAGCTCGGGGAGGACGCGGTGGCTGTGACTGACCGGCCTCACCCCCACTAGTCTGACCCCTGGAAGGTCCACGCGTAGGAGGTGCACTGGAAACTGGGGGAGCATAATAAGGCTCCTGAGGTGCTGGAAGACCTGGAGTACTACCGGCTGCGAGCAATGCTGAGTGAACTGGTCGGCCGGAATAACCCCTGCCAAAACGATAGGCTGATGAAGTGCGGGCACCACAGAAATGGCCCGACTCACGAGACCTCTTGGCCTCTCTCTCTCTCCGCTCTCTAGGGAGCATACTCTCGATCCTCTTGGCAATGCTAATTGCCTGCTGATAAGATATATCTGTCTCCAGCTCTCTGGCCATGCTGGATCGGATAGGCGGAACAAGGCCCTCAATAAATCTCCGCACTCTCTCCCGAACCGTGGCTACCAAGGCCGGTGCATGTCTGGATAAACGGGTGAAACTGATAGCATACTCCGATACTAATATGGAGCCCTGTCGCAACCGCTCAAACTCCGAGCGCCAAGAATCCTTAAGGCTTTGTGGAACAAACTCCCTCAAAAATAGATCTGAAAACTGCGTCCAAGTCAATGAAGCAGACTCCTCTGGACTATCCAACTCATACGTGCGCCACCAATCATAAGCGGCCCCACGAAACTGAAAAGCAGTGAAGGAAACCCCGCTGGTTTCCACAATCCCCATAGTACAAAGAATACGATGACACTCCTCTAGAAAACCCAATGCATCATCTGTAGCCAAACCACTGAACACTAGAGGATCATATTTCTTGAACCTCTCCAATCTACGCCGCTCGTCCTCGGAGGCAGCTGGCCAACCTCCGGGTTGTGCTGGGGCGGCAGGAGGCATAACAAAAATCTCTGGAACCTGTCCCACTGGCACTCGCTGCTCAGGTGTAGCGGCTGCAGGAGTCTGGGCCCCTCCCCCGGCCTGAGATGTAGATGGAGTGAGAGGGAGCAACCCTGCCTGAGCTAAAGTGATATACATACTCATGAACTGGGCCAGGGTCTCCTGGAGTGCTGGAGTAGTAGCAGCTGTAGTCGGTGTACCAGGTGCCTGCGCTCCAACCTGATCCACCGGCGACACCTCAGCGGCAGCGCGCGCGGGTGCTGTGGCTGCACCACGGGGGCATCCTCATCCTCTACCTCGGCCCCGGCCTCTGACGGCGGCAACAGAGGGCGCGGGTACCTGATCATCGCGAGTAGATCGTGTCCTCACCATCTGTGAGAGAATAGAAAGCATTAGTTTAGATTTTTGATGCCAAAAATGTCGCACGACAAGGAATCCAAAAGAAATGAAGAGTTTCCTAAACAGTTACATAGCCCCTCGTAGAAAAATACAGACGTCTCCGTATCGATCAGCGAGACTCTAAGTAACCGGTCCGTGTCCCGTGACTCCTATGAACCTAGAGCTCTGATACCAACTGTCACGACCCTAGTTCACCAATTGTGAACATGTCGTGATGGCACCCAGTCCCCACGACTAGGTAAGCCTAACACGTTGCGGAATATAGAAGTTATAAACACTTAAATAAGAACAGCGGAAAAATAGCATAAAAGATATGTAATCCGTGCCGCTTGGCACATACATCCGTCATACAATGAATAAAACACTACCAAGATCCGGAACCCCACGGTAACACAGACTAAAAGAGAAATACAACTGTGGCTCTATGTGTAAGAGTATCTAACAACGAAATGAAGAAAAATGTCAACTAGTACTACTAGAATAGAAGGGAAGCCTCCGGATCCGCGGACGTAGCAGATCATACCTCGAAGTCTCCCAGAAAGCTGCAGAATCACCTAGTACGAGCCTGCTCTGATGTACCTGGATCCGCACAACAAAAGTGTGCAGAAGAGTAGCATGAGTACACCACGGCGGTACTCAGTAAGTGCCAAGCCTAACCTCGATGGAGTAGTGACGAGGAAGGTCAGGGCCCTAGTGAGAAACAATAATATAATGACGATAATAATAATAAGCAGTTTAAATGACAACAATTCCGAAATAACAACAATGTAATGATTACTGCAACCGTCTACAATTAAACTAATAACAAGTAACCAACTCAAATAAACAAGTCCAGGACATGTGGGAATTGAACCCACAGTCCCATTCTCAGTACCTCTGGATCTCCGGGAATCGAACCCGCAGCCCATGTCTCAATAATATCTCAATAACTCAGGATCTCCGGGAATCGAACCCGCAGTCCACATTTCAATAAATCTCAGGATCTCGGGAATCGAACCCGTAGTCCATATTTCAAAAATCTGAGGATATCGGGAATCGAACCCGTAGTCCACATTTCAATAATCTTAGGTTCTCGGGAATCGAACCCGTAGTCCATATTTCAAGAATCTCAGGATCTCGGGAATCGAACCCGTAGTCCACATTTCAATAATCTCAGGATCTCGGGAATCGAACCCGTAGTCCACATTTCAATACAAGTGAAAGGAATACACACAGAGAGAAGTATAATATGCTTAACGATAACTTCGCCGATAAACAACGCCAGCGATTACCAAGAAAACTCAAGTAAGACAATTAGGCAACTAGACAGTTAAATACTATCAAATCATGCTTTTCTAACTACTACCAGGTAGGAATATCGAATTTAACAGCTAAAAACAGGAATATCTCTCATTGAACATTTTGAGTAAAGTATGTGTTCAACAACCAGCGCATGTACACGCCCGTCACCTCGCGTACAAGGCATGTAAAATATCACAATAATATCCTCGGGGTGAAAGTCCCCCACACGAGGTTAGACAAGCCACTTACCTCAATTCCGGTACAAAACCGCTAAGAAATAACCCTTTTGCCGCGAATGTCGGCCTCCATAAGTGTAGTATCTGATAAAAATCAATAGAATCACATCAAAATAGGTCAATTGGGCATTACCCAATCAAAATAACTCAAAATACACCAAAACCCACAAGTTGCCAAAACCCGACTTTCGGTACGCCTCTCGAAAAATTTCGAAAGTTATATTTTTGGAACCCTTGTCTCAATACGAGTCTAAGCATATAAAGTTTATCAAATTTAGACTCCATTTGCCCATTCAAACCCTTGATTTTCTAAAGTTCAAGCTGTAAACACGTGATTTTTGACCCTCCCCGAGATTTTTTATATTTTTAGCATAAAATATTTAGTTCAGGCATAATATAGCTATTTTAGATAATTTTGACTCTTTTACTTTATTTTTACCTTAAAATGAAAAATAACAAAAATATAGTTTTATTAATGTTTCGTAGTCATTTTTAAACTTGAAAAAATATAAAAAATAGTTTTATTTTAATTACGAGTATTATAGTTATTTTGATTACCTGGGATTAATTAAATAACACCATTCTCGGTTCCGGGCAAAGAATAATATTCGGGTTCAAACTACCCGGTTTTATAATTTTCGGACATAGCCCGTAATAACCCGACTCCAATTTTGAACAAGGTTAAATAAAGCGTGTCGTGAACCACAAGTGCATTTCATGTAGTGTGGCTTGCAACATGTTTTAAATAATCTTGAATTAACTCTTAAATAAATATAGCGGGATGTAGTTTGCTTTTAAATTAGAATTAGAGTTATGCCTCGCCTAACAAAAATTGTACAAATCGCGGGGCCCTCATAAATGTATATGTAAAATATTTAGATTTCGAGATGTGCCGTTTCTTAGCGAATTTCCGGGCCTTCTCAAAAAAATGTAAATAAGTAATCGCTCTAGGCGCGTATTTTAATAATTTTACCTTCTTAAATACGGGCGTGCATTTCATGCGGCCCAAATCCAAATCCCAAAATGTTGAATAAGAATGTGTCGAGGATCCGGGTGCATTTCATGTGACGTGATTCGAAACATATTTTTAGGCAACATTCTCTTTCGTAAATAATAATAATAATAAAAGCGGTAAAGGGATATTAATTTGCATTAAGTATATAACTGTAAAAATTAGATAAATAAGCCGAATATGACAGTTAAGCGACCGTGCTAGAACCACGGAATTCGGGAATGCCTAACACCTTCTCTCGGGTTAACAGAATTCCTTATCCGGATTTCTGGTTCGCGGACCGTTAAATAGAGTCAAACCTTTCCTCGATTCGGGATTTAACCGGTGACTTGGGACACCATAAATCTCCCAAGTGGCGACTCTGAAATAATTAAATAAATCCCATCTCGATTGTCCTTTAATTGGAAAAACCCTTTGCACCCTTGCGGGTGCGGTAAAAAGAGGTGTGACAGCTCTGGCGACTCTGCTGGGGACCATAAACCCAGAACCACTGGTTCAGGGTTTAAAGAATTCGAGCTTGGAATAATTGTTGTATTTGGCTTATTTATTATCTGATTTTATTATATGTTTGTATTAATATGCAAAATGATATTTTTATCGCTTTGATATTTTTTTTTGAACTGTACATATAAATTGTGCCGAAACCAATCTCCTCTCTGAGTCTTCTAAATCATGAAGAAGGGTGCACTTCGTGTGACTTCTTTTCTGTATAGTGTCCAATTCCCACCTTAGAACGAGGTTTGGATAAGTTGCAAAACCGGTGAAGCTTCTGTATTCCCGGGTTGCTGCCTCCTCCTCGGCTCGAGTTGTCCGCTCGGGTAAGCCAGGTCTAGAACAATAAACCCATGTTTTTAAACCTAGAATAACAAAGCTTCATGCCGGATCCCTAGTAGGAACGTTTATTTGCATCATGTTGCATTTGACTTGGGGGACTCAACACAGGGGTTGGGTCCGTCTAGGACAGGTGACCTGAAATGAAAAGACCATCCTGCTGCATCCTGTTTGTTTTATGTATATATTTGCTTCAGACTTGCAGGTTAACCGTTTTTTTTTATATTGAGGAAAATGAAAAAAATAGTCTCAAAATAGTTTGTTTTTTTTACTTACTTAAAAAGAAAAAAAAACGTTTGTTGTAAAATAAAAAATATGTGATAGTTTGTTTTTTTTTTACTAAAAAAAAAAAAAAAAAAAAAAGAAAAAAAATTTGTTTTAAACTTAAAAAAAAAAATGTGTGAAAAAAATAATAAATAGTTTGTTTCCTTTAAAGATGTAGTTTGTTTGACCGAACTACGCTGGTTTGATTCTCCCCATTAGGTGGGATACGTAGGCAACCCTCATCGGGTCCAACCACCCCTTTAAAAAATCAAAAAAATGTGTGTTTCATTTTATCAATAAAATCAAAGTGATGCCGTTTTTGCAAATAACCGAATGTTCCGAAAGGACGCCGGAAGGTTGTTTTTTGCAAAAATAGCCACTTTGAATCATTTTTAATAATTTGCAGCCGCAGCCTTGAAATATTCCTTGGGGAAATGTTGCAAGGCCATAGCCGCAAAATCAAGTCCGGGTTCACACCCCTTTTGCAAAAAATAACCAAAAAAAAAATGTTAAATTTTTGATTTTGTTATAAATGAGTCGGGTGATGCTATTCTTGCTCAAAATAGTTGAAAGGTTGTATCCGCAAAATTAAGTTTGAGTCATCACTCGACTTTTCAAAAATAATCACTTTATCAAATAAGCCATTACATGGCCGGTCCTTGCATAAATAGCCACTTTTGGCATTTGAACTTCTTCAGTCTTGTATTGGCCTGTGTCGGTGCTGAATGATGCCCCATAGGTCCCAGGATTAAATTTTGAATTTATATCTTCTTGATAAAATTTTGCAAAAAGAGCCACTTTGTCTAAATAAGCCATTATATGGCCAATTTATGAAAAATAGTCTTGTGTTGGTTTATGGTGATGCCGAACGATGCCCCATGAGCCACAAGATAAAAAAAAAATTTCTTTCTTAAATAAATTTTGCAAAAATAGTCATTTTGTCAAATAAGCCATTATGTGGCCAATTTTGTAGAAATAGTCATAATTGACACCAAAAAATATTCTTCTTCTTGTAGAAATCTCCTACACAAGTTTGTAGTTGGAGTTGGCTTCTATAATTTTCCTTCAAAGAAAAAAAAAATCAAAAAAAATCAAAATCAAATAAACATCTCTTTATTTCTTGCATTAATTTGCAAGAACTACGCTCGGTCTGATTCATGCGGGGTCATGATACGTAGGCAATCTCCATAAGATTCGACCACAACTAGTATATGTATATATATGAAAAAAAAATATGAAAAAAAAAATGAAAAAAAAAAAGAAAAAAATGATGAAAAAAAAGAAAAAAAAGAAAAGAAAAAAAAGAAAAAAGAAGTAAGCAAAAAATATTGATGAGGACTTACTGATTCCATTTCTACCATATTTTATTTTGAATTGTTGAGAATTGAGGTGGTTGGTTTGTGGTGAACCGGAAACAGAAGATCCAGGAAAACCTGATTATGATCCAAGATAGTGACACCAAGAATATCGCATAGAGTCCTTTACTTGCACGCCATGATGGACGCTTTGTGGGGATGTATTGACTAAAGCTGAAAATGTCGAAGCAAATAAGTGGCCTTGGTAATATTGATGCGAAGCTTAGTGGCCAAAATATCGTGCTTGGTAATCGGGAAGACTCTCCATTTCTTGGTCAACCAGAATGGAGTTTTTGGTGGCTTATTTTGTTGTCATTTCTGTCGTCCAGATTATTTCAGGGTTGTAATCAGGATATTGTCATGTAACTCAAACCCTTTTGTCGTTCTATTTTGTCCAGTTTTCTATTGGTCGTAATACCTCATTTAGTATTGTGTAGGTTTGTTCCAAGGGTGTACCCAAGTTTATTGTGTTTGTTTTGTTGTATTAATTCATTTCTAGTTCGTCTAATGCAACTCTCTTGTTTGCCATTATTTCGAGTCATTTTTCTTTGATTAAGTCTTTCTTCTTTATAGTCATTTTTCTGTCAACACTAGTGACATGACATGCACGCATAATTGTGGCCTGATCTTAAAAGTTAATCATGAAGGAATTGGAAGATAATCATGGCATTTTAAAAGAAATAATGATTTGAGATTATTTGGAACCCGAGTCACGTGAAATTTGGGGCGGGTAAAATACAAAGAAAGCCTTAAGGGCAAAATGGCCATGCTCACATGGGGTTCGCTCGTGATACTGAAATGGAAGTGTCGTCCAGCAATACTTTAAAATGACGGATGAAAAAGGCGAATGGACGATATGGTTATCACTCCTAGCACAACCAGGAAGATGTCGTGAATATGTTATTTGTACTTGGCATGTTTTGAAGATTGGAATGACGAAGGCATTTTGTTCTGCTACCCAAACACATTATCCTTCGCTAACCCTTCGAACCTTATTTTGATTTCTTTCATACCCCTCCTTCGGAATCGGTACCAAAATTAGAAACACAAATGGGGAAGATAAAGAAAGAAAAAGAGAAAAAAACAAAAACAACCAAAAAGGAACGAAAAAGAAAAGAAAAAAAAATGAAAAAAATGATGAAAAAAAAAGAAGGAATTGGGAACTACGTTTGACCTGATTCCTTAAAGAGGATACGTAGGCGCTTCACAGCTCGGTCATAGTGTAAATAAAGTAATAAAATTCCCCAAGTAAAAATCGGGGCAAAGAAAAATTGTGTTGATTATAAATAAATTTAGGTCCGAAGGTTGTAAATTTTGAACCCAAAATTGATTTTGTTTTGAGCCTTCAATACCCTTTCTTTCTAACCCTATCCAAATCCCACATTACGGTCCGGAAAGACCTTCCGATCAGTCTTCAAAAGATGCCACGTCAGGCGAGTGAGAGAGTCCTATCAGAATATAACACTCTGATTCTCAGCAGAAAAGACTCTGATTCCTAGCAGGAAGGAAACACGAGAAAGTCTTAGCAGTGACACACCCAATCCCCAGCTAAAAGTGATACAAATGAGAGAGTCTTACCGGTGAAAACCTTCACAGGCACCATAAGGCGACGAAAGCTGAGAGAAAATCAAAATGAGAGAGGCTTGAAAGTGAAAACCCTTCGGGCACTACAAGTCAAATAAAGGGGATAATCAGATGGAAATCATGAGACAGAAATCGTGAAAGGAAATTAACGACGGAGGATAGGCCATATGTGCATGTCATGACCAGTAGAGTTGGTATCCGCGTTTGATAAGTTTTTATAGTTGTTTCTGGTTAGAGAGTCAGTCCTCCCTTGCCTTCTATTTGTTGTTTCTTTTTATCTTTCTCCTTTTGTCAAAATTCTCCATCAAAGTCAGTCTAGTCAAAACATAGTGAGAAATGACTCCAAAACTTGCCACCGACTTTCCAATTATTATGCAAGGCAAGGAAATGCCATTGACGGCAGAGAAGTATGGTGCAAAGAAGATTATCAAACTAGGGAAGAAAATTTTCTTCTCAGTTTGAAAATTTTCTGGAAGTCAATACCCATTTAAGGAAGAAGGGAAGTCTTAAGGGAAATGGTCTTCGAACCAGTGTCATCCTCAGCAGCCTTCAAGAAGAGTGAAACACCAATTTTGAGGAAATGAAAATCCACCAACAGCGTCATCTTCAGCAAGTTCCGAGGTGGTCGGACAACACAGAATGGTAAAGGAAGAAAGGAAATCCCACCTTCAACAGAATAACCCCAGCAAGTTGAGAACGGGGAAGGGATAAATGGAAAAACCCATCCCCAGCAGGAATATCATCTCCAGCAAATGAAATCATCCCCCAGCAATGTTTTAGGAACCCCGAGCGAGGGAAAGGAGAAAAGGAAAAAAACCACCACACAGGAGCGGCACAACCGCTCACAATGTTTTGAACTAACAAATTTTCTTTGATTTGAAACAAGGAAAGAAAGTGATATTGATAGCAGAAAGTCATGCCACAAGGAAGAACACCAATACTGGGGCAGAAAATTTTCTGCCGTTGTTGAAAATTTTCTCGGAGAAACGAGGAAGGCAATTCAAGATGACGTGTCAGGTTTGTCCACCTTCAAATAGGATGTTTCAGGTTTGTCCACCTTCGAACAGGACGTCTCAGGTTTGTTCACTTTCATACATTGATACAATGGGAGTATTCGCCCTCAAATAGGATACAATGGGAGTATCCGCCCTCGAATAGGATACGATGGGAGTATTCGCCCTCGAATAGGATACAATGGGAGTATTCGCCCTCGAATAGGATACAATGGGAGTATTCGCCCTCGAATAGGATGCAATGGGAGTATTCGCCCTCGAATAGAATACGATGGGAGTATTCGCCCTCGAATAGAATACAATGGGAGTATTCGCCCTCGAATAGAATACAATGGGAGTATTCGCCCTCGAATAGAATACAATGGGAGTATTCGCCCTCGAATAGAATACGATGGGAGTATCCGCCCTCAAATAGGATACGACGGGACCATCCGCCCTCGAATAGGATATTTTACGTATGTTTTATCTTACATTGTCCTATGCATATTTTGTAAATTATTGCCGGCATGCATTTTTAATTCAAAAGTTGCTACTAAAAGCAGGCGCCTACCTGTATAACAAAAGGCAAGTCTTCAGTCTTTACATTGCAGGTCTTGAAACCAGTAGCCCACCAAAAAAGCAGAGGGTTACAACAAGAGTTCCCGGCGCAAATTCAAGCACCTGAGTCCTAGAGGAAGAATGGGAAGAAGGAAGAGGAAAAGGGGTCCCCCGCCAGGATAATCCCCAGTCCATAACATTTCAACCTCCGGCGAGTCCGAGAGAGAATGAGGGGTGAAGGAAACAAAGAATACTTCCTCAGCAACATCATCCCCACAAGTGAGTAACAAGTTCCAAAGATATCCCCAGCAGCCAAAAGAAAAGTAATACGATCCAGGGGGAAAGCAATTCCAAGACAAGATAATTCAGAAGAAAATGGTACAAAAGGCAAAGGAAGGTGATCAGGATAGGATGAAATTAGTGAGTTGTAGTTGAAGTCAGGGAGCCCGCCTGGAGAATGGAGTGGCGATTTTATTTTTGAAGCAATAGTTGAAGTCGGGGAGCCCGCCCGGAGAATGGAGTGGCGATTTATTTTGAAGTTGTAGTTGAAGTCAGGGAGCCCGCCTGGAGAATGGAGTGGCGATTTAGTTTTGAAGTTGTAATTGAAGTCGGGGAGCCCGCCCGGAGAATGGAGTGGCGATTTTATTTTGAAGTTGTAGTTGAAGTCGGGGAGCCCGCCCGAAGAATGGAGTGGCGATTTATTTTGAAGTTGTAGTTGAAGTCGGGGAGCCCGCCCGGAGAATGGAGTGGCGATTTAGTTTTGAAGTTGTAGTTGAAGTCGGGGAGCCCGCCGGGAGAATGGAGTGGCGATTTAGTTTTGAAGTTGTAGTTGAAGTCGGGGAGCCCGCCCGGAGAATGGAGTGGCGATTTAGTTTTGAAGTTGTAGTTGAAGTCGGGAGCCCGCCCGGAGAATGGAGTGGCGATTTAGTTTTGAAGTTGTAGTTGAAGTCGGGGAGCCCGCCCGGAGAATAGAGTGGCGATTTTATTTTGGAGTTGTAGTTGAAGTCGGGGAGCCCGCCCGAAGAACGGAGTGGCGATTTTATTTTGAAGTAGTAGTTGAAGTCGTGGAGCCCGCCTGAAGAATGTAGTGGCGATTTATTTTGAAGTTGTAGTTGAAGTCGGGGAGCCCGCCTGAAGAATGGAGTGGCGATTTATTTTGAAGTTGCAGTGGAAGTCAGTGGAGCCCGCCTAAAGAATGGAGTGGCGATTTATTTTGAAGTTGTAGTGGAAGTCGGGGAGCCCGCCCGAAGAATGGAGTGGCAATTTAATTTTGAAATTGTAGTTGAAGTCAGGGAGCCCGCCTGAAGAATGGAGTGGCGATTTATTTTGAAGTTGTTTAAGGAAAGCGGCGGAGTGTAATGGAAATCCCCAGCACGAATCAGAAGGAAGGCAACCAGAATACGAGTCAACAGTCCGAGGGGATCAACAGAAGTTTAGTCACAATAAACAAAAAGAAAAAAAGAGGCATGAAGCCAATCCAAAATGCAGAAGTTGATGAAAGATGTGGCATGCTCAAAACATGGCCGAGGTCACAAGCACTGTATACCTGGTCTTGATTCGAAAAGCAGCACCTGCAACTAGTAAGTATCAAGGTTCAAATTTAGAGTCCGCATGAAGCACCAACCAATACTCAAGATCAAGCTTCAGAAGACTTATAGATAGGAATCTTGTAACTAGTAGCTGATAGGCTTAGTTAGTCTTTCTCATGTTTTGATTTTTGATGTAATAGCAGGACCACGGACCGGAACTTCGATGGAACAGAACCTCGACGGAACGACACCTCGACTGGCTCTCCACCTCGGTTACTCCACTTCCTCACTCACTTTCGAACTACACGTGGCCTGATTCCTTTATAGCCAAGGATATGTAGGCAGCTCAGATACAAGGGCTCGGTCACATTCCTCTTCTTTTAGTTTAGTCCCTCCGAATAAGGGTCGGGTCAAAAAACACTTGTCTAGTCGTTCTTTGTCTGAAAACTCTTTGTGTTTTCAGTCAAAGAGGGGCAGCTGTAAACACGTGATTTTTGACCCTCCCGAGATTTTTTATATTTTTAGCATAAAATATTTAGTTTAAGGCATAATATAGCTATTTTAGATAATTTTGACTCTTTTACTTTATTTTTACCTTAAAATGAAAAATAACAAAAATATAGTTTTATTAATGTTTCGTAGTCATTTTTAAACTTGAAAAAATATAAAAAATAGTTTTATTTTAATTACGAGTATTATAGTTATTTTGATTACCTGGGATTAATTAAATAACACCATTCTCGGTTCCGGGCAAAGAATAATATTCGGGTTCAAACTACCCGGTTTTATAATTTTCGGACATAGCCCGTAATAACCCGACTCCAATTTTGAACAAGGTTAAATAAAGCGTGTCGTGAACCACAAGTGCATTTCATGTAGTGTGGCTTGCAACATGTTTTAAATAATCTTGAATTAACTCTTAAATAAATATAGCGGGATGTAGTTTGCTTTTAAATTAGAATTAGAGTTATGCCTCGCCTAACAAAAATTGTACAAATCGCGGGGCCCTCATAAATGTATATGTAAAATATTTAGATTTCGAGATGTGCCGTTTCTTAGCGAATTTCCGGGCCTTCTCAAAAAAATGTAAATAAGTAATCGCTCTAGGCGCGTATTTTAATAATTTTACCTTCTTAAATACGGGCGTGCATTTCACGCGGCCCAAATCCAAATCCCAAAATGTTGAATAAGAATGTGTCGAGGATCCGGGTGCATTTCATGTGACGTGATTCGAAACATATTTTTAGGCAACATTCTCTTTCGTAAATAATAATAATAATAAAAGCGGTAAAGGGATATTAATTTGCATTAAGTATATAATTGTAAAAATCAGATAAATAAGCCGAATATGACAGTTAAGCGACCGTGCTAGAACCACGGAATTCGGGAATGCCTAACACCTTCTCCCGGGTTAACAGAATTCCTTATCCGGATTTCTGGTTCGCGGACCGTTAAATAGAGTCAAACCTTTCCTCGATTCGGGATTTAACCGGTGACTTGGGACACCATAAATCTCCCAAGTGGCGACTCTGAAATAATTAAATAAATCCCATCTCGATTGTCCTTTAATTGGAAAAACCCTTTGCACCCTTGCGGGTGCGGTAAAAAGAGGTGTGACACAAGCCTAGGGTGAAAACCCCCATAAAACACCCCAAATTCCTCCATTTTCATGAGATAATTGCATAATATTGTCAACAATAATCATAATTTGAGTCCATAGTTGATTACCTGAAGAAACCCCTTGAATCTCCCTTCAAAATCGCCCAAATCGCCCCTTAAGCCGAGCCCTCAATGTTTGGAAATGTTTCTGAAATTTCTAACTTCTAATATAATTAAACCCTCTGCGATTTTCGCTTCTACGGACTTTTTCCGCCTCCGCGAGACCGTTTCCGCGACCGTTTGGTCGCTTCTGCGAAACACCAGGCCTGGCTGGCCCATTCCGCTTCTGCGAGCCCAGGGACGCTTCCGCGTGTCCGCTCCTGCGGGAATTCCAGCTTCTGCGAGAAATAGTCCGCTTCTGCGGACTCGCTTAAGCGAATTCCCCTCCGTTCCTGCAGATTCTCACTCCTCGACTCAAGGTCGCTTCTGCGACGAGTCTTCCGCACCCGCGACTCCGTCTCAACGGAAGAGGATCCGCCTCTGCGAACCCAGGCACTCCTGCGCCCCAAGTTCCGCTCCTGCGGACTCGCCTCTGCGGTCCCATTTCCGCAGGGGCGAAAACGACAGAACAAAAGGCCCAACCTGCAATTTTCCATGTTTTCCTTCCGTTTACCCATCCAAAAACACCCCGAGGCCCCCGGGACCCCAACGAAAACCACCAACATACTCCAAAACATGATACGAACTTATTCCAATCATAAAAACACGTCTAACAACATCAAAACCCATAATTCACATCGAATTCAAGCCTAAATTTCTTAAAACTTTCCGAATTGCACATTCGATCTAAAACCCGACCAAACGACGTCCGAATGACTTGAAACTTTGCGGACATATCCAAATTCACATAACGAAGCTACAGAAATTGTCGGAATTCCATTCCGACCCCCGGATCAAAATCTCACCTATCGTTCGGATTCGCCAAATTTTCAACCTTCGGCATTTCAAGCCTAATTGAGCTACGGACCTCCAAAATACATTCCGAACGCGCTCCCAAACCCCGAAATCATCCAACGGAGCTAATGGAACCATCAGATTTCCGTTATGAGATCGTCTTAACACTATTCCGGCTACGGACCATTTTCTAGCTTTAAAGCTCTCATTTAGGGACTAAGTGTCCCAAAATGCTCCAAATTTCAGAGCCGACTCTCCCGGCAAACCACAATAGCAGAAAAGAACTTAGGGGAACAGTTAAATTGGGGATCGGGGCGTAATTTTCTAGAACGACCGATCGGGTTGTTATAGATTCGCAAGCAAGTGGTCATTGCCTTCTTCTGGAAAAATATCATATGTCGCTTCGGCTTCCCCAAAGAAATAACCTGCGATAACGAACGACAGTTCGTAGGGTAAAAAGCAACCGACTTCTTTGACAAATGGCGTATCAAAAGAATACTCTCAACGCCATATCACCCTGCCGCCAACGGTCAGGCAGAGTCTTCCAACAAAACCATATTGAATATATTTAAAAAGAAGCTTGAAGACGCCAAAGGACTATGGCCCGAGTTATTGCCGGAAGTACTATGGGCACACATGACTACCCCCAAATCCTCCACAGGAGAAACTCTTTATTCACTAGTCTACGGAACTGATGCCGTCATACTAGTCGAAGTCGGTGAGAAAAGTCTAAGGTACTCACATACCAGCGGAGAGGAGAATTACATAAATCGACTCCAAGACCTTGATGAAGCGGAAGAAAGAAGAGAAATGACCCTCATTAGGCTAGTGGCCAAAAAACAGCAGATCGAAAGATACTGCAACAGCAGAGCAAAAATTCGACCGCTCAAAGTAGGTGACTACGTTCTAAAAGCCAAGACACTAGCATCCAAAGATCCTAACGAAGGAAAGTTGGGCACCAATTGGGACGGACCTTACAAAATCACCACAGCAGCATACAAGGTTTCTTTCCGACTAGAGAGCATAAACAGGGAAACGCTCCAAAACAACTGGAACATCTCCTACATCGAGTATTTTCATTTCTAGAAAGAGTATCCCCCAAGTCGTACTCTTTTTCCCTCATTCGAGTTTTGTCCCAATTGGATTTTCTCGGAGAGGTTTTTAATGAGGAGACAAATGGGATGCTCGAGAGTGCTTAGGAGGTTAATCTGATATACCAAGCATACCGACAATCCGCACGAATGGCATATCACAAGGACTAAGGCTTATGCTATCTCCAATGTATGAAATACTACGGCCATCTCCAATGTATGAAAGGCTACGTCCATCTCCAATGTATGAAAGGCTACGGCCATCTCCAATATATGAAAGGTTACGACCATCTCCAATGTATGAAAGGCTGCGGCCATTTCCAATGTATGAAAGTCTACGGCCATCTCCAATGTATGAAAGGCTACGACCATCTCCAATAACCAAAAGGCTACGGCTATCCATAAATGCAAAAGGCTAAGTCCACTAATAGCGTATGAGAAGGCTATGGTCATCTCCAATAAATAAAAGGCTACGGCCATCCGTAAACGCAAAAGGCTAAGACCCCTAATAGCGTATGAGAAGGCTACGGTCATCTCCAATAAACAAAAGGCTATGACCATCCATAAACGCAAAAGGCTAAGACCCCTAATTGCGTGTGAGAAGGCTACGGTCATCTCCAATAAACGAAAGGCTACGGCCGTACATAAACACTAGAGGCCACGACCACCCCTGAATGCCTAAACGGCCACGGCCAATGTCAAAACAACCAACTCGACTCAACCCAATATAATTGGAGCCAAGGGAAAGATAATAGCCAATTAAAAACACAGAAGCAGCTGGGACCATAGTCAATTTGACCTAACTACGACGAGTTAACTCAATAAAAGATGATACCATGCAATGAGTACGCAAAACAGAAATTGCGAAAGAAGATATAAAAACACAACAATACACATTTATTACTACAAATCATTTACAGATTACAACGTCTCTTCGACTACAAAATTGGAATAAGAATTTAACCTAACTACCCTGGCCTCTGCCATCCCCCGCTGCACCAACCGCTCCGTCACCACGGTCATCACCACCCTCAGTCTGGAACGCCAAAGACATCCAGGACCCCGTGCCCAAATGATTCACATCCACAAAGGTATACCCCGCCGGGTCCGGGAGTCAAGATTTTACCCACAAGTTTCGCGTGCAACCCTAACCAGGCGACGCTGGTCTTCAACCTCCGCCTCGGTGGCCCTACCGACGACCCCTTTTCTGCCTCTTCTTCTCGTATTTATAGTGTGAATTGCATAAGTTGACCCCAGGCGATTTGGCCCACATTATGGAATTATTGTTTGGATATCATAGGTAGGTCGTAACCTTAATAATCTTTTTAAGCGGATATGAAAAGTATCTTTAATAAAAAATAATCGTATCACTTATTATTCTTGCATTAGTCGATAAGAAAGGTTGACCTTGTCGACTGTCGTAGAGTTGGATTCTGACCCATACAGTTATGTATGAGGTCAAATCGGACATAACTAATGAAAGTTGAGTATGCCTCCTTTCACTGCCACTAAAGTCAAGTATACCTCTCCTCACGCCCATATAGCGAGGGGGAGTACACCTCTAACAACAAAGGCGTAATGCCAACTCACCCATATGGGTACTCCGCCCCCTCCGCCTGTTTATATTTTTGGGACGATAGCAGCCCTTGAATAAGTGATACTTTGACAAGGGAATCCTCATTCTATATAAGGATGGGCCTCCCTTATTGTAAGGCCATGTGTTATTTTCATTAATAATACAACTTCTAACTATCTCTCTGGCTTTCATTCTCTCTCTATTTACTTCTCTCCTAGTGATTTGTATCGATAATCCATATAATCTCGTTACAATCTTGATTCACGTCCAAGCAACGGTCGTAGTCAATATAACTTGGTTTAATAAGTCCAAGATCGATCCCACAGAGAATTAACCTACCAATTGCAACTTTCACAACCCCAAAAGTACTTACGAATCAAGTTCCCAAAAGTTTGAGTATCTTTGTGTATGATTTTCGAATAGCTAGTTTGCAAGAATTAAAGAATGCTTTAAAAGAAAGAATTGAATGTTGAATGAAATAATGTAGAGAAAGACTAAGGTATTGATTTCCCCTATTGACGGAATCCCTTATCGTTATGCTCATACAAATTGTTAATATATTCTATCAATCATGAACGCTATGTGTATTGTAACCCTCTCCCGAGCAATTACAATAATTTACTAGTGCACTCTCCCGAGCTACCCTAGCTAGCTTTAATTTGAATAGTTCACTTTAGATTGCACCCAAGACTTCGTTATTCCTAATCCCGTCTTTACGCCTAAAATTATAGATTCCTCTAATAACCTAGGTGTGGTGTTGTTCAACAATAAACCTAAATATGCACTCTTTTCCAAGTTATGCACACTAAATAGGCACCACTAATTTGGACGTCTACCAATTAACTACAATAAGAATGAAGTTGAACAAATAGAAATCTAAGTCACAATTTGTAATCACATAAACGATAAGTTCATCAATCAATAGGTTCCATCAAAACCTTAGAAAAGAATTTAGCTACTCATGCTTGAAGAAACAAAAAGAATAATAATTGAAATCATAAAGAATTGCTTGATATAAAAATAAAGAAAGAGTTTGAGAGGAATCTCTCCTACTAAGCCTTGCAAAAGTATTGAAGAAATAAAGTACATGCCTCTATGGGGCAAACTAGGGGTTTATATAGAGGTTTTAGGGCTAAGAAAACAAATTAGAATCCAATTAGGATAACTGCCGCTGGGACCTCCGCAGTTCGTTCGCGGCCGCGAACGGACCGCGAACAGTCAAGATTCAGAGGGCTTCGTTTTTCGCGGTTCATCCGCGACCGCGAGTGGACCGCGGATGAACAATGCTTCTGTTTCTTCACTGCTTCGTCCAGCCCTCTTCACTTTAGCTCTTCTCTTGGCCTTTTCATCAACTTATGGCTTCAAAATGGCTTTTTAAAGCATCCAATGCATCACATGTACCTGTAAAACACAATCAAACACTAATCAAAGCATTTTGTCCTCTTAACAACATTGTTCTTATAATAAAGTGTGATTATTTAGGGTATAATTATAGTCAAATTCACCTATTATCAATACCCCACACTTAAACCTTTGCTCGTCCTCGAGCAACCTTTAATCACACCTTAGGCCAAAAAAAATTTTGTCTCCCCCAAAATATGTCACAAAAGCTATTATACATGAACAACCTAAGATATGCATAATCTTTACTTAACTGTAAATTCTCATGCCCGCACGTTATTACTTACTCTACTTATTACCAAAATCTTGCAAATTTACCTTCTTCCTCTTGAATTACATGCCCTTACAAAAGTTATTGAGAGAGGTTCCCACACATTAACAATTCAAATACATGGAACTTATAGATATCAGAAAAATTCACTCACTCTCAACAAAGAACATTTATATGAGTACAGACACACCATAAGCTTGCCCCTAGTGTAATACTCCACTAATCGAGTTATCCAATCATAGATCAAGAGGTCTTTACGGGTTGTAATGTAGGCTATGGGACGGGTAGGATACTTTTGGGTGTAGTGACTAACCTCCCTAAGCACTTTTCTTTTCTCTTTCACCACTTTCCCTTTTAGTTTTCTCCCTTATGTCTCCCGAAAACATTTATTCACCTTTATTGGCTTTTAATCCCCATTTTTCTTTTGTTGGTGTAACTGGCCTTTGTAATTTTCATATATACATTGATATAGCTCTTTTTCTCATTGCTTTGCAACACATTTATATTATTTTGGCCAGCTTACTATTTTCTATCATTCATTCTTGATTTTCCCTTTTCAATTTCCCTTCACCCCACACTTAAACTTTTGCATATTCATTACAATACAAGTGCTTCTAAGAGGTAAAGTAGAACAAATATAATAATTTGAAGAACATTCAAGGGTTATCAAAGAAATAGGCTTAAAGCTCAAAGGGGTTAACTAAGATATAATGTACGGGTGAATTCATGTCTATTGATATATGGGGTTACACAAAGAAATGCCTCTATCCTCTCTACAACCAAACAACTTCTATTTCGCTTTGCAAACACACAGGGCAAGTTCTAGGAATCATGTACAACATACAATGTAAGTAAAAACCTCACACACACATGGCATGCAACTCATTTGGAATCCGGTTTATCTACAAAATCCTATCAATGTTCAAGCAAGCATTATTGTGCAATTTAAGGCATATTGAGATTCTACAATCAAGTCTAGATGATACATTCTCAAGTTCAATTTACGCTTTTGCTAATGTGCATATTTGGAGTTACATGCTGCCCTTTTACCTCTAATCCTAAGAGAAAAAAAATCTACCTAACCCGGTTCAAATAAAAACCCTTGGAAAAGAACCGTGGTCAAAAGAAAAACCAAGGGTGAGATGATACACTACCTAAAAAAAAATAAAGGAAAGAAAAATTCCTACGTGGACTACTTCCCTCCAGAGTACTTGTCCTAAATAGTCCGTCATCAGGAAGAGTCCTCTACTCATATTTTTGGATTTTTTTAAAATTTTATGATTTTTTCGTATTTTTTTTTATTTTATATTACTTACTACACTAATATATACATCATGTACAAGATAAGTTTCCCACCCCACACTTAAAAATATGCCATGTCCTCATGGTATAAACAATATGAAAGCACAATGGGGTTTAAGAAAACTTACCTGTGACTCACTCGGAGTCGGAAACAGTGGATGGGTCGACATGGCATGCTCTCCCAAGTGCTCTGAACCATGCCATAAATTTGTTCTCCGACCGGGCTTGCCTAGTTGACATGGCATCTAGTCGTGTGTGTAGACCGTCAACTGAAGTGCGTAGAGCAGCCACTTCCTCCTCCATTGACCTCAGCATAGGTCGTGTGGAGTCGGATCTAGACATGCTTGCTCCGCGAGGAGCAGGTCTGGAGGGTCCAGCTGAATCCATGGAGTGGCTGGCCCGGGCCTCCGGTGCAGGATCATCATCATCATCTAAGTCAATGGGTGTGGTGTCTCGTCCAACCCGAATAGTAGCAGCTCTAAATGGAGCTTTTGGTAGTAGCTCACCGTCAGTCTCATCAACTGGGGTGTGGTTGAGGAGACACAAGGTAGTGACAAGAGATGGGTAATAGAAACCCTTGGCAGTGAGGGATCCCCTCAGTACCATCTCGTCACTAATAACCCGGGCAATATCAACATCCCGGTGTGTTACCAAACACCAAGTCAACAGAGCCCTATTAAAGGTAACATCTGTAGTGTTACTTGAGGGCAGAATGCGGTTGCAAATTATAGAAAACCAACATTTGGCAATGTGAGTGAAACAGTTAGAATGCAGAGTTTGGTTTCGAATCCATACGGGAACACCATCTACACATAAGGCCTCAATTAACATGTCCCATGTGACACCGGGCCTATCATGATAATAATCAATATCACTCGTGTGTAGTGGTAGGCGAAGTACCTGCCGAATGGTGGGAATATGAGCATTTACATGCTTACCTCTGACGAAAACTCGTCTCACCGAGGAGTACGGGGCGTTGGCATAGAATTCTCTGACCAGCATCTTGTTTACTGTAGTGGGTGTTTCAAAAAGGAACTTCATCTCTCGCCGTCTGATCTCATCATACATTTCCGGCTTTTCTGAGCGGATGGCTATTCTGTCCACTTCAACCTCTTGAAGCCACTTTTTGTTCGCTTTGATGTTAAATGCATTTTCCGCCCCTTCATCGGCAAACCGAGATTCATCATAAGTTGGTTGCCTGGATGAGCTAGCACCATGTCGTGATCTCTTTGGAGCCATGATCCTGTACAATTAAGATAGCCAAAAAGTGTATAAACTGTTAGTTAGTGGAAGGCTACTCAGACTTCGCCATCCTTGATAATTCACAATTGACCATCAACTATGTGTAATTCCCGCAAACTCTTTATCTCACTATTCCCTACATGCCCAATTGCGAACCCCACACTTAGTTCTTGGCACACATCCTATTTACTTAGTCCATCCCAAAAAGTATTCAATAACCATTGTAAAAGTTGGCATTATGTCTCCTAATTACCATTAGTCTATTAGGCTCAATGTAATGTGCCCTAACTTAACCAACCAACACATATATATAGTAGAACTACTATTAGGGTTTCCAAGTCATAAAATCAACACAATTAACAACCCAACACCCATTCTTCTCCCAACATCAATCGTAGAACAATGTTCCTTAAAGTAATTTCATGGCAAGATTAAAAGCACAATGATAAATCAAGCAACATTCATGAATAGACCCTAACTAAGACTAACTAAATATTTATACAAACTAAACAATCAAAACCTAAAAAAAATGGAGCAAAATAAAAGAGAGAAGTAAAGAAACTTACAAGTTATAGTAATGGAGAAGTGGGGTGGAAGAAAGGGATGATTTGTAGAAGAGAGGGATGGGGATTTTTAGAGAGAAGGGAGAGGTTTTGAATTTAGAGAGAGAGGGATTTGAGAGGGGAGGGGCGGCTGTTTTGGGTTATGGGGAAGGGGGGTTAAGTTATTTTAGGGTTTAGAAAAGGGGGGAGGGAAAAAAATAAAAAAAAAACTTGAAATTTTGCCGACCGCGGAACTGACCGCGACTGTTCGCGGTTCGTTCGCGGCCGCGGATGGACCGCGAACAGTCGAGATTCAGAGAAGGCATTTTTTCGCGGTTGGCTCGCGACCGCGGATGGACCGCGAACAGAGAAGTTCAGAGAGGGTATTTTTCCGCGGTTCAGCCGCGGTCCGCGAGTGGACCGCGGACAGTGCTCCGTTATGAAAAAAATTCGACTGCTTCAGCAAAAGATTTTTATTTGTTTTTTTTCTTTTAATCCTTATTACTTACTACTAATATTAAATTACTTACAACATGTTCGTGGGTTGCCTCCCACGTAGCGCCTGAGTTAACGTCGCGGCACGACTCAGCTTAGCGCATTTTACGGCTCGCTGGACCTTTGAGGTTCATTCAAATGCAATTCTATCTTGTCCTCCATGTCATCCAGGCCTATGTATTGTTTCAACCTCTGTCCGTTTACCTTAAAGGTACGTGATCCATCCCTAGTTTGAATTTCCACAGCTCCGGACTCAAATGCCTCAATTACCTTGAAGGGTCCTGACCACCTTGATTTCAATTTACCTGGGAACAACCGTAATCTTGAATTGTATAGTAGTACCTTGTCCCCATTTTTGAAGGTACGCTCAACTATATTTTGATCATGGATCCGCTTCATCCTCTCTTTATACAATCTTGTATTTTCAAATGCTAGATACCGAAATTCTTCCAACTCATGTAATCCGGTCAACCTTGCTTTACCTGCTTCCTCCAAGTTGAGATTCAATTGTTTCAGTGCCCACCACGCTTTATGTTCTAATTCAACCGGTAAGTGACAAGCTTTTCCGAACACCAATTTATAAGGAGACATGCCAATGGGTGTTTTGAATGCTGTTCTATATGCCCATAGTGCGTCATCGAGCTTCCTGGACCAGCCGGTTCTTGTAGCGTTCACTGTTTTGGTCAGTACACTTTTAATCTCCCTGTTGGAGACCTCAACTTGTCCGCTAGTTTGCGGGTGATATGGAGTGGCCACCTTGTGTTTAACATCATACTTGGCCAATAATTTCTCAAAGGCTCGGTTGCAAAAGTGTGTGCCCCCGTCACTAATGATGGCCCTTGGAGTCCCAAACCGGGTGAAAATATTCTTCTTCAAAAATCCCACTACCACCTTAGCATCATTGGTAGGTAGTGCTGCAGCTTCCACCCATTTGGACACGTAATCAACAGAAACAAGTATGTACTTATTTCCGTATGAGCTAATGAAGGGCCCCATGAAATCTATTCCCCAGACATCGAATACTTCCACCTGCTGAATTGGATTCATTGGCATCTCATGACGCCGAGAGATGTTTTCGGTGCGTTGACATTCGTTGCAACCTTTCACCCACAAGTGTGCATCCTTAAATACCGTCGGCCAATAGAAACCGGCCTCGAGTATTTTGGCAGCTGTACGAATTCCTCCAAAGTGCCCGCCGTATGCTGAAGCGTGACATGCCTGCAAAACAGAAGATTGTTCTATCTCGGGGACGCATCTCCGGATCATGTTATCAAGACATATCCTAAACAAGTATGGTTCATCCCAATAATAATGCCGACTTTCACGAAAAAATCTTTTCCTCTGGGACCGATGATAGGTCATAAGGAACAATGCCACCGGCCAGATAATTAGCGTAGTCAGCATACCATGGAGCTTCCAGGAGAGTAGTTGTGAGCAATTGCTCGTCTGGAAAAGTTTCCAGAATTTCCCCACTCTCTTTGACAAGTTCAGCTCCTTCAAGTCTTGACAAATGGTCGGCTACTTGATTCTCAGTGCCTTTTCTATCTCTGATTTCGAGGTCGAACTCTTGGAGAAGCAACACCCAACGAATTAGGCGTGGCTTAGAGTCCTTTTTATCAATTAGATATCTTAAAGCTGCATGGTCTGTGTAGACGATTACCTTTGATCCTATGAGATAGGACCGAAATTTGTCAAATGCAAACACAACCGCTAGCATCTCCTTTTCCGTCACTGTGTAGTTTAGCTGTGCTCCATTCAGAGTTCTGCTTGCATAGTATATTGGATGCATCAGTTTATCTTTCCTCTGGCCCAGCACTGCCCCCACTGCATAATCACTTGCATCGCACATTAACTCAAAAGGTTGCTCCCAGTCTGAGGCAATGATGATGGGTGCTGTGACCAGCCTCTTCTTCAGTTCCTCAAAAGCAATCCTGCATTCGTCAGAAAAAACAAAAGGGTGATCTTTTCCAAGTAACTTACAGAGAGGGTTTGATATTTTGGAGAAGTCTTTAATGAACCTCCGATAAAAACCGGCGTGTCCAAGAAAGCTTCTTATGGCCCTGACGGATGTTGGTGGAGGCAACTTTGCAATGATGTCGACTTTACCACGGTCCACCTCAATGCCTTTGCTTGAAACCCTGTGCCCAAGTACTATACCTTCTTGCACCATAAAGTGGCACTTCTCCCAATTTAGTACTAAGTTTGTTTCCATGCATCTTTGTAATACTCTATTCAGGATTGGCCAGGCATTCGTCGAATGAATTTCCAACCACCGAGAAATCATCCATGAACACTTCCATAATGTCTTCCACCATGTCGGTGAAAATAGCCATCATGCACCTTTGAAAAGTGGCAGGTGCATTGCATAGTCCGAATGGCATCCTCCTGAAGGCGAAGATACCATAAGGGCATGTGAAGGAGGTCTTCTCTCTATCTTCGGGGGCTATGGAGATTTGATTGTACCCCGAGTATCCATCCAGAAAGCAAAAGTGGGACCTCCCTGCCAACCTGTCAAGCATTTGATCAATGAAGGGAAGTGGGAAGTGATCTTTGCGGGTGGCTAGATTCAACTTCCTGTAGTCCATGCATATTCTCCATCCGGTGACGGTTCTTGTTGAGATCAGTTCATTGTTGTCGTTTTTCACCACCGTCATGCCTCCTTTCTTGGGTACACATTGGACCGGACTCACCCAGCTGCTGTCTGAGATTGGGAAGATTATTCCCGCATCTAGCCACTTTATTACCTCCTTCTTCACCACTTCCTTCATGTTGGGGTTCAGCCTTCTTTGATGTTCCCTGGAAGGTTTATGTCCGTCTTCCAGGAGGATTTTATGCATGCAATAGGCCGGGCTGATCCCTTTTATGTCTGCCATGGTCCACCCGATGGCAGTCTTGCATTCCTTGAGTACCTGTATAAGCTTTTGAGCCTGCACATCTAACAAACTAGATGAGATAATAACAGGTAATGTGGAGTTAGGGCCTAAATACTCATATCCGAGATGTGATGGTAGTGGTTTAAGTTCAAGCTTTGGTGGCTCTTCTATGGATGGCTTTGCTGGTGGGTTTTCTCTTTTTTCTAGGTGTAGGGGTTCAAATTCGATCTCTCGCTTCCAAAATCCCTTCCCTTCCAAGGATAATACCCACTCGGCCAGACATTCACCATTTACTTCTTCCATGTTCATCAGGCATGCTTGCAGTGGGTCTTCGATAGTCAATTCTGCATCGTCGGTTTCCACTATTACATCAACCGCATCAACTAGAGAGCAATTTGCGAACTCGCTAGGGCGCCTCATGGATTTTTGCACATTGAAGATGATCTCCTCATCGCTCAACCTCATCTTGAGTTCCCCAGTTTCACAGTCAATTATAGCTCTTCCAGTAGCTAGGAATGGTCTTCCCAGGATTAGGGGAATTTCTTCGTCGACCCTGCAATCAAGAATAACAAAATCGGCGGGAAACACGAACTACCCAACCTGGATTAGCACATCATCTATAATACCAAATGGACGCTTAACCGTCCTGTCAGCAAGCTGTAAAAGCATAGAGGTGGGTCTGGCTCTCCCAATACCTAACCTCTTATAGATAACTAAGGGCATGAGATTAATGCTTGCCCCCAAATCACATAAAGCCTTAGTGAAGGCATAATTCCCTATAGTGCATGGGATGGTGAAGCTACCTGGATCAGATAGCTTCTCAACAATGGGTCTGGAGACTACTGCACTACAAGTCTGGGTGAGTGTAACTGTGGCCAAGTCTTGGAAATCAAATTTCCGCGACATCAAATCCTTCATCATCTTAGCATAACCAGGCATTTCTTTTAAAGCTTCAATTAATGGAATGTTTACCTGGATTTGCTTAAGCATCTCGAAGAACTTTTTGTATTGTTCCTCTTTTTGGTGTTTGGCCAACCTTTGGGGGAATGGTGGTGGAGACCTCTTCTTCCCAGTGACTTGGGATTTTTCTTTTTCTATCACTTTTTCTTCAACCTGCTGCTCTACCTGTTCGGCTACTTTTTCCGCTCCCTGTTGTGCTTCTTTATTATCAGCAATTGGTTGGACTGTGGCTTTTGTCAATCCTGTGGATTCATCCAGTTCAATGTGCAATGGCGCAGGTGTCTCAGCCTGTCTGTCAATATTTTCACTTTCATTCTCAGCATCAAGATCTCTACCGCTTCTCAGAGTCACTGCCATTATTTGCTTTGGGATTTGGTCCTTTGGGTTTGTTTGAGTATCTGCAGGTAATTTCCCTTGAGGCCGATTGTTTAGTGACATAGCAATCTGCCCCATCTGCACTTCCATATTTTTGATTGCTGCGTCATGTGCATCTATTCTCTCATTGGTTTTGGCATTTGACCCGATTACCTGCTGCATCATAGCTTCCAACCTTGCAAACCCATCGTCATGCCTGCCCCCATGTGGTGGTGGGGGTGGATGATATCCCTGCTGCTGATTGCCGAAATTCTGAGGTCTAGGATATGGAGCCATGTTGTGTGGTGGCCTCATACCTGCTGCATTAAATTGTGGCTGGGGAGGTCTGTACTGCATTGGAGCCTGTTGGCCCCAATTTTGATTACCTTGTCGCTGCCCTCCATAGTTAGCCACATAGTTCATATCTTCATGCTGATGATGATGTTCTTGGTCTGCAGCCCATGGATTACCTATGGGTTGGCTAATGCAAGATGTGCATAAACCACCATTGGTAGTATCTACAATGTGAACTTGCTGCTTAACCCCTGATTCTTCCACCTTCTTTGTTAGGATGCTCATCTGTGTCAATAAGGTTGCCATGTTCTCCTCTAGAGTGTTGGATGGATCCAGAGGTACAGAGTGTACTACTGGTGTGATAGGAGCATTCCTGGACGTCCACCCGGAATTTTGAGCCATCTTGTCTAGCAAATTTTGGCCCTCTCTCCAAGTCTTGCTCAGAAAAGCCCCACCTGCTGAAGCATCTACAATATTCTTCATACTGTCCGAAAGTCCCATGTAGAACCTTTGACCCAACATCTGTTCAGGAATCCCATGGTGAGGACACATAACAAGCATGCCTTTGAATCTCCCCCAAGTTTCATGTAGTGTTTCCAATGGTTTTTGTTTGAAGCTCACAATCTCATCAATTTGTTGAGCTGTTTTGTTGGGTGGATGAAACTTGTTGTGGAATTGTTTGACTAACTCATCCCAAGTTGCAATGGAGTTTATTGGGAGTGAGTTTAGCCATATCTGTGCTGCTCCTGTAACGGAGAATGGAAAAAGTAGTAATCTGATAGCTTCCGGAGTTACATTCGGTTGCCTTTGTGTTTTGCATATTGATAGAAAGTTTTTGAGGTGCTGCTGTGGATCTTCAACCTGAGACCCAGAGAATAATCCCTTGTTTTGCAACAAGTGAAGCATGTTGTTGGTAATCTGGAAAGACTCAGCTTGAATTGTTGGCACAACGATGGCAGTTGCCAAATTATCCGCTGTGGGTTGTGCCCAGTCGAACAATGCACCTTCTTGTGCCTCCCGTGCCTCTTGCATGTTTAGCCCTGCTTGCTGGTTTTGAGCGTTCATGTCACCCATGTCGAAGTCTAGTTTGATTGGTTGTTGAGATTGTTGAATTTGTTTGATGGCTTTGTTACGTGCCCGGAAGGTTTGCTCGGGGTCTGAGAGTCCTTCAATTAGTTCTCCAGTCCTTGCAGATTTTCTAGGCATGCACCCGAATACCCAAATCAACAAACGTCAAAATATTCAATGTAGAGTGTAGAAAGAACCTGAATACACAAGAATCTTGAAGTTCTGTAATGGCAATTGATAATTCCGTTAATTCCCCAGCAACGGCGCCAAAATTGATTCACGTCCAAGCAACGGTCGTAGTCAATATAACTTGGTTTAATAAGTCCAAGATCGATCCCACAGAGAATTAACCTACCAATTGCAACTTTCACAACCCCAAAAGTACTTACGAATCAAGTTCCCAAACTTTGAATATATATTTGTGTGTTTTCGAACAACTACTTTGCAAGAATTAAAGAATGCTTTAAAAGAAAGAATTGAATGTTGAATGAAATAATATAGAGAAAGACTAAGGTATTGATTTCCCTATTGATGGAATCCCTTATCGTTATGCTCATACAAATTGTTAATATATTCTATCAATCATGAACGCTATGTGTATTGTAACCCTCTCCCGAGCAATTACAATAATTTACTAGTGCACTCTCCCGAGCTACCCTAGCTAGCTTTAATTTGAATAGTTCACTTTAGATTGCACCCAAGACTTCGTTATTCCTAATCCCGTCTTTACGCCTAAAATTATAGATTCCTCTAATAACCTAGGTGTGGTGTTGTTCAACAATAAACCTAAATATGCACTCTTTTCCAAGTTATGCACACTAAATAGGCACCACTAATTGGGACGTCTACCTATTAACTACAATAAGAATGAAGTTGAACAAATAGAAATCTAAGTCACAATTTGTAATCACATAAACGATAAGTTCATCAATCAATAGGTTCCATCAAAACCTTAGAAAAGAATTTAGCTACTCATGCTTGAAGAAACAAAAAGAATAATAATTGAAATCATAAAGAATTGCTTGATATAAAAATAAAGAAAGAGTTTTGAGAGGAATCTCTCCTACTAAACCTTGCAAAAGTATTGAAGAAATAAAGTACATGCCTCTATGGGGCAAACTAGGAGTTTATATAGAGGTTTTAGAGCTAAGAAAACAAATTAGAGTCCAATTAGGATAACTGCCGCTGGGACCTCCGCGGTTCGTTCGCGGCCGCGAGCGGACCGCGAACAGTCAAGATTCAGAGGGCTTCGTTTTTCGCGGTTCATCCGCGACCGCGAGTGGACCGCGGATGAACAATGCTTCTGTTTCTTTACTGCTTCGTCCAGCCCTCTTCACTTTAGCTCTTCTCTTGGCCTTTTCATCAACTTATGGCTTCAAAATGGCTTTTTAAAGCATCCAATGCATCACATGTACCTGTAAAACACAATCAAACACTAATCAAAGCATTTTGTCCTCTTAACAACATTGTTCTTATAATAAAGTGTGATTATTTCGGGTATAATTATAGTCAAATTCACCTATTATCAACATGCGTCCGGAGTCGAATTCCGAGGCCTAGAGCCCAAGTTATGAATTTTTCTATGAAATTGTTTTTGATGTAATTGTTAAAGGAAATGAATTAATTGACCTTGGTATCGGGCTCGTATTTTGGTTCCGACGCCCGGTACAAGTCTTAAATATTATATATGTGATTTCTGTAAAGTTTGGTGACATTCGGATGTCGTTTGATATGTTTTGGACCTTGAGTTCCAAGTTTGAAGGTTTTGAAAACCAAAAGTATGAAAATCATGAACTTGAGGCTTGATTTGATGAAAACGATGTGTTATTGGCGATGTGATCGCACGAACAAGTTCATAATGTGTTTTTGATGTTGTGTTCATGTTTGGTTTGGAGCCCGGGGGGCTCGGGTAAATATTTGATAGGCCGTTGGATTAAATTCTGAATTTTTTGCGCTGCTGGTTTTTCACCCAGCTGTTGGCTTCGCAATTGCGAAGCATTTCTCGCAATTGCAAAGGGGGCAGATCAAGGCAGGGCTCGCAAACGCGAACCCTGATCGCAAATGCGAAGCCCCTCATGCCCAGCCTTGTTCGCAAATGCGAACAATTATTCGCAAATGCGAACATCCCCAGGGCCTGCCTATGTTCGCAAATGCGAACCATAGTTCGCAAATGCGAACATCCCCATATCCAGCCTTGTTCGCAAATGCGAACAATAGTTCGCAAATGCGAACATCCCATATTTTGCCTATGTTCACAAATGCAAACAAAAGTTCGCAAATGCGAACTTCCCAGTTTTGTCTTGGCTTCGTAAATGCGAACAAAAGTTCGCAAATGCGAACTTCCTAGCCTTAGCTTATTTTTCAAACTCCAAAAATTGATCGGGATTCGCAATTGCGAACCCATGTTCGCAAATGCGAACACAGAGACCTGTAAATCACGATTTTCAGTTCATTTCTTCACTTTTCACAACCCAAAAACACCCATTTGCGATTTTTCACGGATTCTTTCTTCTTCAAAACAATTGTAAGTCACTTTTTACTTAATTCTTTCAATTCCTAACATCATTAAACATGTTTTTCAATAGAAATCAAAGGTTTTCATGGTAGAATTTCTTGTTTTTCATAGAATATAGGGTTTTTCATAAATTGGGAAATTGGACCTCGAATTGAGGTCCGATTTTGAAACAAATGATATACATGAACTCGTGGGGGGATGGGTAACCGGATTTTGGTCCGAACCCCGAGTTCCGACCATGTGGGCCCGGGGTCAAAATTCACTATTCCGGGCCGAATGTTGTAAAAGTTGTAATTGGCCTTAGGAATTAGTTTGTTGAGTAGTATTGATGATATTAAATCAATTGTGTATAAATACGATTGGATTGGAGCCAAATTTGAAAGGAAAAGGCATTGCAACAGATTGAATTGTTCATAAACATTCGAGGTAAGTGTTTGTTCTATCCTAGTTTGAGGGAATAGGATTATGTGCTATGTGTTATGTGATCGAGTGCGGTGTATGGGCTGTGGTGACGAGCATCCATACACCGGCGTCTAGTATGACCGTGAGTCGTTGATAATTCTTATTGTGAGACATATTTGCAGATGAATTTTTGAACCTTTGCCAGGTTGTAGAATTGTTATTGTTCTCCCTTGTCGGGACTTGTTGTGAAGATGATTGTTGATTGCCCTTGTTGGGACGGTTTATGAATTACTGTTTCATTCTTTGCCCTAAACTGTGATTGTTATTTGGGTGAGGAAGAGTGATAATGCACAAAGGGTGATGCCGTGCCTTGATTTATTATTTATGCACGAAGGTTAATGCCGTGCCATGTTTTATTGTTTATGCACGAAGGTTAATGCCGTGCCATGTTTTATTATTTATGCACGAAGGATCATGCCGTGCCCTGTCTGTTATTGAACCATGTACGAAGGATCATGCCGTACTATGGATGTGAGGATGAGAGTAAAAGCACGAAGGGTGATGCCGTGTACTTTATTTGCTTATTTGGTGAGGATGAGAGTAAAAGCACGAAGGGTGATGCCGTGCAACTACTTGCTATTCCTTGACTTGATATTACTTGTGTTTCCGTTTTACTTTGTTTTCCTTGTGAACTTATTAACTGTTGTTAATTGTTGAACTCTTTGAGATATTCCTTATTGTGTTAATACTTGGTTATTTCTTGTTATTCCGTGGTATACATACATATATTGAATTGCACAGGTTTATGTGGGTGTCTGGTCCTAGGCTTGTCACTACTTCGCCGGGATAGGCCAAGCACTTACCAGCACATGGGGTCGGTTGTGCTGATATTACACTTCTGTGCGTTTTTGCACAGGTCCAGGTTACGATCAGGAGCAGCAGCAGTAAATCGATTGCATGGAAGTTGATCACATTTGAGACCGAGGTAGCTTGCAGACGTCCGCAAGCTCGGCGTCTCTCTCTTTACTTATGTTACTAGCTGTAGTCTCTTTGTTCCGAGACAAACATGATTATGTTATATTTCTTTCAAACTTTTATGTGTAGTATTCAATAGTAGTTCGTGAGTTGGTGACTCCGCGTCTTGGGTAGAGGATTTCAGTATGATTTTCACCTTGTAATTAGTTATTTCTATTTCGATAAAGTATTCCGCATTTATTTTATTAAAGTTGTGGTTTGTTAATAAATAAATTATGAAATTGCGTTAAAAACAGGATAGTATGTATACAGTGGCTTGCTTAGCTACCACGAGTAGGCGCCATCACGATCCCGATGTTGGGGGAAAATCCGGGTCGTGACAACTACATATTGCAGAGAATCTGGGAGGTAACTTCTTCAGAATATTTTCTTAAAATAGAGTTGAGTAGGTAGTGTTGCATTGGCCAGCTTGCCCTCTTCGTAGGCTTGTCACAAACATCGATGGCCAATTTCCTCTTTTGCTATATTGGCTTAACACTGCTAAGCTATCCCATTTACTCATATACTCTTCGTTATTCTCTGGGGGCGATTCTTACCCCCTTGCAGAGTACCAAAATTTAAATATGTATAATTTATTTGGGGGACCTTTTCATACCATATATATACATTCCAATAATTCACAATATTTGTCCTCCACAACTCCAATAAATCAACCGGACGTCAAGGTCCGTTGAAACCCCACATGATTCATTAGGTGATCTTCTGATACAATTGCATCTTCCGTTGGAACAACAACTAGTGTGGTAAATACATTATCCTTCCACTACTTCTGTTTGCCATCCGAAGCACAGTAAAATCAACCCCCTCGCATTCGATAATTCCCACGTTCTGTAATACATCATAGCAGCGGTCAAGCACAATCTCGTGGGTTCTCAAAAGATGCACCACTGAAGGTGGTAACGAGGAGTTTGGTGAAACCTATCCGACCTCCGCAAAACTTCTGAAGGCATAGTTGATCTATCACCAGCCTGTGCCATTGTTCGGTTGAAGAAGCGGTACGTGAGCTCGCCATTCGTGGGAAGACAAGAGTAGAAATTCAATTTAACATTTGAAGATCGAATTTGCACGATAGGAAAGAACAAAAGAGAAATTTTTCCTAACTCAATAGACTCTGGGGGACAAGTACAGACATCTCCGTACCTACCCCTCAGATTCTACTAAGTTTGTTCGTGAGTTGTGACACCTATGTAATCTAGTGCTCTGATACCAACTTGTCACGATCCAGATTGCCCACTATCGGGATCGCAATGGAGCCTACTCGTGGTAGCTAGGCAAGCCAATATACTCACCATTTTTCCATTAATAAAAACCATCATGTTGTCAATTTAATAACAAGAATAATAATTATATTAACTGCGGAAGTCTACTTTCATAAATTTGAATATAAATGTGATATACTCACCATAAATCCTCTACCCAAGATATGGAGTCACTAACTCACGAACTACTTAGAATAACTACACATAATGGTCTGAAAGATAAATAACAACTGCATATCTCGAAACAATGAGACTACATTATAAATGAAAAACATAAGAAGAGACGCCGGGCTTGCGAACGCCTGCAAGCTACCTCAGTCTGGTGATGAAGAAATCATGTTATCGATATACTACTGCTGCTGCTCAAAAGCCGCACCTATTTCTGCGCAAAAAGAGCGCAGAATGTAGCATCAACACAACCGACCCTATGTGCTGGTAAGTGCCCGCCCTACCCCGACGAAGTAGTGACAAGGCTAGGACCAGACACTCATATAAACCTGTACAATTCTATATACATATATACCAATTTAAGCAGTAAATGAGGGAAGGGACATGCTGGGGGATACACCATAGTCAAATATAAAAATTTTCCGTAAAGAAGTATAACTGAACAATAACACTGATAACGGAAATACCGAAAGTTTTTACATACGAACACAATACACCCAGTCCATACTCTGTTGCGGCGTGCAACCCGATCCTCAGTATATTATGTGGTAGGCGAATGACACGGTCCCATTTCATAATACACAAGTGGTCCGGCGTGCCACATGATCCCAATTCATAATAAGTAAGTGGTCGGCGTGCCACACGATCCCAATTCATAATATGTAAGTGGTCGGCGTGCCACACGATCCCAATTAATAATATGTAAGTGGTCGGCGTGGTATACGATCCCAATTAATAATATTTAAGTGGTCGGCGTGCCACATGATCCTAATTAATATATATATATAGGTGGACGGTGTGCCATACGATCCTTTTTATTTCAATACAATACACAACCAATCTCGGGAAGGGAATATCCCAAATAATGCTAAGTCGCGGCAAGGGAGCAATAACAATAACTTTCAACAAGGTCCCGACAAGGGATTAATAACAATAACTTTCAACAAGGTCCCGACAAGGGATTAATCATAATTCCATTCAATTCCTTCTTCTTCTACTCAACAATAATTATCATTCGAGCCAACGCTCCAAAACGTTTATTTTTTTCATAGCTCATTCTCAAACTCTTCACATTTGTAGCAACTTATAATTTATCTTAGAAGAGTTCCAAATTATCTCACAATCATGTACAAAAAAAGACCCACGGTCATGCTAGACTCCGGTGTATAGATGCTCGTCACCACGCCTATACACCGCACTCGATCATTTAGCAATTAGCAAGTTATTATACTCTAATCCTATTTCCTCAAGCTAGGATAGATCAGACACTTACCTCGATGGCTTATAGTCCACTCAATCCTCAAGCAATGCATTTCCTTTCGAATTTGGCTCCAAATCAATCGTATCTATACGTAATTTATTTAATATCGTCAATTCTACTCAACAAACCAGCCCAATTGCATAATTAAAATATTTCTAACATGTCCAAAAATTGTAAAACCGACCCCAGGCCCGCTTGGTGAAAAAATTCTGAAAATTATATCAACGGATTTCTCGTCTCACCACGAGTCCGTAAATGTGAAGAACACCAAAATCGGAGTCTATTTGACCCCTCATACGAACTTATTCGAGCGATCAAATCGCCAAAATAACATTGAATCAAGTCTCAATATCATCACTTTTCATTTCAAATTTCATAAACCTTAACTTTAGCTTTTTAGGTCCGAAACACGCCAAACGACGTCTATTTTCAACCAAACTTTACAGGAAGCGCTTAAACAATATATAAGACTCGTACCGGTCATCGGAACAAAAATACGAGCCCGATACCATGGTCTTTTAATGAATTTTTATTTTTATTTTCCTTAATAATTTCAGAAAAATAATTTAACAGAAAAATTCTTTTACTCAGATTCTAGATCTCGGATTTCGACTCCGGACACATGCCCGAGTCCCGTATTTTTCTACGGACCTTCCAGGACAGTCCGATCTCGAGTCCGAGTCCGTTTACGAAAAATGTTGACCAAAATTAACTATAGTCATATTAATATCAAGATTCTTCAAATTTTCTACAGAATTCACATATTTCCACATAAAAATTTTCCGGCTACGCGCCCGGACCGTGCACGCAAATTGAAGCAATATAAAATGAGGTTTTCAAAGCCTCGGAACCATGTAACAGATGATGAAAACAGGTGATGACCCTTTGGGTCGTCACGAGTCCATTCATATTTTGTTTCTATACAAGGATGTTCACTGAACATCTGATGTTCGGAGTGGTGATTTTCCGTAGGTTACAAAGTGTGTGAAACGGAATTCAAGTTTCAACATGGCAGTAAAGAAGAATGAGTAAAGAACATTTCACTGATCACCCTTACAACGTTATATCTTTCGGACATTTCACTGATTTTAAAAGTGTAAAGTCCATCCACATTTCCTCTTCCTCAAGATGACCTCCTTAATCTTTTAAACGTGTTTTATGCATAATTCATCTCTATAAAATTATTGGCTTATGAAAAGCCAATTTCTGACAGTATTTTATTTCTACCATATTAATTATGTGGCGTAGCACTGTCATTTAGGGGCTCTAATATTCTCATTCTGATTATATATAATTGAGAGCCGAAAGCAAGCTTGCAAATATACATATACAACCAAATATTGATAAATTAAAACCCATTTTCTGGAAAGTATTTTCCTTCGTACTATACACAGGGGCGGAGCCACAGTATTAGCTGTGGGTTCGGCCGAACCCAGTAGCTTTTGCGTAAACCCTGTATTTATATTAAAAATTCCAATGAATATGTATAAATTATTAATTTAGAACCCAGTAACTTAAAACGATTATAATCCCGAACCCATAAGGTTTAAATCCTAGCTTCGCCTCTGTATATATATATATAGGCTGATCCAGGATTTGAGATTAATGGGTTCCTACCGTGATTTTAAATTAATATGCAATAATAACTGAGTTCACAATCAAAATCTACGCGAGAGTTACTGGGTTCCCGGGAACCCATACTCTATGCACTAGGTCCGCCATTATATATATATATATATATATATATATATATATATATATATGCTCCAACAAAAAATTCCTGTTATAAATTGAATTCTATTTATGGCGAATGTCCATATTTAGAAAGATTCTAGGGTCTATTACTTGGTGGCTAAGTCAACCTCTCCCTATAAATAGATGTTCTTATTTCATTGTAATTCATCCCATATCAATAAGAATTCCCCTCTCTCTACTTTGCTCTGCAATATTGTTCTTCTTCTTTTATTGTTTCATAACACGTTATCAACACGAGGCTCTAACCAATTGAGTAGAAGCTTTGAAATTGCTCATAATGATTGTCAATTATTCTATGAATTTCCTTCATGATTAAATTCTGGATTTAAGGTAAGTATTTTACCGTATTTTTCTCTTTTATTCTATAATTTGATTTTAAATACAAGCAAAGACAATAAATTTTGATTACAATTCTAATGGAGTTTGTAAGAAATTATAACCACCTAAAGTGGTAAAAAATTTTATGCCTTGTCATGATTAAATTCATGTATGATTGTGGCAAAGAATTAAAAATTCGTCCCATAATTTGCTCCTTTCTCATTCCCTTTAGGGAATGTGATAGCAGTATGTGATAAATCTGGAAGAATACAAAATTATTACTTATGAAGGTATCAATAGATGTGGACGTGATAATAGACGAAATTATAATCGTCATCATTGTGATACTGAGAATAATAAGGATTCTCAAAATAATCCTTCACTATGTGAAAGTAATATTTGTCATCGATTTGACATGAGATTTTGTAAAGCACGTATAGATGATTATGGTCCATTCACGATATGAATGTGAAAACATATGATTTATGAATACATATTCATTCTTCAAAGAATATGAACGTGCTAGTGGTAGTGAATATACCGCACTCACCTCTAAAAGGAGGTTTGAGATGATATAAGAAAATAATATTATTATTATGGCATGAATGGTCATTGAACGTACCTATTGTACGCCCAAATATTTAGGTAATGTGATTATTAAAGAATAACACTAATGCAAGAAGCAAATCTTGTATATAATTTTGACCATGACCTTAATGGTATAACTTTCTCTTTAAAAGAGATATTCACCATATGGGTATTGATGAATATGTGGTACTACAAAATTAATTGAGAACTCTGCAAGATCCAATTATATTATTTTGGAGAAACACAATTGATTACCAATAAGGTGTTGTGTTGTAGTAAGTCTCAAAGAATCTTATTCAGTTTCCAAAGTATACGCGAAAGCGGTTGATTATATTGAGACTATAAATAAAGGAAAGATTTAATGTCCTCTATTACTACAACTTGTAGTGGGATAATATGTATGTGAAAAACTACCCGCTTTATTCTCCATTTTGTACTACATAAGCAAAAGAACACCACAACGAATTGGATATTTATTGATATAAAAATTCATATCATAATAAACTTAGAGTTTATTCATAATTGCACACATCATAGTTTAAACATGAAGTTTATCAATATTGATAATTTATCCAGTTGGCATGATTAGGTTTAGCCATGTTAATTCAAGTATGATGTGCAAAAATAAAATAGAATTTACATGGGTAAATATTAAAGAACTAGAAAGTTCTTTACGAATTCTCTTACACATTGCTTGTTCTCATTAACTAATAGATCAACTAAAATTGAGGCTGAATCCCATAAATGCTGGAAATATCAAAGGTCAATATGGGCTAATTCACCCGCCATGTATACCACATAAGATGCATATATGAGATAGTTGCATGTGCGATTTTTATTAACCCGCAACATGGTATTTGCGAGATAACTTGCTCAATAATTTAATTTAGAGCATATTCTAGATTTTCTATTCAAGAAGTTCATCTTGATAAGTTGGTCTACATCACAACTAGTTTAGCAAAATAATTTATTGAGTTCCTCCACTTAATAGATAAATAATTGCTTATGAGAACAAAGTTTGTATATCAGTTTGATATACGTTATATATGAAAGTATATTATTTTCTCCCCTCATTAGTGATTCAGGGTCAGGAACCAAATAGTTCCATCTTATTATTATTGATGTGCAATGTATATTTTGATTAACACCATAACGCACAAAGATGGCTCTCAAAGTTGAGAAAATAAGTTCGTTTTTCTAACATGAGGGGGAGATATGAAAAACAGTTAAGAAAGAGTTACAAGGATTGAATTATCGTTTCTACATCTAGATCCTCAATAAGATAATATGAACCCGAAGTTCATTAAAGGATAATTCATTTGCAATATATTGCAAAGCATGCTGGACGCATTTGCTGACCAAAAAAAGTAAATATATTCTCATTGGAAATTCTCATATTAGTCTTAGAAGGGCAAAGTCTATGGTACGCTTAAAGCATATAGACAAATCGGTTTCAAATAAACTTCTTGATAAAGAAGATGAGAAAATGATCAAAATAATCTTAATAAAGGAGGCAAGTGATCTAGAAGATCACATGGTATAACACTTCATAAAATCTCATGAGAGATTCAGGTACCTAAATATATGAATGAAGATATCTCTATGTTATATCTTTATGAAAAATAAGGAGATTGGAACCGATATAAAATATTTGTGATGACATCTATGTTAGCACTAAATATATATATGAGGATCTTAAGTCAAGAGGAACAATTCAAGTAGAATTAATTTCATAAGACATGTTATTTTGGACCTACAGTTCAAACACTTAAAAGTATAAAGTCAATGATATGTGCAATCAATTTTGGATATCTCATTTGTCTAGCATGACATGAAAACTTGATATGCATCTGTAACGATCCGGCCGGTCATTTTAGAAAATTACGCCCCAATCCCCAATCTAACTGTTCCCCTAAGTTCATTTCTGCTATTGTGGTTTGCCGGGAGGTTCGATTCTGGAATTCGGAGTGTTTTGGGACACTTAGTCCCTAACTAGAAGTTTTATAGTTGGAAAATGGCCCGTAGTCGAAACAGTGTTAAGACGACCTCAGAACGGAAATCTGATGGTTCCATTATCTCCGTTAGGTGATTTCGGGGTTGGGAGCGTGTTCGGAATGTAGTTTGGATAGCTCAATTAGGCTTGAAATGCCGAAGTTTGAAATTTTGGCGAATCCGAACGATAGGTGAGATTTTGATCTGGGGGTCGAAATGGAATTTCGACAACTTCTGTAGCTTCGTGATGTGATTTTGGATATGTCTACAAATGTTCAGGCCATTCGGACATCGTATGGCCGGATGTTTGATAGCATGTAGGTTTCGGAAGTTTTGGATGAAACTTAGGCTTGAATTCGCTTTGATTTGGTGATTTTCATGTTTATGGACGTGTTTTTATGATGGGAACAAGTTCGTATGATGTTTTGGAGTAGGTTGGTATTTTTCGTTGAGGTCCCGGGGGCCTCGGGATGATTTCGGATGGCCAACGGGTCATTTTTGAAAGTTTTTGAACTGTTGTTCTGGTATCTGGTATTGTTCTTCGCGTTCGCGAGGGTCCTATCGCGTTTGCGAAGAAGAATTTGGCCTCTAAGACTTTGTTCTTCGCGTTCGCGATAAAGGTATCGCGTTCGCGAAGAAGGATTTTCCATCAGAGACTTTGTTCTTCGCGTTCGCGAACAGTCCTTCGCGTTCGCGAAGAAGGATTTTTCTGTCGCACAGGTCCTACTTCGGAAGCTCATATCTTTTTGTCTACAAAGAATTTCGAGGTGATTCAAAAACGAAAGTTGTAGCTCTTTGAATATAGTTTTCCGAAACATATTATAATAGTCATTTCAAGTGGTTCGTAAAAAGTTATGACCATTGCAATAGAGGCTGTCCGAGCAAAGTTGGAAAAATGTATTTTTGGGAGTTTGTTCTTCGCGAACGCGAGAGAAGGACCACGAACGCGAAGAACAAATACCTGGGCAGCAGAATAAAGTCCAAACGTCGTCCCATTTGCCATTTTTGACGATTTGGAGCTCGGGTAAGGCGATTTTGCGGTAGATTTTTGCAGAAATCAAAAGGGTAAGTACTCTTAACTCAATTTTGGTTGTATAACTCGAATCTATTGCAAGTTTTAGTCTTTAATTTGAGAATTTTTGTTTAAAAGGGTAGAAAACTCTCTTGGATAGAATCAAGGATTTAATGGGCCATTTTTGGTCCGATTTGGGTGTTCTTGGTATGGTTAGACTCGTGTTGAGATAAGGAATCCGAAAATGTAACTTTCGTAATTTTTCGAGAAGCGTACCGATAGTCGGGTTTTGGTAACTTTGTGGTTTTGGTGTAATTCGATTGTTTTGATTGGGTAATGCCCAATTGGCCTATTTTGATGTGATTCCATTGATTTTTATCAGATACTACACCTGTGGAGGCCGACATTCGCGGCAAGAGAGTTATCTCTTAGCGGTTTTGCACCCGAGTCGAGGTAAGTGGCTTGTCTAACCTCGTGTGGGGAAACTTTCACCCCTAGTATATTATGTGATAGTTTAAATACCTTGTACGCGAGGTGACGGGTGTGTACATGCGCTGGTTGTTGTAACACACACTTTACTTGAATTGTCCGATTAGTGATATTCCTGCTCTTAGCTGATAAAAGCGTTACTTTTACCCGGTATTAGTTAGAAGAGCATGATTTGCTAGGATTCAACATGTCTAATTGCCTAGTTGACTTACTTGAACTTCTTGATAAATTGTTGGCACTAGTTTCGGTGAAGTTGTAGTTAAACATATTATATTCTCTCTGTGTGTTTTCTTTATTTGTTGTGTTGGTGGACTGCGGGTTCGATTCCCGGAGATCCCAGTGCTGTGGGTTCGATTCCCTGAGACCCAGAGTGATATTGTTTGTGGATTGCGGGTTCGATTCTCGGAGATCCTGAGTTATTGAGATATGGACTGCGAGTTCGATTCCCGGAGATCTTGAGTTATTGAGATATGGACTGTGGGTTCGATTCCCGGAGATCCTGAGTTATTGAGATATGGACTGCGGGTTCGATTCCCGAAGATCCTGAGCTATTTATATATTATTGAGATGTGGACTGCGGGTTAGATTCCCGGAGATCCTGAGTTATTGAGATATGGACTGCGGGTTCGATTCCCAGAGATCCTGAGCTATTGATATATTATTGAGATGTGGACTGCGGGTTCGATTCTCGGAGATCCTGAGTTATTGAGATATGGACTGCGGGTTCGATTCCCGGAGATCCTGAGATTTATTGAGACATGGGCTGCGAGTTCGATTCCCGGAGACCCAGGGGTACTGTTAATGGGAATGTGGGTTCAATTCCCATAGGTCCTGGACTTGTTAATTGAGTTTGTTACTTGTTGGTAGCTTAATTTGTAGACGGTTGCAGTAATCATTTTTATTGTTGTTATTTCAGAATTATTATCATTTAAACTGTTTATTATTGTTATTATCCTTTTGTAATTGTTTTCCCTCAGTAGGGCCCTGACCTTCCTCGTCACTACTCCATCGAGGTTAGGATTAGCACTTACTGAGTACCGCCGTGGTGTACTCATGCTACTCTTCTGCACACTTTTGTTGTGCAGATCCAGGTACATTAGGACAGGCTCATACTAGGTGATTCAGCAGCACTTTGGGAGACCTCGAGGTATGATTCGCTACGTCCGCGGATCCGGAGGCCCTCCTTCTATTCTGATAGTATTAGTATATGTTTTCCTTTATTTCGTTGTTAGATACTCTTTACACATAGAGCCACAGTTGTATACTCTCTTTTAGTTTGTGTTGCCCGTGGGATTCCGGGTCTTGGTGGTGTTTATACAGTGTATTTATCGGCACGGATTACATCTCCCTTTTATATTATTTTCCGCTATTTCTTATTTAATGTTCATAAACTGGTATATTCCGCAACGTGTTAGGCTTACCTAGTCGTGGGGACTGGGTGCCGTCATAACATGTTCACGATTGGTGAACTAGGGTCGTGACAAGTTGGTATCAGAGCTCTAGGTTCATAGGAGTCACGGGACATAGACCGGTTACATAGATTCTCGCTGATCGATACGGAGACGTCTGTATTTATCTACGAGAGGCTATGTGATTGTTTAGGAAACTCTTCAATTTTTTGAATTCCTTATCGTGCGCCATTTATTCAGTTGGAGCCCATGTCGAACGTTCTTTTGCATCCACTCGTGTATTGAAATTGTGCACTCGGTATCAAGTATGCGCCGACGGTTTGTGGTGCTGCAGAGAGATCTCAAGGGAGTCAAGAATTTACTCAACCATTGTTACCGCGAGTCATCCATATCGATAATGCAAGAGAATTGAGAGATCTTCAATTGTGCACATGAGGGTGCACTAGGTTCTGACATTTGGTTGATAAGTACGGTCTTGAGAAGGTTTACTTAACTGCCTAATCGTCACAATAATGGTAGAATCGCAAGGTGGATGTAGATCTAAAGATAGTTGGTGGTAATAAAGACTATATGGTTCATATGAGATATCCATTTAGCGAAGGATTCAGCCAGCAGAGATACTGGGGGAAATAAGTTTAACTATTTTAAGAAGGACATGTACCATACAAATGTCTTGGACTGTCTTATGATGAAGATGTACAAATGATAAAGGCTATTGTCATGGATTAGCAAAATGTATCTTAAGGCTTCGTGCCAGGTGAAAGGATTTCACTATCACCGATCAAATTATGGGTCATGTGTCATATCATATTTGGCCTGCGATGTATTTAGGTGCTATTCAAAAGTTCTTGAAAACTTGCGTATGGGCAAGAGTTGAGGCTCATATGGCATGATGTTGGGACTTTTGATGTTCTTGTGTCCCTAATAAACTTTACATTTTATTTTCAGCAGGGAAATATTCGACAAGGGCTACATGGTGCTTCGTAGGCGTGTGAGAATCATAGTATGTTTTAAGATGTCGTTGGTAGAGAATGCTCGGTGCATGGAGCGGGATGATGTTTGGTTTTATTGGAATGAGGTCATACCCTATGGGGTCAGAGTGCTAATAGGGCGCAAGTGATTATGTTCGTAGGATCAAGTGAATTGCAGTTGAATAAGAATAGATGACTTGAGTGAATGTTTCTAATATGTTCGAGAGTCGTGTAATAGTGGCTTTGAGCTAGGTGGGAGAGTCCTACCGCTTTCAATTGGGCCGCATGGTTAATTACCTGCGTGAATTCTGGATACTAGCGTATTAATGGGTTATTGCATCCACGGGAAAGGACCATGTGTGGTAATTGAGTATATGTATTGTTAAATGCATATTATGGTTAGCCTTACTGGCTCATGTTAAAACTTGAGGGAAGATTCATGATTTACGCCTCGTATAGGTGCAGGTTGCGAAGGAAGTGGTTCCACTGGGGGCTTTATCGAGAGGGTATTCATATGTTATAAAATTCAGTAGAGTTGGTTGCGTACTGGGGCAAGTCAGGACCGGATGGCTCTTATTATCGATCCTAGTGAATTCAAGAGGTAAAGTGTGGCGTTTGATAATTCTGAGACTATAAGTACAGTTGGGAGTCAAATTTTTGACGCAACTTTTGAAGAAGGGCACAAAACTTTCTATGATGTCTTGACTTGTGGTATAGTTGAGAGACATGAAATGGTCGTCGTGCTTGAGATAGCATGGCCTCATGATTTAAGGTCACTCTGGGTGAGTGCGGTTGGAATAAGTTTGGTATTGAAGGGAGATATTAACATTTCTAAGGCAATCCAGGATTAACTAGAAGGAAGTAGATTGATTAGCTATAGTTGAGTTGGCATATTGGTGTCAATGATCGGTTCATGTAACATGATCGAGTTATGCATGCGATTTGTGGCGGTGCATTTGAGACTTGTCGGCCGCAGTGATTAATGTTATTCTGAAGTATTCTTCTGTTAGGGGCATGTTATGAGTAGGCAGACCTCGAAAAGGGGTTATGGTGGCTTGGACCACTACTTAGAGATTGGCATATTCAACGGTTATGAGAATTCGCCTGTATGTTGCTATAGTTCTCCTGAAGTGAGTTAAATGGAAAGTCTTATGCGATGAAGTATTAGCCTATTGTCAGTTCTAGAGTTGTGATGGAAATCATGTCTATAATATATCGGCACGTGAGGTGTAGTGAGTGGTATGGAATTTGAAGTAAGGACCAAGGTCGCAGTTTGGTCAATGAATGTGATATAAAGAGCTCGGATGAGTAGGAAGGGAGTTTCAGCGTTTTGAGTAAGATGGGTATGAATGTCAGTATCACTTGAGATCGGTGTTCTGTGAGAAAGGCTTTGCATCCCGGTTAGGGACTCTTGATTGCTTCTCAGTGTTAGTGCAGCGGTGGTTTGAATGTGCAGGCCCGTTTAATTATTCGGAAGATGGTGGGAGCTTTTCCCACAAGAAGATTGTATAGGTGTGACATGTAGTCACTTGAATTGGTTAGAATTTTTAAACCAAGTATGAGGATTTTGTTGATATCATCCATTTGATAATTTATGCCGGGAGGGCACTCCGCTTATTGGGTTATAGACCTGTGAAATATTATTGACTTAGCTTGGCACGACCATGATAGACTTCAGTCGGTGGACAGATTTAAATGTGGAAGTGAGCCTTACATCAGGCCAGTTGTGTTAATCTAAACAATGCGCTCCTTATGGAGGGAGAGTCGCAGTCTTATTTTGTGGTTAGTTTAATCATGTAGAGATATATTACGCCGTATGAGTTGTGAGACGGCTTGGTAAATTCTTTATGTGTTGAGGTTCTGCTCAGCGGTGATGTTATATGAGCATGATGGCTCTTGAGACTCAGATCATATATCGCACCTCAGTTGTGCTTGAGTTTGTAGCCTATGGCGCTATATGTTTCCTTGTGACTGATATCATGCACCTTAGTGTGCTTATGATTGATATTCAGTATTTTGATGTGATGAGCTATTCAGCTCGACATATGACTTCTTGTGTGAGTCTATATTGTTTGGATCGGGTGGCACGCCGCCATGGTTATATTGTTGGGATCGGGTGGCACGCCGCCATGGTTATATTGTTGGGATCGGGTTGCACGCCGCAACAGTGTGATATTTATTTCAGTGTCCATATTTGCTGTTATGTGTTCTATTTCCTATTTTTCTAAGGAAGTCCATGTTAGTGTGAGAGTGAATAGTTCTCTCTAGTGTTCGTCGTCCTTTTGTATCACGTACGAATTAGTAGCCTACTGGCACATTGTGTCATCTTGCAGGACTTTTGATTATGTCTGAGGTGGCTTATCGCCTGAGCAGTTCATACTGGGTGAGATGAGGTTATGGGATTTGGGGTCAGTGCAAACTGATTATATGAAGTATATTGTAGAGAAAAAGACCATTCTCTGGTTTAGGACAAGGTAATGGATCTTGTCAGGAGTATAGACCTAATGAATTGTTGATTCAGTAGTTGGTTACAGATATCGGCACATCACTCCCATCGTGTCAGTATTGTAAAAGTTAGAACAAGACCTATGTAGATCATGAGGTGCAATGGGAACATCTGATTCGTTGAATTCTTGGCTAATTTGGTCATAAATATTATCGTGGTCCTGTGGAATTTGTGTTGCAAGGTAAGAATCCAGCAAGTTATGCATTCATGTTTGAGGATGGCGTGTGAGGAATAATTGAGTGATCTCTTGATGAAAAGAGGCATGTCATAGAATTCCGGATGTTGGAATTCGGCTCTAAGACTTATTTGTTTGAACAAAAGGGAATATCTTCAGATTATATCAGGCTAATGTGCTCAGCTGAGTCCGAGATTTATTGGCCCCTTTTTAGATTTTGAGGCGTGTTGGGGAGGTTGCTTATGAGTTGGCCTTACCTCCCAGCCTAGCCGGAGTTCACCCTATATTTCATGTCTCTATGCTCCGGAGATACCATGGTGACCCGTCGCATGTGTTGGATTTCACTTCTGTTCAGCTAGACAAAGATCTGTCTTATGTTGAGGAGCTAGTAGCCATTCTAGACAGGCAGGTCAGGAAGCTAAGGTCAAAGAACATCGCTTCGGTAAAGGTTCAGTGACAGGGTCAGCCGGTCGAGGAGGCGACTTGGGAGACCGAGCAGGATATGCGCAACCAATACCCTCATCTCTTCACCACTCCAAGTATGTTTTCTATGCTCGTTCGAGGACGAACGAATCTTTTAAGTGTGGGAAGATGCAACGACCCGACCGGTCGTTTTAGAAAATTTCGCCCCAATCCCCAATTTAACTGTTCCCCTAAGTTCATTTCTACTATTGTGGTTTGCCGGGAGGTTCGGTTCTGGAATTCGGAGTGTTTTGGGACACTTAGTCCCTAACTAGAAGCTTTATAGTTGGAAAATGGCCCGTAGTCGGAACAGTGTTAAGACGACCTCGGAACGGAAATCCGATGGTTCCATTAGCTCCGTTAGGTGATTTCGGGGTTGGGAGCGTGTTCGGAATATATTTTGGAGGTCCGTAGCTCAATTAGGCTTGAAATGCCGAAGTTTGAAATTTTGGCGAATCCGAATGATAGGTGAGATTTTGATCCGGGGGTCAGAATGGAATTCCGACAATTTTTGTAGCTTCGTTATGTGATTTTGGATATGTCTGCAAATTTTCAGGCCATTCGGACATCGTTTGGTCGGATGTTTGATAGCATGTAGGTTTCGGAAGTTTTGGATGAAACTTAGGATTGAATTCGCTTTGATTTGGTGATTTTCATGTTTATGGACGTGTTTTTATGATGGGAATAAGTTTGTATGATGTTTTGGAGTAGGTTGGTATTTTTCGTTGAGGTCCCGGGGGCCTCGGGATGATTTCGGATGCCCAACGGGTCATTTTTGGAAGTTTTTGAACTGCTGTTCTGGTATCTGGTATTGTTCTTCGCGTTCGCGAGGGTCCTATCGCGTTCGCGAAGAAGAATTTGGCCTCTAAGACTTCTTTCTTCGCATTCGCGATGAAGGTATCGCGTTCGCGAAGAAGGATTTTCCATCAGCGACTTTGTTCTTCGCGTTCGCGAAAAGTCCCTCGCGTTCGCGAAGAAGGATTTTTCTGTCGCACAGGTCCTACTTGGGAAGCTCATATCTTTTTATCTACAAGGAAATTCGAGGTGATTCAAAAAGAAAAGTTGTAGCTCTTTGAATCAATATTTCAGAAACATATTATAATAGTCATTTCGAGTTGTGTGTAAAATTTTATGACCATTGCAATAGAGGCTGTCCGAGCAAAGTTGGAAAAATGTATTTTTGGGAGTTTGTTCTTCGCGAACGCGAGAGAAGGACCGCGAACGCGAAGAACAAATACCTGGGCAGCACAATAAAGTCCAAACTTCGTTCCATTTTCCATTTTTGATGATTTGGAGCTCGGGTAAGGCAATTTTTCGGGAGATTTTTGGAGAAATCAAAAGGGTAAGTACACTTAACTCAATTTTGGTTGTATAACTCGAATCTATTGCAAGTTTTAGTCTTTAATTTGAGAATTTTTGTTAAAGAGGGTAGAAAACCCTCTTGGATAGAATCAAGGATTTGATGGGCCATTTGTGGTCCGATTAGGGTGTTCTTGGTATAGTTAGACTCGTGTTGAGATAAGGAATCCGAAAATGTAACTTTCATAATTTTTCGAGAAGCGTACCGAAATTCGGGTTTTGGCAACTTTGTGGTTTTGGGGTAATTCGATTGTTTTGATTGGGTAATGCCCAATTGGCCTATTTTGATGTGATTCCATTGATTTTTATCAGATACTACACCTGTGGAGGCCGACATTCGCGGCAAGAGAGTTGTCTCTAAGCTGTTTTGTACCGGAGTCGAGGTAAGTGGCTTGTCTAACCTCGTGTGGGGGAACTTTCACCCCTAGGATATTATGTGATAGTTTAAATGGCTTGTACGCGAGGTGACGGGCATGTACATGCGCTGGTTGTTGTAACACACACTTTACTTAAATTGTCCGATTAGTGATATTCCTGCTCTTAGCTGATAAAAGCGTTTCTTTTACCCGGTATTAGTTAGAAGAGCATGATTAGCTAGGATTCAACATGTCTAATTGCCTAGTTGACTTACTTGAACTTCTTGATAAATTGTTGGCACAAGTTTCGGTGAAGTTGTAGTTAAACATATTATATTCTCTCTGTGTGTTTTCTTTATTTGTTGTGTTGGCGGACTGCAGGTTCGATTCCCGGAGATCCCACGACTGTGGGTTCGATTCCCAGAGACCCAAAATGATATTGTTTGTGGATTGCGGGTTCGATTCCCGGAGATCTTGAGTTATTGAGATATGGACTGTGGGTTCGATTCCCGGAGATCCTGAGTTACTGAGATATGGACTGCGGGTTCAATTCCTGGAGATCCTGAGCTATTGATATATTATTGAGATGTGGACTGCGGGCTCAATTCCCGGAGATCCAGAGTTATTGAGATATGGACTGCGGGTTCGATTCCCGGAGATCCTGAGCTATTGATATATTATCGAGATGTGGACTGCGGGTTCGATTCACGGAGATCCTGAGATTTATTGAGACATGGGCTGCGGGTTTGATTCCCAGAGATCCTGAGCTATTGATATATTATTCAGATGTGGACTGTGGGTTCGATTCCTGGAGATCCTAAGTTATTGAGATATGGACTGCAGCTTCGATTCCCGGAGATCCTGAGATTATTGAGACATGGGCTGCGGGTTCGATTCCCGGAGACCCAGGGGTACTGTTAATGGGAATGTGGGTTCAATTCCCACAGGTCCTAGACTTTTTAATTGAGTTTGTTACTTGTTGTTAGCTTAATTGTAGACGGTTGCGGTAATCATTCTATTGTTGTTATGTCAGAATTATTATCATTTAAACTGCTTATTATTGTTATTATCATTTTGTAATTGTTTTCCCTCAGTAGGGCCCTAACCTTCCTCATCACTACTCCATCGAGGTTAGGCTTGGCACTTACTGAGTACCGCCATGGTGTACTCATGCTACTCTTCTGCACACTTTTGTTGTGCAGATCCAGGTACATCAGGACAGGCTCATACTAGGTGATTCAGCAGCACTTCGGAAGACCTCGAGGTATGATCTGCTACGTCCGCGGATCCGGAGGCCCTCCTTCTATTCTGATAGTATTAGTAGATGTTTTCCTTCATTTCGTTGTTAGATACTCTTTACACATAGAGCCACGGTTGTATACTCTCTTTTAGTCTGTGTTGCCCGTGGGATTCCGGGTCTTGGTGGTGTTTTATACAGTGTGTTTGACGGGTGTATGTGCCAAGCGGCACAGATTACATCTCCTTTTTATATTATTTTCCGCTATTTCTTATTTAATGTTCAGAAACTGGTATATTTTGCAACGTGTTAGGCTTACCTAGTCGTGGGGACTGGGTGCCGTCATGACATGTTCACGATTGGTGAACTAGGGTCGTGACAACATCTAATTAAAGTCTATTATATGGCTTATTTGACTATACTTATATGACAATCTATGAAGGATTTAAGTTTCTTGAAGCATATACTATTCTTAATCTTGAAGTACTACATCCTCAATGCAATTTATGCACAAATGTATCTTGCTATAACTATAAGCATGAAAATGTGATAGCAAGAATAAGAGATATTGAAGGGCCATTCTATGATATTTATGAAGACAATATATCTCTATCAAGAATGATAATTTCAAAGTGCAATATATTCATTCAAGTTAATATGGCTGATATTGTTTATCAAATATCTACCCACGATCTGAAGATGGCGCACAAGATTTGAATTCAAATGCTTAAGGATATGAATTGATGCTCTCATCAGGGGGAGTATACGCGTTGTACTCTTTTTCCCTTACAAGATTTTGTCCCACTGGGTTTTCCTTGCAAGGTTTTTAATGAGACAACCAAAAGGCGTACTGTTAGATATGTGTATTATTTTTCCTTTTCTATCATTTTATTTTGATTGAGTTTTATTTTAGTTAAGGTTTTTAACGAGGCACATTATCTATTGAATAGATATTCAAGGGGGAGTGTTATAAATATAATTTTATTTATGGTGAATGTCCATATTTAGAACGATTCTAGGGTCTATTACTTCGGAAAAGGGTCAAAACTGCCCCTAGACTATTGGGGTCAGTACAATAATACCCTCCGTTCACCTATTTTGAAAATATTGCCCTCACCGTTATCTTTTCGGCTCAAGAGTACCCTTATGACTAAGGGCCATGTTAGATAAAAAAAATTTAATTAATTTCCACGTGTCATAACGGAAAAAAGGTCAAACCTGCCCTTAGACTATTGGAGTTGGTACAATAATACCCCTCATCTCAAAAAATCTCTCCCCACCCCCTTCACCCTGCCCCTCTAGCGTGTGTGCATTCATATCCTTCTTGTTCTTCTCATCCTTTTTTTGACCTTGCACTCTATTTGAATAATCACTACAAACATCATTAAAGTTTTATTTTCACACAACCAATTTTAGTCACCAATACTTTATGTCATACAACTTTCAAACCCTATATGAACACTAACAGAGTGTATCATTGAGCATTTGCAATATCTTTTGTTGCATATTTCTTAACAACTCCGCATCCAATTTTGATTATACCAATATTTTATTTGGTCTCTACTCGGACCTCGATCGTTTTCTTCTTCATCGACTCACTATAGTCTGAACATCCGATCATGTCCATAAATTAAGCTATTGTACGAGGATGCTCTTTAGGTTATATCAACACCGCCAATTTAAAAAAGACACAGTTAAATTAAGAGAAATATTTGAGATCATATGCATGAGAATATGAGAAAATACGATTTATTGGTGAATGTGGCTTTAATAAACACTTGATTGAGCTTATTGTATGAAGCAGTAAAGTGTAGTAAGAAAAATTGATGATCAATAGTATTTCTGTGATGAAAAAAAAATGAGCATTGTCATGACCCTAGTTCACCAATCGTGAACCTGTCATGACGGCACCTAGTCTTCGCGACTATGTAAGCCTAACAGGATGCGGAATATACAAATTCATGAACAAAAGATAAGAAAATAGCGGAATGATATAAAAAGGAATGTAATAAGTGCCTCTTGGCACATACACTTCACCAAAACACGCTAAATAGTACACTACCAAGACTCAAAATCCCACGGGCAACATAGACTAAAGAAGAGTACAACTGTGGCTCTATACATCAAGAATGTCTAAACAACGAGAACAAGGGAAAATAACTGCTATCACTAATGAGAATAGAAGGAGACCCTCCGGATCCGCGGACGTAGCAGATCATACCTCAAGTCTCTTGAAGTGCTGCTAAATCACCTGAGATGAGCCTGACCTGATGTACCTAGATCTGCACAATAAAAGTGTGTAGAAGAGTAGCATGAGTTCACCACGGCGCTACTCAGTAAGTGCCAAGCCTAACCACGATAGAGTAGTGACGAGGAAGGTCAGGGCCCTACCGATAGATAATAACATAATGATAATAACAATAATAGACATTTCAAATAAGATTGAGTCTGAAATAGCAACAATAAAGTAATTTCGATTAAACTGGCAACAAGTATCCAACACAAAATAAACTCTATTAACAAGTCTAGAACCTATGGGAATCGAACCCACAGTCCCACTCTATATTTCAACAACTCAGGATCTTCGGGAATTTAACCCGTAGTCCCTACAGCAGTACCTATGGGTCTCCGGGAATGGAACCCGCAGCCCTAGAAACTCCAAAACTTTAACCCGCAGTCCGTACCTCAATATCTCAGGTCCTCCGAGAATCGAACCCGCAGTCCGTATCTCAATATATATTATTAAAATCTGGGTCTCTGGGAATCGAACCCGTAGCCCTTGGATCTCCGGGAATTGAACCCGCAGTCCACAACACTACAACTCCGGGTCTCCAGAAATCAAACCCGTAACCCTTGGATCTCCGAGAATTGAACCCGCAGTCCACCAGCACAAACAATAAAAAGTGAAGCACAGATAAATATGATATACAAAAATACAATTCACCAAAACCAGTATCAACAAATACCAAGAAGTTCAAGTAAGGCAAGTTAGGCACTTAGACAGATAAATCCTATCTAACCATGCTTTTCTAACGAATATCAGGTAAATATCACGAATTAATCAGCTAAGAATAGATATATCACGAATTGAACAATTCAAGTAAGGTGGGTTCCAATAATCTGCGCATGTATACGCCCGTCACCTCGCGTACAAGGCATTTAAATTAATACATAATATCCTAGGGGAGAAAGTTTCCCCACATGAGGTTAGACAAGCCACTTACCTCGATCAAGTTCAAGTCAATCTGAAATCATGCTCTTGCCACGAGTATCCGACTCCAAATGGCTCAAATCTATTCAATTACATTGCATATTGTAAATAATAATTCAAGTAATTTATTCTACAATTAAATTCTAAGCTAATATGCAAAATTTTGTAAAATGACCAAAATGTCCCTTGGGCCCCATGTCTCGAAACCGGGTAAAATTTATATTTCCAGTAACCTCGCACTGTCACGAGTCTAACCATACCAAATTTATCCAATTCCGACACCATTTGATCATTCAAATCTTCAGTTTATATTTTTGAAAGATTCCACAATTTCTTCCCAAATTTCATCTCAAATCAATAATTAAATGATGAATTCAATGATAGATTCATATACTCTAACCAAAACTGAGTTAGAATCACTTATCTCGATGAATTTCTTGAAAAACCTTTGAAAAATCGCCAAAATCCAAGCTCTATAGATCAAAATATCAAATAAAACCCAAAATCTCGTATTTATGGAGTACCCCTCGGACTTCCGACAGTGCTGACCGCACAAAAATGAGCACGGTCCGCGCCCAGGAAGTGCGGCCGAACAAAAATGGCCGCGGCCATGTAGCTTTTGCTCTACAGTGACATGCTTTAGTATTTTGGACATAACGTTTACTACAGATGTCCAAATTAAGACATCATTAGCTCTCTGGAAACTAGATACAAAGGGCTACAACTTTCGTTTTTGAATTACCTATAAATGCTTTGTAGATCAAAAGATATGAGCTTCTGAAGTAGGACCAGTGATCTGCAGGTCTTCACGATCGCGGGCCGTGTCGCCTGACTGCGCCCAGTGCTAGGCCAGCGCGCTCCCGTGCTAATAGGAGTGCGGTCCGCGCCCATATGACAGCCCCATCCATTTTCTAAGTTCCGGGATGTCCGTACTCGCTCAAAACTCACCCGAAACACATCTTAGGCCCCCGGGACCTCAACCAAAAGTACCAACGCATCATAAAACATTATACAAACTTGTTCCAATCATCAAAACACCTCGACTAATACTAAAATCATGGAATTACATCATATTCAAGCCTATGTTCCTTTAAAATTTCCAAAATACACCTTCGGTCAAAAACCCAACCAAAACATGTCCGAATGACTTGAAATTTTGCACCCATATCCCAAATCATCTAACAAAGCTACAACAAGTTCCGGAGTTCCGTTCTGACCTTTGGATCAAAATTTCACCTATCAACCGGAATTGGCCAAAATACTAACTTTCGGCATTTATAGCCTAAATGAGCTACGGACTTCCAAAATACATTCCAAACACTCTCTTGACCCCGAAATCACCTAACGGAGCTAACGAAACCATTAGATTTCCATTCCTAGGCCGTCTTAACACTGTTCCGGAAACAGACCATTATTCAACTACAAAGCTCTCATTTAGGGACTAAGTGTCCCAAAACACTCCAGATTCTAGAACCAAACCGCGCGGCAAACCACAATAGCAGAAATGAACTAAGGGAAATAGTTAAATTGGGGATCGGGGCGTAAATTTCAAAAACGACCGGCCGGGTCGTTACATCTTCCCACATTTAAAAGATTTGATCGTCCTCGAACGAGCATAGAAAACATACCTGGAGTGGTAAAGAGATGAGGGTATTGGTTGCACATATCATGCTCGGTCTCCCAAGTCGCCTCCTCGGCCGGTTGACCCCGCCACAGGACCTTTACTGAAGCGATGTTCTTTGACCTTAGCTTCCTGATTTGCTTGTCCAAAATGGCCACTGGCTCCTCAACATAAGACATATCCTCACCTAGCTGAACAGAAGTGAAATGCAACACGTGCGACGGGTCACCATGGTATCTCCGGAGCATATAGACATGAAATACGGGATGGACTCCGGCTAGTCTGGGAGGTAAGGCCAACTCATAAGCAACCTCCCCAACACGCCTCCAAATCTCAAAAGGGCCAGTGAATTTCGGACTCAGCTGAGCACATTAGCCTGATATAATATGAAGATATTCCCTTTTGTTCAAACAAATAAGTCTTAGAGCCTAATTCCAACATCCGTAATTCTATGTCCGACCTTTTTTTCATCAAGAGATCACTCCATTATTCCCTACACTCCATCCTCAACCATGACTGCATAACCTTGCTGGATTCTTACCTTGCAACTCAAAATCCACAGGACCACAATAATATTTTTATGACAAAATCAGCCAAAATTCAACGAATCAGATGCTCCCATTGCACCTCATGATCTATATAGGTCTCGTTCTAACTTTTACAATACTGACACGACGGAAGAGATGTGCCGATATTCATAACCGACTACTGAACCAACAATTCATTAGGTCCACACTCCTGATAAGATCCATTACCTTGTCCAAACGCAGAGAATGATCTTTTTCTCTATAATATATACTTCATATAATCAGTTTTCACTGACCCCAAATCCCATAACCTCATCTCACCCAGTACGAACTGCTCAGGCGATAAGCCACCTCAGACATAATCAAAAGTCCTACAAGATGACACAATGTGTCAGTAGGCCACTAATTCGTACGTGATACAAAAGGAAGGCGAACACTAGAGAGAACTATTCAACTCTCACACTACATAGACTTCCTAAAAAAAAAGGAAACAGAACACATAAAAGAAAATATGGACACTGAAATAAATATCACACTGTTGTGGCGTGCAATCCGATCCCAACAATATACCCATGGCGGCGTGCCACTCGATCCAAACAGTATACCCATGGTGGCGTGCCACCCGATCCAAACCATGGCGGCGTGCCACCCGATCCAAATATAAAACTCACACAAGGAGCCATACGTCGAGCTGAATAGCTCATCACATCAAAATACTGAATATCGATCATAAGCACACTAAGGTGCATGATATCATTCTCAAGGAAACATATAGCGCTATAGGCTACAAAGTCAAGCACAATTGAGGTGCGATACATAATCTAAGTCTCAAGAGCCATCATGCTCATATAACATCACCGTTGAACGGAACCTCAACACATAAGGAATTTACCCTGCCGTCTCACAACTCATACGATGCAATATATCTTTACATGATTTAACTAACCACGAAATAAGGCCGCGACTACCCCTCCATAAGGGGCGCATTGCTGGAAGAAACGCAACTGGCCTGACGTAAGGCTCACTTCCACATTTAAATCTATCCACTGACCTTAAGTCTATCCTGGTCGTGCATAGATAAGCCAATAACATTTCACAGGTCTATAACCCAATAAGCAGAGTGCCCTCCAGGCATAAATTCTCGAATGGATGATATCACCAAAATGCTCATACTTGGTTTAAATTTCTAACCAATAAAGTGACTACATGTCACACCTATACAATCCTCTTGTGAGACAAGCTCCCACCATCTTCCGAATAATTAACGGGCCTCCACATTAAAACCACCGGCTGCACTAACACTAAAAAGCGATCAGGAGTCCCTAACCGGGATGCAAGGCCTTTCTCATAGAACACCGATCTCAAGTGATACTGATGTTAGTACCCATCTTACTCAAAACACTGAAACTCCTTTCCTGCTCATCCGAGCTCTTTTTATCAAAATTCATTGACCAAACTGCGACCTTGGTCCTTACTTCAAATTTCATACCACTCACTGCACCTCACGTGCCGATATACGATAGACACGATTTCCATCACAACTCTAGAACTGACCATAGGCTAATACTTCATCACATAAGACTTTCCATTTAGCTCACTTCAGAAGAACTATAGCAACATACAGGCGAATTCTCACAACCATCGAATATGCCAATCTCTAAGTAGTGGTCCAAGCCACCATAACCCTTCCCGAGATCTGCCTACTTGTAACAGGCCCCTAACAAAAGAATACTTTAGAATAACATCAATCCCTGCGACCGAGAAGTCTCAAATGCACCGCCACAAATCACATGCATAGCTCGATAACGTTGCATGAACCGATCATTGACATCAATATGCCAACTCAACTATGGCTAATCAATCTACTTTCTTCCAGTTTATCCTTAATCGCCTTAGAAATGTTAATATCTCCCTTTAGTACCTAACTTATTCCAACCGCACTCACCCCGAGTGACCTTAAATCATCAGGCCATGCCATCTCAAGAACGACGACCATTTCATGTCTCTCAAATACTACACCACAAGTCAAAACATCATAGAACATTTTGGACCCTTCTTCATAAGTTGCTTAAAAAATTTGACTCCCAACTGTACTTATAGTCTCAATATTATCAGGCACCACACTTTACCTCTTGAATTTACTAGGACCGCTATTGAGAGCCATCCGGCCCTGACTATCCCCAGTACGCAACCAACTCTACTGAATTTTATAACATATGAATACCCTCTCAATAAAGCCCCCAGCGGAACCACTTCCCTCGTAACCTGCACCTATACGAGGCGTAAATCATGAATCCTCCCTCAAGTTTGAACGTGAGCCAGTAAGGCTAACCATAACATGCATTCAATAATTCATATACTCAATTACCACTCATGGTCCTTTTCTATAGCTGTAATAGCCCATTAATGCGAATACCTAGAATTCACGCAGGTAATTAACCATGCAACCCAATCGTAAGCGGTGGGACTCTCTCACTTAGCTCAAGGTCACTATTACACAACTCTCGAACACATTAGAATCATTCTCTCAAGTCATTTACTCTTATTTAACTGCAATTCACTTGATCCAACGAATATAAACACCTGGCTCTATTAGCACTCTGACACCATAGGGTATGACCTCATCCCAATACAACCAAACATCTTCCCGCTCCATGCTTCAAGCATTCTTTACCGCCACAACTTAAGACATACCGTGATTCTCACACACCTACGAAACACCATGTAGCCTTCGCCGAAGTCTTCCCTGCTGATAATGAAAGGTAGAATGTTTTAGGGACACAGGAACATCAAAATTCCCAACATCATACCATACGAGCCTCAACTCTTACTCATCCGCAAGTTTCAAAGAACTTTTTGAATAACACCTAAATACATCGCAGGCCAAATCTGATATTGCACATGACCTATAATTTGATCGTTGATAGTGAAATTCTTTCACTTGGCACGAAGCCATAATATACATCTTTCTAATCCATGATACTAGCCTTTAACATTTGTACGTCTTCATCATAAGACAGCCCAAGACATTCGTTTGGTACATGTCCTTCTTAAGACAGTTAAACTCATTGCCCCCAGTATCTCTGCTGGCTGAATCCTTCGCTAAATAGATATCTCATATGAACCATATAGTCTTTATTGCCACCAACTATCTTTAGATCTACATCCACCTTGTGATTCTACCATTACTGTGACGATTAGGCAGTTAAGTAAACCTTCTCAAGACCGTACTTATCAACCGAATGTCAGAACCTAGTGCACCCCCATGTGCACAATTGAAGGTCTCTCAATTCTCTTGCATTATCGATATGGATGACACGCGGTAACAATGGTTGAGTAAATTCTTGACTCCCTTGAAATCCCTCTGCAGCGTCACGAACCGTCGGCGCATACTTGATACCGAGTGCGCATTTTCAATACACGAGTGGATGCAAAAGAACATATGACATAGGCTCCAACTGAATAAATGGAGCATGATAAGGAATTAAAAGAATTGAAGAGTTTCCTAAATAGTTACATAGCCCCTCGTAGATAAATACAGACGTCTCCATTTTGATCAATGAGAATCCAAGTAACCGGTCTGTGTCCCGTGACTCCTACGAACCGAGAGTTCTGATACCAACTTGTCACGACCCTAGTTCACCAATCGTGAACCTGTCATGATGGCACCAGTCTTCACGACTAGGTAAGCCTAACATGATGCGGAATATACAAATTCATGAACAAAAGATAAAGAAATAGCGGAATGATATAAAAAGGAATGTAATAAGTGCCGCTTGGCACATACACTTCGCCAAAACACGCTAAATAGCACACTACCAAGACCCGAAATCCCACGGGCAACACAGACTAAAAGAAGAGTACAACTGTGGCTCTATACATCAAGAATGTCTAAACAATGAGAACAAGGGAAAATAACTGATATCACTAAGGAGAATAGAAGGAGACCCTCCGTATCCACGGACGTAGCAGATCATACCTCAAGTCTCTTGAAGTGCTGCTAAATCACCTGAGATGAGCCTGACCTGATGTACCTGGATCTGCACAACAAAAGTGTGCAGAAGAGTAGCATGAGTACGCCACATCGGTACTCAGTAAGTGCCAAGCGTAACCTCGAGAAAGGTCAGGGCCCTATCGAGAGATAATAACATAATGATAATAACAATAATAGGCCGTTTAAATAAGATTGAGTCTGAAATGGCAACAAAAAAGTAATTTCGATTAAACTGACAACAACTATCCAACACAAAATAAACTCAATCAACAAGTCCAGAACCTATGGTAATCGAACCCACAGTCCCTCTCTATATTTCAACAACTCAGGATCTCCGGGAATTTAACCCGTAGTCCCTACAGCAGTACCTTCAGATCTCCGGGAATCAAACCCGCGGCCCTAGAAACTCCGGGAATTTAACCCGCAATCCGTACCTTAATATCTCAGGTCCTCCGGGAATCGAACCCGCAGTCCGTATCTCAATATATATTAATGTAACGACCCGGCCTGTCGTTATGGGAATTACCACCCCGTTACCTTGAAATTACATATCTTATGCTTTTATAACAGTATTAGAGTATATCGGGTGAGTTAGGAGTGATTTGGATTGGAAATGAAGCAAATAGTATGTTTGAAGGAAGCTTAAATATGGGAAGTCAACCAAGAGTTGACTATTGAGTTAGAGTGCTCGAAACCGGATTCTGATGATTCGACTAGTTTTGGGGGATCATTTATGACTTAGGAGAGCAATCGAAATTGAATTCGGAGGTCCGGTGAGCAAAGGTTGAATTTTGGCGAAAACCGGATGGTAGGTGATATTTTGATCCGGGGGTCGGAATGGAATTTCGACAATTTCTGTAGCTTCGTTATGTGATTTTGGATATGTCCGCAAATTTTCAGGTCATTCGGACATCGTTTGTTCGGGTTTTGGATTGAATGTTAGTTTTGAAAGTTTTGAAGAAACTTAGGCTTGAATTCGTGAGTAAATGGTGATTTTGATGTTTAGTATGGTGTTTTTATGATTGGAACAAGTCCGTATCATGTTTTGGAGTACGTTGGTGGTTTTCATTGGGGTCCCGGGGGCCTCGGGATGATTTCGGACCATCAACCGGGCATTTGGACTTGGCAAAAATCTGAAGAAAAACTGCAGGTTCTGTCCAGGCATTTAAGCCTTCGCGTTCGCGTGGCATGGGCCGCGTTCGCGAAGGTCAAGCGAATCAATTCATCGCGTTCGCGATCAGGTGCATCGCGTTCGCGTAGTCCAGGAACCTTATGCTTCGCGATCGCGTTCCTGAGGTCGCGTTCGCGTAGGTCAGCTGGAGTGGACTATCGCGTTCGCGTGACTGGGAGTCGCGAACGCGTAGAAGGAATTTGGGCGGCTGGAAGTTTGAGCATTGCGAACGAGTGGTAGGCGTCGCTTTCGCGAAGAGTAACTGAAAAATGAGCATCGCGAACGCGTGGGTGCTCACGCGAACGCGTAGAGCAAATTGCTCTGGCAGTGAATAAAATCACAGAACAGAGGGGTCGCGGGTTTATACCCCAAAAACACAATTTTGAGCCCTAGAGAGAAGAAAACTCGAGGAAATCACTGAGAAATCATCGAGTATTCGTCGGAGGTAAGATTCTTGACTCAAAAACATCATTTTATGGTAGAATTAACATCAATCTTCATGAATTTGGGTAGAATTTTGAAGAATTGTGGCCTAAGTATTGAAAACGGGATTTTTGGATTTGGAAGGCCATTTGAACTCCGATTTTGATAAAGTTTATATGCACGGACTCGTGGCGAGATGAGGGTCGCGTTGGTACTAATTTCAGAATTTTCCGAGCAGTGGGCCCGGGGTCGGGTTTTACCAACTTAGTGTATTTATGCGAATTTCATGTAAATTAAAATGGGTTATGGTTCTTTGACCCGTATTTGATATAATTATTGTGGTTTGACTAGATTCTACGCATGAGGGAGCTACATTCAAAGGAAAAGGCATCGCGGACGAGTCTACGGCCGGCTAGAGGTGAGTAGTTTGTGTATATGGTAGCCTGAGGGTTCGAAACCCCGGCTTAGCACATTGTGACGCTAATAAGGCGTGGCTCGCACACCGTGGCAGGTGCAGGATTGATTGTGACTAGGGATTGAGACTTGGTCTATCCCGGAAAAGAATAATATGTTATTAGTGTTGGAAATACACTGTATTTGATATAATTGTGGGTTGTAAGCCTTGTTTGGGGCCTTGTGCCGATCTGTAGCGTCCTTAGAGGACAATATTTATGTGATAGCTATAATTGCTTAAATCACCGATCTCGGTCCTGAAAAATTGAAATCACACTTTTGAAATGCTAAGTCACCGGCTTTTACAAATTTAATAAAGTTAAAGTATTTTTCATAAATTATGATTTGAGAACTGGAAAATGAATTGTTTTGTGACTTAATTGCTTATTGTGGACTGAGTATGGGATCGGGCTGCACGCCGCAGTGGTTGATATGAGGATCGGGCCGCACGCCGCAGCAGTATTGCGCTTGGGCTGTAGGAGCCCCTCCGGAGTCTGTACACACCCCCAGTGAGCGTCGTCGACGTTAAATTGGATCGGGCTATACGCCGTAGCGGTTATGTGCATTGCATTGCATCTTTATTTGTTAAATTAATCTGTGGTAGCTGTATTGTACTGTTGATGCTAGTTCGTAGGAGATTCGGACCGTAGTGTAGCTTCATATTGTGGTATTCTGTGGATTTCCTATTTTCAGCTGCTTTATATATTTATTACTCACTGAGTACTTAGTACTCACCCCTACTCCCTGCACCTTTTGTGTGCAGACTCAGGTACTCAGGAGCAGTAGACAGGTATTTCCAGCGTTTGCAGTGTCATATCGAGTTGCTGAGGTAGCTGCCTGCGTTCGCAAAACCTAGCTTCTCCTCTCCTTTCCAGTTGTTATTTGTATTTTGTATTCAGATTTGACCTGTTGGGTTTTGCTAGAGGCTCTAGACTTGTGACTCCAGATCTTTGGGAGTGTCAGTATTTCGTTCATTATTATTATTATTGGAGTTCTAAAACTCGTATATTCTTCTTGGGTTGTCCATTTGGGACTGGTATTAGATGAAATCAGTAATTGCTGGTCTGGCTGGCCTAGCTTGATTGTTGGGCGCCATCACGACCGGATTTGGGTCGTGACAATTAATAAACTCCGGGTCTTTGGGAATGGAACCCGCATCCCTTGGATCTCCGGGAATTGAACCCGCAGTCCACAACACTACAATCCGGGTCTCCAGGAATCAAACCTGCAGCCTTTAGTTCTCCGGGAATTGAACCCGCAATCGACAAGCACAAACAATAAAAAGGAAAGCACAGAGAAATATGATATACAAAACTACAATTCACCAAAACCAGTATCAACAAATACCAAGAAGTTCAAGTAAGGCAAGTTAGGCACTTAGACACATGAATCCTATCTAACCATGCTTTTCTAACGAATGTGAGGTAAATAACACGATTTAATCAGCTAAGAACAGAAATATCACGAATTGAACAATTCAAGTAAGGTGGGTTCCAACAATCTGCGCATGTACACGCCCGTCACCTTGCATACAAGGCATTTAAATTAACACATAATATCCAAGGGGAGAAAGTTCCCCCACACGAGGTTAGACAAGCCACTTACCTCGATCAAGTTCAAGTCAACCTGAAATCACGTTCTTGCCACGAGTATCCAACTCCAAATGGCTCAAATCTATTTAATTACATTGCATATTGTAAATAATAATTCAAGTAATTTATTCTACAATTAAATTCTAAGCTAATATGAAATTTTTTGTAAAATGACCAAAATGTCCCTCGGGCCCCACATCTCGGAACTGGGTAAAATTTATATTTCCAGAAACTTCACACTCTCACGAGTCTAACCATACCAAATTTATCCAAATCCGACACCATTTGGTCCTTCAAATCTTCAGTTTATATTTTCGAAAGTTTCCACAATTTCTTCCCAAATTCCATCTCAAATCAATAATTAAATGATGAATTCAATGATAGATTTATATACTCTAACCAAAACTGAGTTAGAATCACTTACCCCGATGAATTTCTTGAAAAACCTTCGAAAAATCGCCAAAATCCGAGCTCTATAGGTCAAAATATCAAATAAAACCCAAAACCTCGTATTTATGGAGTACCCCTCGGACTTCCGACAGTGCTGACCGCACAAAAATGACCACGGTCCGCGCCCAGGAAGTGCGGCCGCACAAAAATGGCCGCGGCCGTGCAGCTTTTTCTCTACAGTGACAGGCATTAGTATTTTGGCCATAACTTTCATTACAAATGTCCAAATTACGACTTCTTTAGCTTTCTGGAAACTAGACACAACAGGCTATAACTTTTCTTTTTAAATTACCTATAAATGCTTTGTAGATCAAAAGATATCAGCTTCCGAATTAGGACCAGTGATCTGCAGGTCTTCACGATCGCGGGCCGCGTCACCTGACCGCGCCCAGCGATAGGCCAGCGCGCGCCCGCGCTAATAGTAGTGCGGTCCGCGCCCAAATGACAGCCCCATCCATTTTCTAAGTTCCAGGATGTCCGTACTCGCTCAAAACTCACCCGAAACACATCCGAGGCCCCCTGGACCTCAACCAAAAGCACCAACGCATAGTAAAACATTATACAAACTTGTTCAAATCATCAAAACACCTTGACTAATAATAAAATCATGGAATTACATCAAATTCAAGCCTATGTTCCTTTACAACTTCCAAAATATACCTTCGGTCAAAAACCCAACCAAAACATGTCCGAATGACTTGAAATTTTACACGCATATCCCAAATCATCTAACAAAGCTACAGCAACTTCCGGAATTCCGTTCCGACCTTTGGACCAAAATTTTACCTATCAATCGGAATTGGCCAAAATACTAACTTTCGGCATTTATAGCCTAAATGAGCTACAGACTTCCAAAATACATTCCAAACACGCTCTTAACCCCGAAATCACCTAACGGAGCTAACGAAACCATCGGATTTCCATTCCTAGGCCGTCTTAACACTATTCCAAAAACGGACCATTATTCAACTACAAAGCTCTCATTTAGTGACTAAGTGTCCCAAAACACTCGAGATTCTAGAATCGAACCGCCCGACAAACCACAATAGCAGCAATGAACTTAGGGAAACAGTTAAATTGGGGATCGGGGCGTAAATTTCAAAAACGACTGGCCGGATCGTTACAAGTATTGATGTGTACATTTAATAGACAAAGGAATAGGAAAATGAAGGTGATTAACTATACGAGAGTGTTTTGTTTGCTTAGGGAAAAAATAGGTGTATGTAAGTTCTAGTTTGTGGAATAATTTTAAAAAAAAAAAGAGGAGAAAGAAACAGAGAAAAAGGTCTTAGAATGTGTGTGAGTTTATTTTAATTTAAGTGAGTTTTAAGTTAGGCCAATGGGACGATGACACATGGAAATTATTTAAATTTTTTTGCCTAATAGAGTGCAAGGTCAAAAAAAGGATGGGAAGAACAAGAAGGATATGAATGCACACACGCTAGAGGGGCAGGGTGAAGGGGGTGGGTGACAGATTTTTTGAGATGAGGGGTATTATTATACCAACTCCAATAGTCTAGGGGCGTTTGACCTTTTTATCGTTATGACACGTGGAAATTAATTAAATTTTTTATCTAACATGGTTGTTAGTCGTAAGGGTACTCTTGAGCCGAAAAGATAACGGTGTGGGCAATATTTTCAAAATAGGTGAACAGAGGGTATTTTTGTACTGACCCCAATAGTCTAGGGGCAGCTTTGATCCTTTTCCGCTATTACTTGGTGGCTAAGTCAACCTCTCCCTATAAATAGAGGGTTCTATTCCATTGTAATTCATCCCATATCAATAAGAATTCTCCCTCTCTTACTTTGCTCTATAATACTTTCTTCTTTTATTGTTTTATAACAATTCCGGACTCTTTACAATATATCAAGACCATCAAGTGTATCAAGGTACGATTACTTAAATAGCGATAATATTTTGCTATTATTTTTTAGCCCACTAATTGTGAGGTCACATAAATTACCAAATAATTTTTGGTTTTGAAGGGTGAAAGAAGCATTCCAAAGAACTAAGACGAGCTTGGAGCTGTTGGAATTTCTCATGCTCCAAGGTAAGCTAATTTATCCATGCATTTTGCAATAAAGTGTTTTATTCTTATAATTTTCTGGAGGAGTTGAAGAATATATTTTTTTGTTCTCAACGTTTTGCATTTGTTCACTCAAAAAGGTATATTGTTAAATCTTTAATTTCAACCGAGTAACTAATAGTTTTTGATTAATATTCTTCAGCATATTTTCATGTTGGCTCTGCAATGTTAAATAGAAAGAAGTGTTTTCTTTTTCTTTTTTAAATCTTCTTCCGAAAGGAGTGGCCTTTAGATTCCCATCCCTCCAACGCACAAGGAAAAAAGTAATGGGAAAATAATTTCTCATTTTTTCTTTGCCTTTCACCCTTAAATTTATTTATTCTAAGGATTATTGTAAAAATATAAGTCTCAACTGTTACTACTTCAATATTTCCTTCTGATCAATTTCTATTGGGTGTTAACTTATTGAGATGTTTTTTTGCATCATTTGTTAATAGGGAAAATAAGTCTTGGGTCTATACAAAAAGAATATCCCTTCTATCTCGATTTAATATATGAAATGATCTTTTCTAAATTCAATAATATGCCGTGCTTTGCGTGGGCAATTTCACTAGTAGTAGAATTAAGATTTAATCTCAGTAGAGACAAAAAATTAGGTAATATTCTTGTTATTACACTGTATTTGTAAAATAATTCTGTAAATATAAATAAATACAAACAAAATATGCATAAACAAAAATGAAGAAACCAATTCGAGCCCACTGAATTCACAGTATTTCCTTAAGAAATTTAATCTCCTCCCAGTACCCAAGGTTATGGATTATTTCCTCCCAGGATAGAATGAATTACACACTGGTGTAGTGGTACTTCAAACCCCAGTGTTTCAGCGAACACAAAGTTTGGTAGAAAATCACACTTTCTTTTTGCTTTGTTTGATGTTAAAAGTATGCAGAAGAAAGGAGGAGAAACTCAGAAAATTCGTAGTGAAATTCTGAGCAGAATAGTATTGTATTTATAGCCAAAAGTTAGGCTAAAATATGAAGAGTCTATTCAGAATGATTGTTTCTGCAAAACTGCCACAGCATAAATGTCATTGCATAAATGGCTATTTACTCAATAATAAAGAGGGAAAATTGATGGGTAGTTAATTTTCTATTAGAAAAACAGAAAACTAAAATTTGGATTTAATATTAATATTTATTTAATATTAATATTCTGTTATTAAAATAAATATTTTATAACATTTATGTTAATATTTTACTATTAACAAATAAATTTGGTCCAAAAGTTAATCAATCGATCGATCATTTGACCAAATCCAAATCCAAATCCAAATCCAAATCCGAATCTGAAGCCGAAGTCGAAGATGTAGCCGTAGTCGAAGCTGAAGCCGAAGCCGAGCTGAGCCGATCCGAGCGAGCGACGATGACGACGGTGCGAGGCTTGCTTTCTTCTCATCTCTTTAAGAGCTAGAAGAAGAGCAATTGCTTATATACCCATAAAAAATCTCTTCCTCTTCTAATATGGGACAATGCTCATTTATCAAGGAGGGAAAACTTGAAATTTCACTTAAAATTTCATTTCCCTCAATTTCCTATTCACCCTCTTTTAAATATTTAATATATTAATAAATAATTAAACCCAACAATCTCCCACATGAATGAGCAATGGTTATATCACGGAAGTATGCATGAAAAATAGTGTGATTCACAAGTAAGGATTAATTGCATCTGGATAAGTAGGGTTTCCTTTGAACTTTCCGTAGTGAACTTATGTAGGATATACTCGATCACTCGGTATATTTGATATCTTTAAACCATCGAACTTTGGTGTATACCTAGACAACCACAAGTCACACAACCAACCTTTAATCTTCTTTGGTTTTCATTGTTGTGTTCGTTTCAGCCATGAACACTGGATGGTTTCATAAATGCGTAGAGAACTGGCCTTACAAAATTCTCCTTGAAGCGGCTAACACTTCACACTTACATAGGTGATTCCTAAACGTGTCATCCCGTAGATACACTATTTGATATACCCCGTATCAAATTTAGAAATCATTAAAAAGCCTTAGTGCTTTATCCTTGGTACTGAACATTGTCTTTTAAGAGAATACACCAAAAGTTTATTTGACAATATTGAACCGTTATAAATGACTTTGTTTGATCTCCTTGAACCTAGATCTTGGGATCTCCAGTTTTCTAGGTAGAGTTACCGCCACTACGACTTGTTCTCGGCCATAGTCCCATTCCCTTTGATGATTTCTCAACTACATCTCTAGTTAGGCCTTTTGTAAGTGGACCCGTCATATTATCACTTGACTTTACATAGTCAATCGTGATAATTTCTCTAGAGAGTAATTGTCTAAGGGTTTTATGTCTTCGTCGTATATGACGAGATTTACCGTTATACATAACGCTCCCAGCCCTTCCAATTGCCGCTTGACTATCATAGTGTATGCATATTGGTGCCAAGGGTTTGGGCCAAAATGGAATATCTTCCAAGAAATTTTGGAGCCATTCAGCTTCTTCACCAGCTTTATCCATGGCTATGAACTCAACCTCCATTGTAGAGCGGGTAATACAAGTTTATTTGGACGACTTTCAAGATACTTCTCATCCACCAATTGTGAATGCATATCCACTTGTGGACTTGGAATCAGTTGATCCGGTGATCCAATTTGCATCACAGTATCCCTCAATGACTGCAGGATATTTATTATAGTGCAAAGCAAAGTCCTGGGTATGTACTAAGTACCCCAAAACTCGTTTCATGGCCATCCAATGGGATTGACCTGGATTGCTCGTATATCGACTCAATTTACTTATAGCACATGCTATATTTGGCCGTGTACAGTTTATGATGTACATTAATCAACCCAACACACGAGCATAATCCAATTGTGATATGCTTTGGCCTTTGTTCTTTGCTAATGCAAGATTCACATCAATTGGAGTCTTTGCAACTTTAAAGCCCAAGTGCTTGATTTTCTCAAGTACTGTCTTGATATAATGAGATTGTGACAATGCCAGACCTTGAGATGTCTTATAGATGTAAATTCCCAGAATTAGATCAGCAACTCCCAAGTCTTTCATATCAAACTTGCTAGTTAGCATGCGCTTAGTAGCATTTATATTGGCAATGTCATTACTCATTACGAGCATATCATCCACATACATGCAAACAATGACTATGTGATTTGGAACATTTTTAATGTACACAAATTTACCATATTCATTTATCTTAAACCCATTTGACAACATTGTTTGGTCAAATTTCGCATGCCAATGTTTGGGTACTTGTTTTAATCCGAAAAGGGACTTAACAAGTCTACAAACCTTCTTTTCTTTACCTGGAACCACAAACCCTTCTGGTTGTTCCATGTATATTTCTTTCTCCAACTCTCCATTTAAGAAGGCCTTCTTTACATCCATTTGATGAATTTCAAGAACATAAACCGCAACTAACGCTACTAACGTTCGTATGGACGTAATTCTTGTAACTGGAGAGTATGTATCAAAATAATCATAACCTTCTCGTTGTATATACCCTTTGACCACAAGTCTTGCCTTATATTTGTCGATAGTTCCATCATCTTTAATTTTCCTCTTAAAGATCCATTTAGAACCCAACAGTTTATTTCCAGGAGGAAGAAAAACCAATTCTCATGTATGCTTGTTCAATATGGATTCTATTTCACAATTGACTGCCTCTTTCCATAACAATGATTCCGAAGAAGCCATAGCTTCATTAAATGTTTGAGGCTCATTTACCAATAAGAAAATCACAAAATCTGGTCCAAATGAAGTAGACATTCTTTGACGTTTACTACGCCTTGAATATTCCTGGTTAAGTGTACCTTCTTTTTCTTCTTCCCGAGGTCGTTTAGATCCTTCACTAATCAACCCACATTCCTTTTTGTACGGATATATATTTTCAAAGAACTCAGCATTATCCGATTCTATTACCGTATTATTATGAATGTCGGGATTTTCTGATTTATGAACCAAAAATCGATATGCTTTACTATTAGTCGCATATCATATGAAAACACAATCAACTGTTTTCAATCCTATTTTTACCCTTTTGGGTTTAGGAACTTGCACTTTTGCCAAACACCCCCACACTTTAAAATAATTCAAGTTGCGCTTCCTTCCTTTCCATTTTTCATAATGGAATGGATTGTGTTTTGCTATAGGGTACTCGATTTAATATTCGGCTAGCCGTAAGTACGGCTTCCCACCACAGGTTTTGTGGCAAACCAGAACATATCAATAATGCGTTCATCATCTCCTTTAATGAACGATTCTTTCTTTCTGCAATCCCCTTGGATTGGGGCGTGTAAGGGGTCGTTGTTTGATGAATAATTCCGAATTCTAAACATATTTGTTCAAAATGAGATTCATATTCACCACCCCTATCACTTCTTATCATTTTGATTTTCTTGTTAAGTTGTGTTTCAACTTTATTTTTGTATTGCTTGAATGTGTCTATTACTTCATCTTTACTATTAAGTAAGAAAACATAGCAATATCGATTACTGTCGTCAATAAAAGTTATGAAATACTTCTTTCCACCGCGAGATGGTATTGACTTCATGTCACAAATATCTGTGTGAATTAAGTATAAAGGATTTGAATTCCTTTCAACCGACTTATAAGGATGTTTAACATACTTAGATTCCACACATACTTGACATTTTGATTTGTCACATTCAAATTTAGGCAATACTTCCAAATTAATCATTTTCCATAAGGTTTTATAATTGACATGATCCAAACGTATACGCCATAATTCATTTGACTCAAGTAAGTAAGACGAAGCTGAAATTTTATTATTATTCTCAACAACCATTACATTCAGCTTGAAAAGGCCCTCAGTTAGGTAACCTTTTCCTACAAACATTTCGTTCTTACTTATTACAACCTTATCCGAAACAAAAACACATTTAAAATTATTTTTAACAAGAAGTCCTGTAGAGACCAAATTCTTCCTAATCTCAGGAACATGAAGGACGTTGTTCAAAGTCACCACTTTGCCGGAAGTAATTTTAAGAAATATCTTCCCACATCCTTCAATATTGGCCTTTGAAGCATTTCCCATAGAAATCGTCTCTTCGGGTCCAACAGGAGCATAAGTAGCAAACACTTCTCTAACAGCACAAACATGGCGAGTGGCTCCAGAATCAATCCACCACTCTTTAGGATTGCCTACCAAGTTGAATTTGGAAAGCATGGCCCATAAGTCATCAACATCATCATGCTTTTCAACCATGTTTTCTTGACCCTTCTTCTTGTCTTTCTTCGGAGCACGACACTCCATAGATTTGTGTCCGGATTTTTCACAGTTGTAGCAGTTTCCACTGAACCGCTTCTTGATTGGGTTGTATTTTGGTCTAGAAGCCTTCTTCCTCTTTTTGTTTTCTTCTCGGAAAATTTGACGGGTTTCTCCGCTGGTGCCAATGCTTCCGGAGTCGTTCGGCTTGTTGAGGCATTAGCAGTCACCATTGGAACAACTTGGTTCTCATTAGTCATTTCTGTAAAAGAATGACACAAATATTAAAATCACATAGATATTAATAGAGTACAAAACCACAAAGGTTTTACTCATCCAGAAACAGTAAAAATAAATACATAAATATATTATTACACTATTTTTATAAAATAATTCTGCAAATATAAATAAATACAAATAAGAATATGCATAAATAGAAATGACTAAACCAATTCGAGCCCACTGAATTCACAGTGTTTCCTTAAGGAATTTAATCCCCTCATAGTACCCAAGGTTATGGATTATTTCCTCCCAGGATAGAACGAATTACACACTGGTGTAGTGGTACTTCAAACCCCACTGTTTCAGCGAACACAAAGTTCGGTAGCAAATCACACTCACTTTTTGCTTTGTTTGATGCTAAAAGTATGCAGTAGAAAGGAGGAGAAACTCAGAAAAATCGTAGTGAAATTCTGAGCAGAATAGTGTTGTATTAATAGCCAAAAGTTGGGTTGAAATGTGAAGAGTCTCTTCAGAATGGCCGTTTCTGCAAAACTGCCACAACATAAATGCCATTGCATAAATGGCTATTTACTCAATAATTAAGAGGGAAAATAAATAGGGAAAATTGATGGGTAGTTAATTTTATGTTACAAAAACAGAAAACTGAAAATGGATTTAATATTAATATTTTGTTATTAAAATAAATATTTAATAACATTTTTGCTAATATTTTACTATTAACAAATAAATTTGGTCCAAAAATTTAATCAATCGATCATTTGATGCCGAAGCCGAAGCCGAGCCGGGCGAGCGAGGGACGACGACGACGACGGTGCGGGGGCTTGCTTTCTTCTCAAGTCTTTAAGAGCTAGAAGAAGAGCAATTGCGTATATACCCATAAAAATCCTCTTCCTCTTCCAATATGGGACAATGCCCATTTACCAAGGAGGAAAAATTAAAAATTTCACTCAAAATATTGTTTTCCTCCATTCCCATTCACCCACTTTTAAATATTTAATATATTAATTAAATATTAAACACAACAATTCTTATATATCTAAGATTTAGCGGATAAAGTTATTTATTGCCTATGTTGGTGCGAGATAACAGGCATGTCCAATCGAACAATTGAGGTACGCGCAAGCTATCATCGACAATAAACATGGTCAAAAAGGGGCCTTACAAAATTCATTTTATCGAAAAATAATACCTGGTGGATTGTTCTTTTACACGTATATAATTATTTTTTTTTGTTTGAAATAATTTTAAGCTCAAGTAGCGACAAAAGTTGTACAAAAAATCATTTCAGGTTGCATGTTTGATTTTCTAGGTGGTGTCATTGCATTTTTTTTTAAAATTTCCCTTAGAGGTCTAGTTCTGTAGTTCTGGGTGTTTGGTAACTAAATATATAAGATCACATTTTGAGCACTAAAATCTAATTAAGATTGTCAAGTACTTATTAAAAAATCATCAAACGATTATGCCTTGAAAACGTGTGCCAAGATATAGTCATAGTTTAATGTGTGGTATTTTTTTATTTTTGAAATTCTCTTATTTGAATTCTGGGCTCTACCGGTATGATGTTATTATGTGTTTGCATTATTCGCACTGTAAAATTTTTCAATGATGGAAACTCAATTGAACCCCCTCTCACCCCCTCTTTCAAACCATTTTGACACGACGTACTTCGACATAGTCTAAGTTGCTAAGGGGTCGGGGTGTTACAATATCCATGTATATAGTACAATATTAAGAAACCAAACATGTATGAGACAACTTATATAAAATGACATACTATTTCATTAAGGAACAAAGTACATGCAATCGTACCATCATTGAAACAAAAAAAAAGGAAAAAAAAGTACACACTAATTATAAGAATTTAATGTTTTTGTCGTAGACGAGTCATGATAGTATCCGAAGAGACTTCACCTACGAAGAAATAGATGAGTTATCTGCATTCTCTGGAAGAGCTTGGGACGAAGATGAAGCTCCATTCTCTAATTGCTTTAAATGATTGTCCAAACCAAAGACAATACCATTTAACATAGCTTCATACTTGGTTATATCATCGGCATTCAATTGGTCAATGGATTCTCGCTGATCTATTTGTCTAGTTTCCTTCAACTGGTCAAATAAAAGCATGTGTTGGGAAGCAATTTTTTCTCTTGTTTTAAACTCTTTAAGCCTATCACAACTTTGGTTTACTTTGTTATGTAAATATGCAGCAACAACTTGTGTAGTATAATCTAATTCTATATTTGGATTCTCAAAACGATCTAAATATATTAGACGTTGGGTGAACAAGAGAAAATAGATTACCAGACGGTGAAGAAAAAATTATTCCTATATCGGCCCCACTTTCCCTAACAAGTTTACTTGTTTTCTTATATAAGTCCGATCGACGCTTTGAGAATGTCGCATAGCGGTGGTCTTTCCTTTCTATTTTTGCTAACGGAACATTTTGACGCCCTGCAGTCTTCTTTTCTGTAGTCTCCTCCTCCTTATCCTCCTCCTTATCCTCCTCCTCCTCCTCCTCCTCCTCCATTGCGGCCTTCTCCTCCTTCATCTTCTCCTCCTCCTCCATTGCAGTCTTCTTCTCTGTAGTCTTCTCCTCTTCCTCCATTGCAATCTTCTTCTCCATCTCCATTGCTAAAATAAAATAAAATAAAATTTATTACTCAATTGTTTTCAATAAAAGTGGGTTATAGAAAAAGATAATATCATTGGGTATTTATATATGCATGTTGAGAAGTTGTTTACAATAGTAATTGAATTTCTAGCTAAATATTAAACTAGAAAGTAATTTTCTTCATATTTTAAAATATAGTAAACAATTTAAATAGATTTGATACTTAGATATGATTTATACGTCAGTAACATCAACTGAATCTGAAATTTTAAATTAAAGAGATAGCTACCAAGTAACAATTAATAAAAATTATTAACATAAATTCATAGAACATTAGTTACTTACCAAAGACTTTCAAACCTTTATAGTAACTAATCAAGTTATTTACTTGCATAAATAGAAATATATTTACCATTTAACTTCAAAAGAAAAATATATTAATATAAATATGCTTATAGAAATTAATAGCAATAGTGAAAATCAAGCATTCAACTTAATATTAACTACATCCGAAATTTAACTTGAATTAGAAAATATTTTAATGTGCTTACCAAAGTGAATGTGCTTAGCAATTTAAATTGGTTTGATACTTAGATATGTAGTTTCTTAAGACCAGTATTTGTAGTAATTCATAGAATATTCGTGGATTGTGATACCAATTTCTAGGTGGTAATAGCTTCAGAATTGTTAATAGTATATAGATAACCAGTTTATTATGTACTTCTGCATTTAATTCAGTTTGATTTAGTTTTGTTAATTTTAACTATAAAATGTAAAGGAAAAAGGTGAATAGAACTCTAACATTGGCTTTCCTAGCGAGTGAGATATTAGGCGCCATCACGAACCCGACGGTGGAAAATTTAGGTCATGACAAATGCTGAACTGATAACTATTATTGTAAGCAAACTCTATAAGTCGCAAAAAGTGATCCTAAGAACCTCCAAAATCCATCACACACGCATGGAGCATATCCTCTAGTATCAGAATAGAGCGCTCAGACTGCCCGTCCGTCTGAGGATGAAATATTGTACTCAACTCCACCCGAGTACCTAAGTCCTGCTGTGCAGCCCTCCAGAATGGTGATATAAACTGCGTACCCCAGTCAGAGATGATAGATACCAGCAAGCCATGGAGCATGACAATTGTCACACCTCCTTTTTCACATGCACATAACGTATAAACGTAAATGTGCCACTGTTTAATACTACACCCCGAAAAGGGATATAATAATAATCAGGGAATGAGTTTTTCCACTTAAAGGACAGTCGGAACGGGATCAGTTTATTTAATTTTTCAGAGTCGCCACTTGGGAAAATAATTGTGTCCCAAGTCACCGGTTTAATCCCGAACCGAGGAAATTTATGACTCTGTAATACAGTCTGCGAAACTAGAAACCTGGATAAAGAATTCTGTTAACCCGGGAGAAGGTGTTAGGCACTCCCAGATTCCGTGGTTTTAGCACGGTCGCTCAACTGCAATTTTTGCTTTTATCTGATTTTTTTATATATTTTAACTAGGTGCTTTTAATGTTTCGCTTTTCAATTTTAGAAGAATTGTGACGTCACGAAAACACATTTCGAGTCACACCGCAACCAGTACGCCTGTGAGTTCAATGTATTTCAGTTTCACCGAGAGTAAGATTTGGGTCACATAAATGCACACCCGTAATTAAGAAAGTATTTTATTAAAGTCGTGCCTAAAGAGTCTATCATGTTGTTTAACTTTGGGAAAGGACCGTGAAATTCACTAAACGGCCCTTCCAAGTCTAAGGTTTTCATTACAATTAATTGAGGGCCCCGCAATTATTTATTTTCAATGCGGCGAGGCTCGAGCCTTAGTTAATTAATGTTATAAAATCCGGGCTTAGCAATGACCATACATGTCCAACTATGTGCATTGCTGACCTGAATAATATTGTAATAGAAACACAAATACAAATATAAGAATGAAGTACAACAACAGATCAAGAATTGATATTAAAATGGGAACTCTTCCCATCTGAGCATTACAAAAGAATGCACTAAAGAACTATAGAGGAAGTTCAAAATACACATAGATAATTTGACAATAAAGTATCACCATATACTTAGGCAGAGAACAAGTAATCATTCATAACAATTTACGCAGATTATGCTTCCAAAATGTTTTCATTCGGGATTTTCTTAAATATATGCAGTCCAAACATCTGTGTGTGCAACCTCTGCAAGCTCAAGATAGTTGGAATATAAGTAACACCTAATCAATGCAAAGACTGGGATTTCGCAAAAAAGATACCTCTACTCCACAACCATGCAGCAAGTTCAGTGAACAATGTTAGTCGGGGAAAAGTAAACTCTTGGAGCTTCCAGTGAAGAGGAGTAGAGCAAAGGATAAAGATTAGTTTAAAATCCAGTAAAATTGTCTATCAATCTGGCAACCAAATCAATAGATATTTAAGTTTAACAACAATGCTTGGCACAAGCAACAGTCAGCAGTAACAACAACATATATCCGCCACAAACTTCATAATCCTAGAGAATCGAGAAGACGAGGCAGTAGTAACTTCAAACAATTTTGCTCTTACTTTTTATATAAGATTTTATATTCCAAGATGCATAAAACAAGCTCAATGGTTTCACAAATTCAATAATTAACATTTTTTGACCTTTGCGAATCGAGTTGTAACAGTAGTTCAAAGGCGAATAAACATACCCGGGAAAAGAAGCTCCACAAATCAACAATATAGCAGCACAAACAAGATTTCTCAATGGCGACAATCTGAACAAAAACGATAGCAAATCGGATTCGGAACCACGAACCTCATCGTCGAGCAAACACAGTCGAACCAGGATACACCAACAAAGCTCACTTGCCGACCTTAATACGTCAATACCCAGTTCCGAACAGATCTCATAAGCGTGCGCCAAATGGACTCAAATCAGCAAGTCTCAGCACCAAAAATGAAATTTAAGAACTAAAATTGTTTTTTCAATTAATAGAACTTCAGCAACTGTGGAAACTGAGAATCGAACTTTCGTTTGATAAAATATTCAGTGATACACGAGACAGAAATTGAGCAAACACTACAACCCAAAACTCGAAACAACTGATGCTTGAACCCAAGATGCTGGACAGATCTCAAACTAGAAATAAGCAGCGATAATCTCAAATTGACCTTTCCTTGGCCAGAAATTGAATTTGAACACCTGAAACTTTGAGCTCTCTAAACTCTTCACCAAGAATTGTAGTAAATATAAGTTTTGCTTCTTGGTGTTAATGGTAGAGCGCAGCTGATTTTAGATGACTTTCATGGCTCATCAACTGTTGGTTTTTGGGTGATTTTGTGGTAATATTTTGTTGAAGGTGGGGGGTCGTTTTTGTTGCAGCGGCTAGTTTTGATCCAAGAAGAAGTGAGAAATGATAAGGGTGTAGAGAAGATGAAGACTAGGAGGGTGGGATCTTTTATGAAAATCAGCCCCGCTCCCCTCACGTGTGTGCATGTGGTTTTATATTTCTGTCTTTCTCTTTTCATTTTTTAATCCTTTTCAAATTGTCCCTTTCCCCCTTTTAAATTGTACTGTCGTCTGCGTATATATGTTTGTATGGTTTTTATCCTTTTTTAATTTTTCTCTTTTTTTCTTTTTTTCTTTCCAGCTCACTCCACATCCTTCCCAATTGTCTTTTTCCTATAAAAAATATGTTTGTGTCATGTTGCATGTATGGGTATGGGTTGTTTTGTCCGTGTTCCTCGTGTGGTGGACTCGGATTATTATAGGCTATGTTCGAAAATTATAAAACCGGGTAGTTTAAACCCGAATATTATTCTTTGCTCGGAACCGAGAATGAGAACACAATGTTATTAATTAATCCTACGTAAGCAAAATAACTATAAGACTCATAATTAAAACAAAAGTATTTTTTTATATATTTTTTTTCAAGATTAAAGTAACCCCAAAATGTTAATGAAACTATTTATTTATTTATTTCATAATTTTCGTTTTTATATAAAAATATAAATATAAAGTACTATTTTTTGTATTTTTTCAGTTTAAAATGACTTCAAAACATTAATAAAATTATATTTTTGTTATTTTTCATTTTAAGGTAAAAATAAAGTAAAAGAGTCAAAATTAGCTAAAATAGCTATATTAAAACTAAACTAAATATTTTACGCTAAAAATATAAAAAATCTCGGGTAGGGGCAAAATCACGCATCTACAACAATCTCGCAGATATAAATTTGAGCCAGCTCCTTTGAGGAATAAATAGTTATCACATGAATGAAATGAGCTGACTTGGTCAGCCTATCTACAATCATCCAAACTTCATCAAACTTCCGCTGAGTCCATGGGAGACCAACAACGAAATCCATAGTGATCCGCTCCCATTTACACCCTGAAATCTCTAACTTTTGAAGCATTCCACCTGGCCGCTGATACTCATACTTCACCCACTGGCAATTTGGACACGGGGCTCTAAATTCTACTATGTCCTTCTTCATTCTATGCGACCAATAATATTGTCTCAAGTCCTGCTACATATTCGTGGTACCGGGATGGATGGAGTACCGCGAGCTGTGAGCCTCTTGAAGAATCAACTCACGCAATATGTTTACATTGGACACACATAGCATGTCCTGCATCCTCAACATACAGTCATCCCCAATAGTGACCTCCTTAGCATCACCATGCTGAATCGTGTCCTTAAGGAAAAGCAGACGGGGGTCATCATACTGACGCTCCTTGATATGATCATGAAGAGAAGACTTGGAGACCACAGAAGCCAAAACTCGAATCGGCTTATAAATATCCAATCTAACAAAATGATTGGCTAAGGCCTGAACATCCAGTTCCAATGGCCTCTCTGCTGGTGGAAAATATGCTAATCTCCCCAAACTCCCCGCCCTACGACTAAAGGCATCAGCTACAACATTGGCCTTCCCGAAATAGCACAAAATAGTGATATCATAATCCTTATTAAGCTCTATTTACCACCTCTCTTGACGTAAGTTGAGATCCTTCTACTTGAAAAGATGCTACAAACTCGAGTGATCAGTGTAGATCTCACAAGGGACACCATACAAACAGTGCCTCCAAATCTTCAAGGCATGAAAAATAGCTACTAACTCAAGGTTGTGGACAAGATAGTTTTTTTCATGCACCTTCAGCTGTCTGGACGTGTAGCCAATCACCTTACGGTCTTTCATCAATATCGCACCGAGACCAACTTGCAACACATCACAATAAACAACATAAAACCTCAAACCTGTAGGCAATACCAATATTGGGTTGTAGTCAAACCTGTCTTGCGCTTTTGAAAGCTCTAGTCACACACCTCTGTCCACCTGAACGGAGAACCCTTCTAGGTCAGCCTGGTCTTAAGTTCTGTAATAGATGAGAATTCCTCAACAAATCGACGGTAATACTGCGCCAAACCAAGAAAACTCTAGATCTCTGTAGCTGAGGACAGTCTAGGACAACTCCGCACTGCTTCTACCTTCTTTGGATCCATCAGTAGAAGCAGTGCGGAGTTGTCCTAGACTGTCCTCAACTAAAACCATCTATTCTTCACTGTGACTTTATTCAACTGGAGATAATTAATGCACATACGCATAAAACCATCTTTTCTTCATACACAAAATAAGAGCACCCCAAGGTGACACGCTGGGCCTAATGAAGCCATTATCAAGAAATTCCTGTAAATGTTCCTTCAACTCCTTCAAATAAAAAAGGAGCCATATGATAAGAAGGAATATAGAAGGGCTGCGTGCCTGGCAGCAAATCAATACCAAAGTCAATATCTGTGTCGGATGGCATACCCGAAAGATCAGCCGGAAATACATTAGGGAAATCTCTCACTATGAGGACTGACTCAATTGTAGGGGTATCAATCTCTCATATAAGCTAGGTACGTGTCACACCCCTTCACAACAATTCGTTGAGCTTTAAGAAATTTAATAACTCTTATGAGAGTGTAATTTAAGGTACCCCACCACTCTAATCATGGTACACCTAGCATAGCCAACATTACGATCTTAGCATGACTATCAAGAATAGAATAATGGGGTGACAATCAGTCCATGCCCAAGATAATATCAAAATCAACCGCACTGAATAATAATAAATTGTCGTTGGTCTCAAAACAACTAATAACAATCAAACACGACTGATACACACAGTCAACAATAATAGAATCTCCCACGGGTATGTCACGACCCAAACCCCGGTCGTGATGGCGCCCAACACAATGCTAGGCAAGCCCGACCGTATTATCTCTTAAACCAGCCAATTATTAATCAAATTAAACTTAAACAACAAGTGACCATATCAAATGATAAGCGTGATAGTAACGGCATACGAAGTACGGACCCAACATATCGTGGTGACACAAGTCTGAGCCTCTACAAATGAGATCTACTACAGAATCAAGTCTAACCAGAATGGAGACAACAGAATGATAAAAAGAAAGAGGTCAGGTACTGCGGACGTTGGCAACTACCTCGAGGTCTCCACAGAATGGGAATAATAAAGCAGTTGCGATAGCTCAACTGCCCTCCTGAACTTGTATATCTGCACAAAAAGTGCAAGGGAGTTGGGGTGAGTATATTTCAACTCAGTGAGTAACAATAATAAACAATAACTGAAAATAAGAACTCCTGTACTATCACTAAACAGTTCTAAGGCAACCCCCCCACATGTTAGTCATCACTATAATGAGTACTCTGATCACTTGTCCACATCTATCTCATTTAGGTCCCACACTGACCACATCCTCGCTCGTACCACTACGGTATACAGTCATCTCAATATATGGAGACATATACATCTGTCTGTAACATATAAATATTTCAGTATATATATATGAATATGAATAAGTATAATGCTGCGGCGTGCAGCCCGCTCTAATACATATACCGCTGCGGCGTGCAGCCCGCTCCATTTAACATCGACGGCGCTCACTGGGGGTGTGTATAGACTTCGGAGGGGCTCTCTAGGCCCAAACGCTATGATACTGCGGCGTGCAGTCCGATCCACACATATATTACTGCGGCGTGCAGCCTGATCCAATATGTATACTACTGCGGCGTGCAGCCCGATCCAATATGTATACTGCTGCGGCGTGCAGCCCGATCCAATATATATACTGCTACGGCATGCAGCCCGATCCAATATATATACTGCTGCGGCGTGCAGCCCGATCCAATAAATATACTGCTGCGGCGTGCAGCCCGATCCAATATATATACTACTGCGGCGTGCAGCACGATCCAATAAAGGCATATGTATATATATAATACCTGATAACGAGTCCTCGACCCTGTCCCAACTAGTATAGGATTGGCCTTTTAGGCCCACTCAGCTAAATCAGGGAACTTCCACCCTAAGTAATCTATATCTCATAGTACACATCAAGTGCTGGCCCTTAGTATGCTATTCAGTTAGTTTTACGGCCGAGTGCAAGTTTCCAACACGGTATAAAGGTCACCTAGCTCTACAGGTCTCCTAATGCTCTACAGATCGGCACAAGGCCCCAAACATGGCTATTAGCCCAATTGCAAAGTTATAATCTCATCAACAGCCCTAATACACAGTATTCTATAAGCCGGGAAGGACCAAGTCCAAGTCCCCAATCACAATGACACCACGCCCGTCACAAGACGCACATCTCAACTCTACATAGCACTGTAAAGTGCTAGTACGGGGTTTCAAACCCTCAGTACATTATTTACTACTATCACTCACCTCGAACCGGTAGAAGCTTCAATCCGCCTTGAGCTTGCCTCGCAACTCAATCTCCTCGAGTGCCAAATCTGCTCAAAATCATAGAGAATGCATCAATATATGCTAATTTCACGTAATTCATTCGAAATAACCCAAATTATATCAAAACCCACAAGTTGTCAAAACCCGACTTTTGGTGTGCTTCTCAAAAAATTATAAAAGTTATATATTCGGAACCCTCGTCTCAATACGAGTCTAGGCATATCAAATTTACCAAAATCGGACTCCATTTGCCCACTCAAATCAGTGTTTTTCTTCAATTTAGGCCTAGGGCTCAAACCCACCTTTAATCTTCCATTTACAGAAATTTAACCAAAGATTTCATGTTAAAATGATGTAATTAAGCAACAAAACTTACCTCCGACGAATCCCCGATGAATTCCCAGCAATTCCCGTGAGTTCCTCTCTCCAGAACTCAAAAATGGCGTTTTGGGGTATGAAACCCGCGACTGGTTCTGTTCTGAACTTAAACTCATTGCCAGGCCAATTAACCCTACGCGATCGCAGCACTGGGCTCGCGATCGCGATGCACAAATCCCTGGGGCCTGATTTTTCTTCTACGCGATCGCAGCCTTTGGCACGCGATCGCAGTGAACAACCAAAGATCCCTACGCGATCGCATTGCATCCGGACTTGACCTTACGCGATCGCGTGAACCCAAACGCTGCCTTACGCGATCGCATTCAAAACTTCGCGATCGCAGAGAGCAAAAATTCTCTGCAATTATTGCAGCAGAACAGCAGTGCCTTTTGGCACAAATTGGTCCGTTTGGACTCCCGAATTCATCCCGAGGCTCCCGGGACCCCAACGAAAACCACCAACATACTCCAAAACACGATACGAACTTGTTCCAATCATAAAAACACCATCCTAAACATCAAAATCACCAATTACGCCCGGATTCAAGCCTAAGTTTCTTCAAAACTTCCGAAACTAACACTCGATCAAAAACCCGACCAAACGACGTCCGAATGACCTGAAATTTTGCAGGCACATCCAAAATCACACAACGAAACTACTACAACTGTCGGAATTCCGTTCCGACTCCCGGATCAAAATTTCACCTATCGATCGGATATTGCCGAAATTCAACTTTGACCAATTCAAGCCTAAAACTACACCGGACCTCTAAATTCACTTCCGATCGCTCTCCTAGCTCGCAAATGACCTCCCGGAGCTGACCGAATCATCAGAATTCGATTCCGAGCTCTCTAACTCACAAGTCAACGTCCAGTTGACTTTTCACAACTATCCCTTCTTCTAAGAGACTTTTTGTCTCATTTCCAACTAAACTCAACCCGAATTGACTCAAACTCGCCAAATATGCATATTGAAACATTAACAAGCATTTAACGGGGATAACGAGGTGATAACTCACATGATGACGGGCCGGGTCATCACATTCTCCCCAACTTAAGCAAACGCTCGTCCCCGAGCGGACCCAGAGTTGTACTAGATTCAACACAATAGCTGAATGACCTCACCAAGCATATACTCGGGGTGATACCACTTCACCCTATCTTTCATAAGTACGATAACATAGTATAGCTAAATTTCCACAGTCTATCTGAACCATAAACCACATTGCACTTTCCGAAATCATATACCAAATCTGAATCCCACATCTATACTCAGAGTACACACGATCCAACTGTAATAGCCAAGCTTGCCACTCCGGGTGAGATCACACGATGTATCAAACAACCCAATCACTCGAGACGATAGTCTCTAATCGCAACAACTGGCCACAATAACCAAATACTAGCAGAAAGAACCTTTCTCATTAGATAGAGTCTTATTCCAACACCTTCATATCCTGCCCACGGCAACCGCACACGCGATATATCGAACCCATCTCTCAAGTCAACCATTCATGAATCCATTTCCCTTTTAATTGATACTACAACAGAATTCGAAGCCAAAACTCGATATTACCCTTCTAACCAACTGAAATCATACATGCTCGCACTCATTAATGACTCAAATGATCATTTAGGTCATAACACACCTCACTGGTGATATGATGCCTCAACACCGGTCTAAGCCGCGACAAGCTCAACACAAGCTCTAATAGGAAACGTCTGAACATACTCAAATAATGACAACTGACTCCAACAACAGAGTTGCAATTCAATTCCTCTGTACCATCATATCATAAAACTGAGATCCCGTCTCACATCATAGGAATAGAGTACATGACTCCTTCTCGAAAAGTCATAACATCACG